>CM061280.1:131011915-131533733 GCA_030848825.1 Tadarida brasiliensis | reverse complement strand
TTTCTTCCGTCCCTCTCCCTTCTTCCTTCTCCTTCTCTTCCCTTCCCTTCTCTTCTTCCTCCCCCTTCCCTTCCTTCTTCTTCCTTCCTCCTTCCTTCTTCCCTCTTCCTTCCTTCATCCTTCCTCCTTCCTTCCTCTTCCTCCTTCCTTCCCTTCTTCACTTCCTTCCTTCTTTCCTTCCTTCCTTACATCCTTTCCTTCCTTCCTTTCTTCCTTCCTCCCTTCTTTCCTTCTCCTTCTCTTCCTTCTTCTTTCCTTCCTTCCTCCTTCCTTCTCTTTCTTCTTCCTCCCTTCTTCCTTCCTCCCTTCCTTTCCTTCCTCCTCTTCCTTCCTTCCTTCCTTCCTTTCCTTCCTTCCTCCCTTCTTTCCTTCCTTCCTTCCTTACGTCTTTCCTTCCTTCTTTCCTTCCTCCCTTCTATCCTTCCTTTCTTCCTCCCTCCCTTCCTTCCTTCCTCCCTCCCTCCCTCCCTCCCTCCCTCCCTTCCTTCCTTCTTTCCTTCCTTCCTTCCTCCCTTCCTTCCTCCCTTCCTTCCTTCTTTTCTTCCTTCCTTCCTCCCTCCCCCCCTCCCTCACTTCTCTCTCCGACCCTCAAATTTGCAAGTAGTCTCATCCTTCACTTCCTTCCTGCCCCCGACCCTTGAGAAGTGGGGCGACCAGTCGGAGCTGTGAGGAGCCAGCCTGGGTCACCTCCGTCCCCCTCCCTCCCCCTGGGGAGCCAGCAGCCATGGGAAGCAGTCATTGCTCTCTGGTTCCCGTACTGGAGTCCTGAGGGGAACTCTGAGAAGAGAAGCCCACCTCAGTCCAACAATGCTGGCTGCAGCTGGTGGTGGGGCTGACTTGGGGGTCAGTACTAGGTCGCCCCAAACAGAAGCCACATTCTCCAGCATCTGGGGTAGCCATGTGACCGAAGGTGACGCTGTCGTCTACGTCTACCTTTTTTCTGAATGAAGTCAGAACTTTGATGGGGAAGAAGGGTGCTTTTATTTTATTATTGTTATTTTCTTAAATATGTTTTTATTGATTTTTTTTTTTTTAGAGAGAGAGGAAGGGAGAGAGAACATCGATGGGCCGCCTCCTGCATGCCCCCCACTGGGGATCGAGCCCGCAACCCGGGCATGTGCCCTGACCAGGAATCGAACCCGGACCTCTCAGTCCATGGGGCAACGCTCCATCCACTGAGCCACACCGGCAGGGTAGAAGGGTGCTTTACACTGGGCTCCTCTGAGGTTGTGCTGTGAGACAGGAAACTCCCACGTATGTCTTGTTTGCAATGGCGTTTCCCCGTTTCCTTTTCCGACCATGAGATGTATGTAGTCAACCAAACTATGACGGGAGGCTGCCCTCTTCTTTCCGTTGCCTTCCGTTGAGTGTACACTAGTCACATGGTTAAGAGTTAAGAGTAAATTGTATAAACTCTCATGAGTGACAGACAGCATTGTGTATGTCAGTCAGAACGTCAGTCATCGAAATAAAACACGACACTGAGATTATGTTGACATGGAGGGCCATAGGCCAGTCGCTCAGGGAAGAAGAACAATGTATTCCATAGCATTGACTATGATTATGAATAAAGTTTTCAATCTACGGCTTCATGCTGTTTTGGTTGAAGTAACTTTTTTGGAAATATTTAAAATTAGGCAACTGTGAGTTCCCAAATATCGAATTGTTATAATTTGGGGATACTTACTATCAGACTCATAATTCTGTGACTGATGATGACATTTGTAAAAGTATTGTTGGATTTTATTTCTCTTAATACCTGACAGTTAGCTGACCTTCTTCTTAAGATTCCTGAGAGTAACTCGGAAAGACTTTCTTACAAAGCAGAAACGTAACTGCTTCTCTGTTGAAAATCCCCCTGCGACACATTTCTCTCTATGCCTGTTCTTCATGTTTGTATGTTCTTTAATAGAAACACTTATGAATTCAGTTCCTTGAAATGACCTTGTGAAGCAGAAAAGAAAAGAATACAGAAAGGGCTTGCAGTGAAGATCTCTGCACCCCAAATCACACGTCTGGAAGTAAATTCCTGGAGGTTGGCTTCTAACTAAATCGCTCAACTTGCTCACGTCGATGTGAATCAGAGAGGCAGTCTAACAAGGATTCAGGAGAACACGGTGGCTGTGCTTTCTTTGGGATTTTATTTGTAACTCTGGGATTATAGTCAACTCTCCAGTCTTACCCAGCGTAAAGTGACCTAGAGTTAACCTTTAGCTGTGAAGAACACATTTAACTGGGCAGACGTGAAGGGAACCCCACAGGCTAGCGGACTGCTCCTTGGCGCTAATCCAGGGCACGGGTCGCCCCCACATACACATCGTTTGTCTTGAGAAAAATGAAGTGCTTTAATTATTTTCACAAAGTAGTATCTGGAATACAATTATACGTAGTGATTTTCTGAAAAATATTGAATAGCTCTTCTCAGAGAATTATAAGTAAACCAACATCAGCTTATCTATCTGTCCTTCCTTCCTTCCTTCCTTCCTTCCTTCCTTCCTTCCTTCCATCCATCCGTACACCCATCCATTCATCCATTTATCCTTCCTTCCTTCCTTCCTTCCTTCCTTCCTTCCATCCATCCATCTATCCATCCTCTGTCCTTCCATCCATCCTTCTGTCCTTCCACCCACCCATCCATCCATCCATCCATCCAGCCATCTATCTATCCTCTGTCCTTCCATCCATCCATCCATCTATTTATCCTTCCTTTCTTCCTTCCTTCCTTCCTTCCTTCCTTCCTTCCTTCCTTCCATCCATCCATCTATCCATCCTATGTCCTTCCATCCATCCTTCTGTCCTTCCACCCATCCATCCATCCATCCATCCAGCCATCTATCTATCCTCTGTCCTTCCATCCATCCATCCATCTATTTATCCTTCCTTCCTTCCTTCCTTCCTTCCTTCCTTCCATCCATCGATCCATCCATCTTCTGTCCTTCCACCCATCCATCCATCCATCCATCCATCCATCCATCTATCCATCCTCTGTCCTTCCATCCATCCATCCATCCTCTATCCATCCATCTATCCATCCATCCTCTATCCACCCATCCATCCATCCATCCATCCATCCATTCATCTGTCCATCCTCTGTCCCTCCATCCATTCATCCATCCATCCATCCATCCATCCTCTGTCCTTCCATCCATCCATCCATCCTCTATCCATCCATCTATCCATCCATCCTCTATCCATCCATCCATCCATCCATCCATCCTCTGTCCTCCCATCTATCCATCCATTTGCCTATGAATATGTGTCATCATTAATAGTAGAAAGTTACAGACACATTTGATGTGCTCTTTGTACCCTTTCCCCACTCCCATTCTACCTTTCCCAAAAAAAATCTAGATTCTAAATTTAGTATTTATATATTTTTGCCTATGTGTCTTCAAAACGTTGCTATGGATTGGGTGTTCCAAGACATTGTGTAGACCTAGTTTGCATGATTGAAAACTTTTCAGAAATGGTAAGTCACGTGTGACCTTCTGGTGCCTCTTTTCCACACTTTATGTTGGAGACTTTGGCATGTTGGGAAATCGCTAGTCGAATCATTGGATCTGCTGTCCAAGGCTTTCATTGCATGCGCAGCAAACACCTGATGTCGCTTCTCGAGTGATGGACACTCCAGTTGTTTGTCGTTCTCTGCTGGCTTGGAAATGCCTCAAGGAGCCTCCCTGTGAATGGCATTTTGAACACAGATCTGAGTGCGTCTTTGACTTACATAATAATTGGGGATGAAATCGCTGGCTCAGAGGGCAGGCACATTTTTGTGTCCCTTTCCAAAACAGTGTTTGAACCAACTTCTGACAATGGAGATTGGCAGAATTTTTAATAGTGGCCAATGTTATTGTCATGAAATAATACCTCATTGGTATTTTAATGTACATTCCTCTGATTACTGCTACAGTCAAATATCTTTTCAATTATTTATTAGCCATTAATATCCTCTTCTGAGAATTTTCTGTTTATATTCTTTTCCCATTTTTTCTTTGTTTTTTTTTTCCATTGGAATTTATACACACATACACAGAAATATATACATATATTATTAATAAAATATTTTGTAGAATATATTTATATAGTGTATCTGACATATATGTGTATATATATGTATATATTTATATGTGTCCAAAATATATATTATTGATATAAAACTTTCATCAGTTTTATGCACAAAAGTCCAATATCAACTATGGTTTGTATTTCTGGATTTTGTTTATTATTGGTTGTTAAAGTTATGGCTAAAGAATTTATTTTACCATTTTAAGGTTGTCCACATATCAGTGATTTTCTTCTTGACTGGTATTCTGTCCTGGTTAAGAAAACGTTTACTACTCAAAGTCATAACCACATTTTAATATATTTTCTTCTAGAAGTTTTTCAAGTGTTGTTCACATTCCGGTACAATGGATTATGTTTTTTTTTTCCCCATAATAACACTCCTTCAGAACCATCTGGCTTCTGAACTTTTTAATAGTCATCCAGTCAGATAATTAGTGTTGAAGAAGTGTTATCAGAGTCAGAGCAGAAAATAAAATGCACATGAGCACACGGCTCAGGCTTAATCGCTAATAAAAAGTAAAGATAATCACTGTGACTCTCAAGTGTCATTCACAAGCCGAACAGGAGCAGACAGAGATGTGAGACAAAGTCTAATACAGGGAAAGCATTTTGATGTCTCCGCTTGTCATTACGGAGACAATTAGCGCGCCCCAGCGTGAGCTCATTCCACATGCAGACCGTTCTGTGTGGGGCTTTGGGGCGTTTATGCTGAAGCCTCGCTGGGACCTTTCTGAAATCATTTTCCTCTGATGGTGACGGAAGGTACCCTGTGAAAACGTATTTTGCTTCCCAGGCACATGGGGACCGGCCGAGGTGGGCTGAGCCGAGCACAAACCCCTAACCCAGTTCTGCTTCTTTCTCGTGGCTGTTGTGGACACTGACATTCTATGTCCTAAATTACTCTGTGTCATCATTCTGAATCCATTTACCAGGGTCTGATCGATGCTGGGTAAATTGATAAAAATTGTATTTTTCAGGCAGTTCAGCCTGTATTGATCCAAGAGCAGAGGTGATTGTGTGAATCAATAGGGATCCCACCCTCTTCACCGTCTGAGAGCCAGACAGAGTACCGTGTGGGGAAGGGACACTCGGTCTGCGTAAGTGCTAGGTGATTCTTAGGGTGCCTTGTCAGAGTCCCTCATCACCCTGGCCGAGAGCTGGCCCCCCGCCAGCCTGGAAGGTCTGAGAACGTGTCAGTGAGGACAGTCGTTTGTGGTCAATGCACATCTATACTTCTCCTACTGCAGATACCTGGCGCGCTGGCCTAAGATGCTTGTGTGAGGTTAAGGCCTCCTCCTGGGTCAGCATGGACCTGTCATCGCAGGAGGTGAACAGCCCCTGGGTACGGGCATGGTGCCAACTACAACACAGGGGTTCCAGACAGATTTCCCACAGACAGAACCTGGACCAGGGTTCCGGGGATCCCAGGGAGGGGGAGTCAGGAGGCAGGACAGGAAGAGTCCCAGCAGGGTGATTTCTGCCGAGTCCCAGCCTGTGTCTGGCGTCTAGGCAGGGCTGGAGGAGAAACCGTATCTTAGAGCATTTTGTGTTTGCCTCAGGCCAGGGAACTGGGCGTCCGGATGTACCCCCATTCAGTGATGGGCTGCAGTTTGGGGCTCGGGGATGATGGGGTGCAGCCTCACCTGAGAAGGGTGTTTGACCCCGCCGTGCCCGTCCCAGCACTTCTGGGTCCCAGTATTGCAAACACAGTGAGTACTGACGGGGAGCGGGAGGAACACAGCCGCCGAGTGCTGGGCGGGCAGAGTGACCACGTGCCCTCTGGGGGCTCGGCTGTAGATCAGCAAATGCATTGCCCACAGTGGGCCGCCAGGCGGGCGGAGCTGAAAGTCTGTCCACCTGTAGACTCTGCAAAGATCGAATCTGTGCCCAATGGAAGACTTCAAGAAAATAAGGAAGGAAAGAGGAAAAGGAGGAGGGAGGAGGGGAGGGAGGGAGGGAGGAAAGAAGGGAGGAAGGATGGAGGAAGGGAGGGAGGGAGGAAGAAGGAAGGATGGAAGGAGGAAGGAAGGGAGGAAGGAAGGAAGGAAGAAGGAGGAGGAGGGAGGGAGGGAGGGAGAGAGGAAGGAAGGAAGGAAGGAAGGAAGGAAGGAAGGAAGGAAGGAAGGAAGGGAGGGAGGGAGGAAGGGCAACTCATCTCCCTCTCAAAGATTCCTTGGACGGAATATGACGTCATTGGTGGTTTTTTCTGCGCTTATTCTTGGAGAAAACTGTCTAATCACAGAATATCTTTTAAAAACAGATCCCGTCAGCCACGTGTGGCTGATAGAGTCTGGAGTTGGTAGGGGGGAATTGGGTTGATCAGAACAGCCCGAGGGGACTTAATTTGGGAGAAATGATTGAAGAGATTTATGGAGTGGGAGAAATGGTTATGACTTGGAAAGCAGCCAGAAAGAGCTGAAACAGGGATTATCGTGTAATCAATACTCCCGTGAACTGGTCTCCCGAGAAGAAACATTCTGTGAAGCTTTGTTCAAATGCGATGACAGTGTTTCAGAGACGCAGTATTTCCCCTGAGAAAAAGTTTTAGCAAATGGTTATTCAGTCCCATTCTGGATGGGGTTTTACCTTGATGCTGCTTTTTATTTTATTTTATTTATTTCTTTCACATCACAGGACAGAAAGTCTTCTCGCTGTTAGATACAAGTGCTGTGTTATTTCTGGATCTTACTTGTTTATTCCTTGTAACACTGGCCCTGTAGGCAGGACTTGAAACTTGCAACTCGTGGGCCAAGTCCCGTCCGCCACCTGTCTTTATAAATAAAGTTTTATTGGCACGTGACGACGGTCATTCCTTTAGGTGCTGTGTGTGGTTTTGGTGCCGTAAGAGCGAAATGTGTCGTGGTGGCCCTCAAGACCTCAACGTTTACTCTCCGGCCCTGTAATGACACTTGCGGACCCCTGCGCTGGGGTACGAGGGAACCGCAGAAACAGGTGGACACGTTTCATAACTGCTTCCCACCCGTGTCCTAGGAGGGTACACAGGCAGAATCGATCGCAACAGAGGCGTGTTCTGTTGTCTGATCTTTTCTTTTAAAAAGTCTTGTCCGGCTGGTGTGGCTGACTTTAACACTCAAGGTCTTTTCAGCATTTCACCTATGAAATTGGAAAGTACTAAATGAGCCCGGCTGGTGTGGCTCAGTGGTTGTGCGAGTGTGTATGCATGTGTGCGCACATGTGTGCGTGTGTGCATGCATGTGTGTGCATGCAAGCGTGTGTGCGTGTGCATGAATGTGTGTGTGCGAGTGTGTATGCATGTGTGTGCATACATGCGTGTGTGTGCATGCATGTGTGTGCGTGCATGTGTCTGTGTGCGCGTGCACGTGTGTGTATGTGTGTGTGCCTGCACCTGTGTGTGTGCATGTGTCTGTGTGTGCGCGCACGTGTGTGTGTGTGCGTGCGAGTGTGTACGCATGCGTGTGTATGCATGTGTGCGCACATGTGTGCATGTGTGTGTGCATGCATGTGTGCGCACGTGTGCATGAATGCGTGTGTGCGAGTGTGTGCATGCATGTGTGCGCGCGCGCGTGTGTGTATGTGTGTGCATGCACCTGTGTGTGTGTGTGCATGCGCGCGTGCACTCTCGCTGCTTTGGGATGGTTCTTGCCCGAGCGGAGAATGGAGCAAACGTGGCCTGCCGCAGATGGAGAGGCTGCGAAAGCAGTCCGTGCGTGCCTTACCGAAGTGGGGTGTCGATGAGATGGACGCAGGATCCGAAAGAGGCAGGAGCACGTTCAATCATTCCACTCGCAGAACTTCAGGAGATGGTTTCTAGGATGTCGCCCCATCGCCGGAGTGTCTGCTCAACCCAAGGGATGAAGCCCAGACACAGGGCTTCGGTCTTTCACATTGCCGAGTGCTGTAGAGAATCGCAGGTCACTACCTATGGGAGACCATGGCGTCCTGGTCGAGGACTCCAGTGAAGCGCTATGGTATAAATAGCAGTCAGGGTGGCCCTGCCGATTGCTCAGTGGTTAGAGCATCAGCCTGCAGACCAATGAGTTGCAGGTTCGATTCGGTCAAGGGCACGTACCTCAGTTGCGGTTCGTCCTGGCCTTGGTCGAGGTCGTGCGGGAAGCAACGAGTCGATGTGTCCCTCTCACATTGATGTTTCTCTCTCTCTCCCTCCTGCTCTATCTGATGATAAACGGAAAAATATCCTCGGGTGAGGATTAAAAAATAATAATAATAAAATAAAAAATAACATTCAGGGTGGACCCGGAGTAAGAGACCCAGTGGGAGCTTGTGGGGTGGGGGTGGGGCGCTGGGTGGAAGTGGGTGGGAGGATTTCAGATGCACGCCAACTACAGTGTCTGCATTTGCCACGGCACACCTCCGGGCAGCTCGGTCCTGGCACAGGCTTGTCCTTAGCTCCTGTGTGTCTGCAAGGTGTAGTCAACCGAGGACATGCCACGTCTGTGGAATTTCATCCTTTCCTCCTCCCCGTGGAAGAAATGGTCACTTCCGCCTGCAATTCAGTGACTTCACTCCACAAGCGTTGTTGACGTTTTATCGACTCGTAGCATCGGCCTGCTTCCCTCGTAACACAGGAGGAAAATAAAATCTCGCACACGTATTTATTTATTTATTTATTTATTCATTTATTTATGTTGATGCTGATTAGAGCTTTCTTCTTGTATTGATTCAAAGTCCCAGTCTAACTGATCATACTTTATTTTATTTATTTTTTGGCTTTTAAAAATATCTTTATTTTTTAATTGTTTTAATTACTATTATTAATTTATTTTTGTTACAGATGTTTCTCCCACATATTTATTTCATAGCTCTAGGAGAGTCACAGTTTTACCTTCCTGTGAAAATGTATCTTTTAACAAAGCCATCGGCTACATTCTTGTTCTGTTGCCATGTGTCTTTCTCTGGTTAGCTTTGGGCTTAATAGTTCCTGTTTCAAGGTCATCTCAGAGGCAACGTGATACTTTCAGCGGTTCTCAACCTGGGGGTCGCGACCCCTTTGGGGGTCACACAACCCTCTCACAGGGGTCGCCTAAGACATAACAGTAGCAAAATTACAGTTATGAAGTAGCAACGAAAATACTTTTATGGTTGGGGTTCCCCACAACATGAGGAACTGTATTAAAGGGTCGCGGCATGGGGAAGGTTGAGAACCGCTGCTTTAGAGAGAAACTCCTTTCTTTGGGAGGAGGAAGGAAGTGGGCCCCATGGGGGCACAGGGTTCATCCCAGATGTAGTCCACGGACAGGGCAGGGGTCCACTTCATGGGGGGAGGGGGCGTTTTAAGACAAAGCTGATAGTCTAGGGACGTGTTTTCTCTTACAATTAGCCATTGTGACTTCGTAATGGAGTCACTTCAACCTGGCAAACTCCTGATCGCCACTGTGTTAATTTATTACATTAGTGAGGTGAGACCCTGACACAAGGCACGATGAGACTCAGTTTATGAAAGCAAGGGATTTCTTTAAATATATGACATGACATTTTTCCTCAAGGAAGCTTCACAGCTGTGAGTCTGGATGGAAGATGTTACCAAAGAGACTGATGTGAACTTTAGGAAACATGTATACAGGAATTGTTATTTCCCCAGAGTCACAGTCTTTAAATGAGAGGAGCTCTTTGCTTCCACTTTGATCGGATAAAAATTACTTCCCCTGTCTACTGGCTGTTTGATCCTCTTGGCATGACAAAACCATTTATTATTTATTTATGCTATGGCAATTCTCGCATGGCGGAGACAGGGTGAGGGCCTTTCTGTGCGGCCCAGGCGACGGTGCGATGGCGCGTTCACACGGAAGCAGCTTCACATCCCGTCGGAAACCCGAGGGCGGGGGAGATCGAGAGGCCCAGGCTGGGGAATCGAGCAGCATTTCAGGTCTTCATTGCAAAGTCCAGACTCAGCAATGGAGCTGTCGGAGGGAGGCAGCAACACGCCCGCTCAGCTTTCCAAGGTGAGCTAGCCAACGCCAAGGCAGTGGCTATGCGTTGAAATACTTCTCCAATCCACAGCCAGGGTGCAGGGGAAGTGACAGCAAACGTGCCCCAGGGGAGAATGAGGACAGAGAAGAGCCAGAGCTCATCCCCAACACACGCGATCCGTGGCTGGAGACTCACTGGGCAGAGAAACCAAAGGTAGACTTGTCTTTCTCTGACTTCAGGGTATTTATTTTGATCTCAAATAAGTATCAGTGGTTGTGACTCGCTTGTGGTCTCCACATCTCGATTCATTGGGAGACAAGAGGACGGAATCTTGGAAGACTTTGCAAACACTGAGAAACCATAATTCAGGTTTTTTGATCTCACAAAATCAATATTGTATTCCGTCATTTTCTTTCCTTGCTCCGTAAGCACATGCCGTATTCAGATACCTGCTTTTAAGTGAAAGAACGCATTTCGTGGGGCAGTGTTCCTCTCAAAGAAGGAAACGAGGAAATAAACCAAGGAGGAGATTTTGTGTTTTCTTATTCTTTTCTTTGGAAGGTGAAACAATCTAGGAGCTTGCTAGGGTCTTAACTATAAAAATAGTACAAATGACTTCGATGTTGAATTAATTGAAAACACATTGAGCACTGAATCTCATTAAACAGGCAACTGGAGATTAACACAAATGCAATGCAGATAAATTCGTGTGTACTGCAATTAGCCGCCTTGTATTTTCGGTCTGCCTCGTCTATGTACTATTTATATAGTCATTCCTTGATTCGTGGCCAATATCTTTGTTCAAAGATGACGACTGTATTTTCACAACCCTGTTGTCCACACTCGTTACGGATTTTATCTTCTGTCACTCAAGAGTCACTTGTATCTGAGTCGGTGTATGCTTATATGTACCAACATTTAATATTTTGGAAATTTTTTTCTTGTAAGAGTACTCTGCGCTTACAGAGAAGATGCACCGTTGTGCTCAGAACTGCGCACACCGTACTGGATTCGCCCATCACTCACATTCATCGGCACTTGCTCTCTCCCTCTCTTCCTCTCTCTCTCTCTTTCTCTTCCCTCCTGACTATTTGAGAATAAGAACAGAGATATCCTATACAACCAGGGTGCAGTGATCCACGTCGAGAAATGGGACCTCTGATGCACGTTCTGTATGCAGATGTTGTCCGTTTCCCCAGTCGTGTGTGTGTGTGTGTGTGTGTGTGTGTGTGTGTGTTGAGATACTCAGACCAGGAAATTCCAAGGTCACGACCCAGTCGGAAGACCAACCTAAAAATGCATAGTGCACTGTATGCACCTGGTGACTGTCAGGGGCAGAGAGGCTATGAAGACATGGTGATGGAGTGTGAGGTGTGAGCCCTGACCTTGTTGAAGGGATGGGAGTTAGAAACGGGAGATAGACATGTCCGCGTTCCCTTAGGCTCTGCAAACACCCCGCGGAAGGGGTTGGCCTCAGCACAGGCAGAATGTAAAATGAGGGAGGGCCTGGGATTGAGTGGGGGACTGCAAGGGGCGGGCAGGGACTTCTCAGACCAACTTCGGTGATAAGGGCTGAAGAAGAGATCTTGGCAAATTAAATGTGTGTCAGCGTTGAGGTCAACAGCAACCACCCTGCTTCTCATTGGCTTAGATTTCGTGTTCAATTTCCGTTGCATCCATAGCATAACAAATTACCACACACTGAGCCGTGTCAGGCACTACCAAGATATTATGCCCAGTTCCTTAGGGCAGAAATCCCAGTGAGCTTGGCTGCGTTCTGAATGAAGGGGTTAACTGGGCCAGCCTTACCTGCAGGCTGCAGGGGGTAATCTACTTCTGATCCCACTCAGGTTATTGGAAGAATTCATTTCCAGATGATGGCAGGACTGAGGTCCCTGGTTCCTGGCTGGCGTCCAGCCCAGGGTCATTATCAGCTCCCAGACGTTGCCTGTATCCCTAGCCTCAGGCCCCTTTGTTTTCAGGGCATTCAATGCCACGCCAGATCCTTCTTGACTTCCTCTGATTTTCTCACCTGTCGCTGTTTTAAAGGGTTCATGTGAATACATTGAACCTACCTGGATCCCTGCCTCTGTGCTCTCCCCCACGGAGGATGAATTGAGCAGTGACCTCACGACATCCGCAAGGTGCCTTGTGCCATAGTCACAGGGTCAGGACGTGGAACGTTGCTGGGAGTCTCAGTTCTCCTGACCCCAGATGCCAGTCCCACCACTGCCGTGCCCGGTGTGCGACTGGCGGCATGTCTGGGCATTTCCGCTTCTCGGGGTCCCCACTGTGCAATGAGGAAGACGGTGACCCCTAGGTCATGGGGATGTTTGAGGGACGAACAAGTTAACAGCAGATAGAGCGATGGTTTGTGTGGGCTTGGTGCCCACGGAGTGTTTGTTGTTACTGGAAAGAGAAAATATAAATGCAGCCAGGATCGGAATCTAGAGACGAAGTGTGGACCGGAAAAGAATGGGAAAGGACAGTGGAGGTCACTCGCTGGACTGAGGGTCTGACCAGGTATGGGGGCAACAGTGAATTCCTTCTACAGGGGACTGAGGGTCCGACCAGGTATGGGGGCAACAGCGAATTCCTTCTACAGGGGAGTTGAGTTTCGTCGATAAGCAAACAAATAAGCCAGGATGATTATTTCAGGTACAATTGAGTGTTGATGACAAAGTTAAATAGGAGTGATTCAAGGGAAATTGCCTACTTAAAATAGCTGCTACTCTTCTGATTTCCTTCTGGAGAAAAGGTAAACCAGGTGTGATCAGGGAGGTGATGGAGACAGAGACACTCCCTCGTCTCTTCGTGTGGAAGGGCGACACTTTGGGTGCACACTCTCCTGGAGTGAACGGTGAGTGTGAGGAAGCCACTCGCCAGCCACACGCCGGCTCTGGCTTTCCGTGGAAACCTGTTCTCCACGGATGTCTCCATTTACAAAGGACGAGCCATGAATCCCACCGATGCCGGGTTCCAGAGACCTGCTATGAACCTAGGAGGGTGCGAGGAAAAATGTTTTCCTCCCCTGCATGCTAAAGAGATGTCAGCAACGTATTGTGCGCTAATCCGGACTGTTCATTCACTCTGCCTGGATTTTAACAGATATTTACATCATTCTGTGATTTGGGTGGCTGGCATTTTCTTCTCTCCCCACTTAAAAAATAGCCTCAGAGGGATGGGGGGTGGGGGGAGTGGGAAGAGATAAACCAAAGAGCGTATATGCATACACGTACAACCAATGGGCGCAGACGGTAGTTTGGGGAAAGCAGGAGGGGGTTGGGAGCGGGGAGGAGGGAGTCAATGGGGGAAAAAGGGGGAACATCTGTAATACATTCAACAATAATAAATAAATAAAAAAATAGCTGCTTCCTTTTGTCATGGGAAGGTCTGCTTCAAGGACATATGAATTCTTTAAACTTGTCCAGAGAGTCACTGAATGTCCTTAGAACAAGGAGGATGGATAAATTGCCTTTTTTTTTTTCCTGGTGGAGAGTTTCAACTCTGCTTGTTCGGAACCCAAAAGGAGGACATTGTGAGGAAATGAGGTCAAGAAAGGCCACCAGCAGACATTTCGTAAGCTTCAGAGAGGATTTAAAGTGGTCTCCACTAGAGAACTGCTAAAAATAAAATAAGAAGAAGACATTTTTATTAGATTTTTGTCTTCATTTCTGTGACTCCCATTAGCTAAAGTGCTGAAAAAGATATTGGTTCTGTGTAGGGAGAAAAATGTAGTATAGACCTCTTGTTCTTACAGCTAAAAACAAAATTGTCACACTGGGGACCTTGGAGGGAGGTATTGAGAAAAAGTGAGCTTCACATCGAAATATACATATAAATGAAACATGATAAATTGAAACAGGATATAATATATATTATGCTACAGTATACAATGTTAAAATACATGGTTACAATATATTATATATAATATATTCATGTGGAATTATATATTGTATATTGTATATTATATAATATATACTATATAATTTACAGAGAGGTTTATAAATATTGTAATCATATATAATGTTATGCATTGTATAATTGTTATATAAGAATGCATATATAGCCCTGCCCGGTTTGGCTCAGCGGTTAGAGCGTCAGCCGGCGGACCAGAGAGTCCCGGGTTCGGTTCCCGCTAAGGGCACGTACCTCGGTTGCAGTTTGTCCCCAGCCCCGGTTGGGGTCGTGTGGGTGGCAGCCACTCGATGTGTCTCTCTCACATCAATGTTTCTCTCTCTGTCTTCCTCCCTCTGTCCCTCCTGCTGTATTTCAAGATAAATGCAAAAATGTCCTCTGGTGAGGATAAAACAAAAGAGTGCATATATAACATACTTTTTCATGTAATTTGATATTGTGTATATATTATATAACTGTTTATACAGTGTGGGGCAAAAGTAGGATTGCAGGTGTTCGTGTGGAAAATAACGCAACAATTAATCAATAATAATAGAAGAATAAACTCTGTGTTCCGTGTACTCACAACTGGACACCTGCTTTCCCAAGCCCCGTGTGCACACGTGTGCCAGCACGCACATACGTGATTGGGTTCTGCTCGTGGGATGAGATGCAGCGTCTTTTCCAGTTTTTGTCGACTCTTTGCAATGGATTGTTTTTAAAACCATCATCGACCATGTATGTCACCATCGGGTGACTCTTCAGAAGTGGGCTATGACGGAAATTGGCGTGTTGTGTTGTGTGGGGGCTGGACCCTTCTGTTCCGAGTTGTCAGCAAAGACAGTGGTTAGTGGAATGCTCCCTGAACGTAAGCCGAGTGTTCGAGCCCCGAGGTGTCCACGCAGGGCCTCGCTCTGTTTTCCACGCAGAATGCACCGTGTCCGCAGGAAAGGGCCTCGGCAGTGTCAACGTGACGCTCTGGGCACCCAGCACTCAGCAGTCACCGTGTGCTGCTGTCTCTGGGCACGGCTCCCAGGCAGGCGCCCCAGGGCCACCTGGCAGAGGGGACTCGGGCAGAGGGTGAGCGGCTTGCGTGGCGTCCTGGCTGTCAGCGTGGCGTGGACAGACGTGTTGGGCACACGGCGGGCACTCTGAGATGTGTCCCTGGGGTGAGAGCCCAGCCCTCCTTTCTCCCTGTAGGGTTGTCGGGAAGTGGCCTGGGGTAGCTGACGGAGGGTGTGCCGACGCAGGTATTGTGGTGGTGTGTTTGTGGCGAATGCCCCCTTGCCCTGGAGGCCAGCTTCCAGAGGACGCTATGTCTCAGTGCTGGTCCCAGAGAGACTCCAGGTGGCGAGGTCCCTTTGGCAGCCTCTCCTGGGGAGAAGGAGGGAGGCTCAGGACCCAGGCAGATCGTGGCCAAGGAAGGAGCTTCTCACTATGTCATCTGATGCACAATCCATTGGTCTCTCCGCTGCCCCTTCCACAGCCGAGGGGGCGCGCGTGAAAATCTGCTATGAGTTCCTTGGACAACGGTCCCCATTCAGAGCGGTGCAATTGTCCCTAGTCACCTGCAAAAGAGCTCATGCGTACCTGGCTTTCCCGTGCACGCAAACGTTGCACCGGCCTGAAGTACGTCTGTTCGCTTCACTTATGCTGAGAGGGATATAGAAGGGGTCCGGAAGAGGGGAGTCCTGAGGCAGGAAATAGAATCCTTTACGCACCTGATTGTGGGCAGTGAAACCCCAGCTACCTCAGACGGCGCCCTGGGCCCGTGTGGGAGAGGATTCTGGTGAACGCAGAACACGAAGTGAGTCTATTGCATCTAATGATTCTGCTCTTCAGGCTTAATTGGGTATTATGCCTTGTTTTCCCCTAACATGCAAAGTTCTGCCTTTTTCCTCCCCTTATTCTGGGCTGACACGGAAGCTCTCAGCATCTCTCGTTTCCTTTTGAGGCTCCTGTGAGCTGAGGAAGTCAAAACTTTCTAAACCAGAAGTATGGTTTTTTCTTCCCCTTGTCCTCCCCCTCCTCCTCCTCCCCCTTCCCCTCCTCCTCCTCCTGCTCCCCTCCTCCTCCCCCTCCTCCCCCTCCCCCCTCCTCTTCCTCCTCCTGCTCCCCCTTCTCCTCCACCCCCTCCTCCCCCCATCATCATCATCATTATTTTCATCCTAGGGCTTACTTTCTGCTCCTCATCCATGCGCTGTGAAATGCACCTTGGCACAGTGATGGTGCAGCCTCGCACCCTGGACCGGGCCAGGTCCTAGCCATTCTCAGGCTTCATCCAGGGGCCGGCATGCATTCTAAAGGGCATCACTGCGGCCACGGGTGTGCGCGTTTTATGTCCAGCTCTGAGCTAAACTCCTTAAGGTCACACGAGGTCCGTCCCTGGAGCAGATAACAAGACCAAGGCCCGTTTTAACGCTCTGCAGAGTCACGGAACTTTGCGAAGGGACAACGTGGTAAGGAGGCAGCCAGGTGCCTGAGGCTCAGGCACTGTCTTAGGCTAACGAAAGCACAGGGTTTGGGCTCCCGGCAGGAGGAGGCCCGTCCTGGGCGGGGAGGGGCGGAAGAGCGCGGTGCTGAGGGCCGTCCAGTGCGGGTGAGACCGTCGGAAACGCGTCTCGGACCGCGGGACGCTTTGGATATGGAGCCCCAGCGCAAACACCGTCTCCTTCAGAATTTTCAAGTCGCTTCTCTGTGCCTTCAAGTCCCCAGTGATGTGATGGCATGTGTTTATATTTTCATTTTTATTGCATTTGTTGGGGTGACATCGATTAATAAAATTGTATAGGTTTCAGGGGTACAGTTCTGTAACACATCATCTGTGTATTGTACTGTGTGTTCACCACCCCAGGTCAAGTCTCCTTCCGTCACCATTTGTCCCCTTGACCCTCTTCTACCTCCCCACCCCTCTGGTCATCACCGTACTGTTGTCTGTGTCTATGAGGTGGTGGTTGTTTTTAAATCCCTCACCTTTTACACCCAGCCCCCCAACTCTTTCCTTCTGACGGGTGTCAGTCTGCTCTCTGTGTCTGCGAGTCTTTTTCTATTCTGTTTGTCTACTTTTGTTTGTAAGGAGTAGCGTCTCCCGCTCCCCTGGCAGCGTTTAGAATGTGTACTCCGCATCCTTGCGGGTGCTTTTCCCTTCATGCAGCCGCCTCATTTTCATTCATTCGGAAGCTGCGACCGTTTCTTCTGCCCGTGGTGACATTGTGTGGAGGTCTGATGCGTTGCCTCTCCCTGGTGTCTCCCATCCAGCCTTCCGGGAATCCTATGAGCTTGTTAGTCATGCCCTGATCTGTCCCCTCGGGGTCTCCCGTTCACTTTCTGTGTCTGTGTTTGGGTAGATTGGCCCAGGCTTAGCACGTGGACCATGACTTCACTCTTCAGCTACCCTCCTTCCATTATGAGGCTTTCTATGAGCTTTATTTCTAAAATGTAGTTTCTCAGTCACTGTTATAAAGTTTCTCATTCACTGTTACTTTTTTTTTTTTTAAGGAACATTCTGTTTTGTTTTGTTTTTCCTGTGGAACATCTTCCCCAGTCTCCCTCATTCGTGTTTATAAAAGGGTTTTTTCTGTTTCTTCTGTTATACCTATTTCAAATGTTTTTAGTTCTTGGCCATGTTGATAATGACTTATGTGTCGATGTATGTGGCTTATTGGTTTGTTTTTCTATTTATTTGTTAGTTTTTCTCGACTTTGTTCAACTGTTTCTATCATGGAGTCAGAGACGGGTTCACGTGGATCCCGGAGGGACTTCCCAGGTTCATGTCTTTCTGCTTAACAGAGCTGGGATTTTTTTAATGTGGGGATTAAAGTTCCTATCAATACACAGGTTTTCTGAGGGGCCACCGGGGATCACAGGGGGGTCACACTGGCACTCTTAGGGTCCCAGTGAAAACAGAAGGATGCCTGGGAGGGGAGGAGTCCAGGTATTCCGTCCTCGTCATTTCATTTCCTGTGTCGGTAGAATCATCTCACATTCCTTGGATTGCACTCTTCCCCTGACTGCCTGCATCCGCAGTGAATCAAGGCCTCTTCCATGGAGATCTCCATTTATTTAGAAAGCAGGTCTGGGGGCTTCGGCTGGGGTCAGCTGCTCAATAACCACTCTAGCTCAGGAGCCATCGGATGGCCCCCCATGCTTCTCCATGCACGTTGACTGCAGGCCCCACACGTCACCTGCCAAGGTCCAGCCATCGTTTATCCACCCATGTCATCTCATTTCCACTAAAAAATGTTCTGGGATGTTGGTATGCCCTCTCTGCTTTCTGACCCTACCCTGGAGTTGCTACTTGTGTTTTATAACTTGGCTGTCACTGCAGCAACACCCTAGGAAGGAGTGTGGGGCTGCCGTCACCCTACTGGGCCAGAAAGCCCAGCCACGCCTCATGGGCTGACCTGCAGACGGGCCCAGCAGATGGTACACCGCTTCCTGAGGTTCTCCTTACGCAATACCCATCTTTCACTAAATGATGAGAGCCTAGTTGACATCCAGATTTACAGACATTGTCTTGCGGTCTTTATATCGCCAGCTGAGTGGAAATCTTGGCATGTGCTCACCCCAGACACATCTGGCCACACGGGGAAAGGGCCTCCCTTCTCAACGCTTCTTCTGTCTCTCGAAGTTTGACCTTCACCCTGTTTCATTTGGACCGATATTCGAGAATCAATCCTTTGACCTATTGGCCCTGAGATTATACTTGCAACTATTTGAGTCATCTTTCTCTCACTTGCTTCTTTTTCTCTGACTTCCCTCCACCTCATTTTTCTCTGTCTTTTCTGTGTTGTTGGCCCAAGTGTGCGCACAGGGTGTGAGTCATTGTGAGCTAGCAGGTGCAGCCGGGCCTCGTCGTCGTCAGGAAGCCCGGGTGTCACGCTTGGGCACATTGTGTTTCCACAACTGAGGACACCGTAAACATCGCTTCATTTGCAAGGTCGCACCCTTCCTCACAGTTAACGGCGGATAACTGGCTTTGTCACATTGACCCGTTTCTCACTGTTGAATGCCCTCGCCGTGTTAGGAAATCTGGGAACAGAGAAGAGGTCAAAAATGTGTTTTGAAATATAAGGTGGTTTTTCTATTACGTTTCTGCGGTAGTCTAAGCCCCGGAGCGAATGAATCTTTATCAGCATGCTTTAAACTACATCTCGTTGTATATACAGTCACCACTTAGTAAGAGCATGTCACCAAAAATAGCAGGACGCAGACGGCGTTGACACGGTGGCGGTTTCTCAGAAGTGGGACGGCTTCAGTGGGAGAAACAGTCTATTAACTCTTCCCTCCCTGATGACTATTCTAAATTAACTCGACCTAGGATGTCGACGCTTGACCGTGTGCTCACCAGTGGTGTTTCAACATTTAAAAGGAGCTTTTGTCCATGTATCAGAAAAGGCAGCTCACCCGAATGATGACTTCCCTGAATGAGTTCAATATGCCTTCTCTCACAGAGAACAGGACTAATCGACCTTGAGCTGAACCGAGAGCACCATTTGGATCGGAAACGAATGGGTCGGGAGCTTGCCAGGGTCTAAATTTAGCTCCGAGCAGAGGAAAGTTGTGCTTGTAGGACACGGAGCAGTAATACAGCGTTCTGTGCCCCACGCGGGCAGCCGCGCTCCGGAGGTCAGGGTGGACACGGTTCCACACCGATTTCCACGTCCGCTGATACGAAGCGTGGCGCTGTCCACCTCCAGACAGCTCATCGGAAGGTACGCAAGCCATACGTGGACCTGGATTCTCGTGTGGGTGGTAGCGTCCATTCCTCGTCCGAAACTCACGCAGGACCCAATCTCCTGAGCTGTCTCCTCATCTGCAAAATGAGGGCATTCACAATTCCCGGTGATTTTTTCCCTCTAAAAATCTGCAGTGACGACATTTGTCTCCTACAGAAGTACATTTCCATGCTGACGTGCTTGTACGGCCGATGGACTCAGCACGGACGGGGCATGGATCACTGTTCTAAGTAGTTCCTTAAAGAACGAGTCTAAAATCATGCTGTATGATGATCGAAGTCTATCGTTTCGTAATATTGCAGTGCAAAAGCCACTTCTTGATCAATCGTGTCAGCTCACTTTGGGGAATTGTGCATTAAATGATGTTTTACTGAGTATTCAGTTGCTATTTCATGTCTTTATATATATATATATTTTTAATTGATTTTAGACAGAGGGGAAGGGAAAGGGGGAGAGAGAGAGAGAAACATCGATCAGACGCCTCCTGGGTTGAATCTGCACCTCGGGCATGGGCCCCGACCGGGAATCGAACCCGCAACATTTCAGTACATGGGACGACGCACAGCTGAGCCAGTCCAGCCAGGGCTCTATTTCATGTCTGAATAAATCCTTCCGTGGAAATAAACACAAGAATACGCAACTTGAAGGGAAAGGTACATGGGGGGGGGGGGTGGTGGGACCCCAGTGAGGTCACCGGAGGTTCATCTCGCCACGTTTCAGACCCTCTTCGGCAGGTTCGTGTACCTTCTGGGCTGGTAGCGGTCCGGACAGAACCCGACTTGCAACATCGTGGAGGGAAGAGTTTCCGGAGGTTTATGTAAAAACGAGATGCGGCCGCTGCTCACCTGGGCTGCCGGTAACGCCTCGAGATTGCAGGGCAGCGGACGGAAGGGGGCGGGCCGTGCGGTCGCTGGGCTGGCAGCCAGGGCTCACGCTCATTGTAATTGTAGATGAACTCATAATTATTTGAGATCAGTTGCTAATCAGCGAAACCTTGGAAGAGGCTCCTGACAAGCGCTAGTGAGGTAATTACGGTGAAGCAGAGACTTTGCATACGCTGCCACCTTGATCATTGTTTGCAAGGTTCTCCCTCCAAATATAGACCTCAGCGTCTGTGGGGTTGCAGAGGGGATCGGAGAAAGGCAGAGGGGTCACAGCAATGGTTCCAGAAACACAGCACCCCCCGACAGGCAATGATCTAAAGACGCTCTTGTCTTCCGTTATAAGACAAGATCACCTTGTTGAAATTACTAGCCACACTTCGTATCTGCTTTTAGGCTTCTTCGATACATATTGACGCTGGGAACTCTGCAGAGACATTCAGGTGCCTGTCCACATGGGCTGTCACGGGTCACGGGATGAGTCGTCAGCTCTGTGCGTTTGCTGAACGGCCCCCCTCGTAACGTGGATGCAGAATCAGACATTGTCATTTGACATCGAGTAGTCAGAGTTTACGCTTACTAACTTACATGGCTAAGTATACGTTTTATGTATGAATCGGACTCTACTTTATCTAACTTAACATGTGCATTTGAAATTTAAAAGAAAGCTTAGTTGAAGAGGGACCCCCCCCAACACACACACAAACAGCCCACATGAACATATTTTACAAATAGCATGGTGATTTGTACACTCTCAGCCAGGGCACCTCGGCCAGACCATGCCTGATGTTAGTTGCGTGGCCTTGAGAACTCACTTTTGTTATTAAGAAAATTAAAGAACTGTCCCCAGATGCCACTGAGGTCTCCTCCGACGCCTACCGCCTTGAGGGGTCATGGTCATTCATACCGATGGTCATTCTAAAATTCTATTGGTTTGGCTAACCATAAGTTTTGCAACTTGTAACATCTTTTCATTTATTTTGTACTTGTAGATGTTTTAGTATCCTAATAAGCTATGATTTTTAAATGGTGAGGCTTTGCAAATAAAGGTGACAGAGAATACACGGACGGAGAATGGACAGACCGCTGGTGGTGGTCAAACTAAGACCTTTCTCCCGCTCAGCAGTCAGCTGCAGAGTCCAGACCACAGCGTCTTCAATGGTTATGAAGGATTTTTATACCCTCTTTTCCAGCTCAGCACCAATCTGTGATATGCTCCCCAAACTGGTCACAGGAGGTACCCCACTTCTAGTTAGTGTATCTCCAGTGGCCGAACCAGCAGCCTGCAGTCACTGCACATCGGAGGCTGTCCCTTCTGTGGCTATGGGTTTGTCCACTCTCCACCTGCCTTAGAGTGTTTGAGAGACATACACGTCACTGGGTACAGCAAGCTCTGAATGAACAGCCTGGGGTTGCTTTCATTTGGAGTGAGGGGACAGTGTCTTCATTCATTTCCACAAGCTAGGGATGGCTTTGAATACAGGTGTATGCAGTAGGTGCAGGCTGAGTGCATCCCTGTGATTGTAGTTGACACAGTTCATTTCCACTCTGCCCTAGAGAGTTTTCTATTTGGGGGAGGGTAGAGGGAATAATTCACGGTAACTTCTCCGACAATGAGAGTAGTGTTGTTTTGTTAGTCTTATTAACGATGGAGAGTCGCTATCCCGGAAGGCTGAGGCTTGTTGTTGTTGTATTTTCTCTGGTGTATCTGAAAATCTGGGCAGAATCTCACATCAGCAGATCGAAGAGAAATGTGGGTGCAGACGCTGAGAGGTGAATGGTCAGCTGTTTTAACAGCTGGTTTTGTATCGAAACAAACTCCAGGCTCATCGATGCAATGCCACCCCCGCAGGAAACTTGAGCAACCGGAAGGCAATGTATCAGGTGGGTTGGGGAATGTACGAGCAGCTGAATCGGAGCCCGTGTCTGAAATTTGCTACATCTGAGTGTTGCCAACAAAAGATCGGGTGGCGCCCTGCAGGGGTTCTTTGTGGTTTTTGATGCTGCTGCTGCATGTAATCCCAGGCAGAGGCTCTGAAGGCTTTCTTCCCTGGAACAGGGTGTTCTCCCCTCTGGTCGTCGGCAAGAAGAAGGAGAGCAGATGAGGCACTCTGGTTGGACACGTGTGATGTCACCGGCCGTCCCGATTTTGCTGAGAAATGAATGACGGCTCTTTGGTGTTGTCTGTTCTAAGACATGGCCTTGGTGTCTCCGGGACTTTCACTGGCGCGGGATGTGGGTGCTTTGAAGAAGGCCGTCAATGGTGCCGTTTAACGCCCAGACCATTGAAGCCGAGAGACTCGAGGACACGTTGTGGATTTGATCCCCGGAAAGGAAAAGACGGACGGTGTTTCTGAAAATATGTGCTTTTGAACATAAGACAGAGACATGGCTAGAAAGCAGGCGTGCGTTTGAGGGCCAGGCCGTCTTCTGTTTGAAGGACTTCTTCAGACAAAATGACAGGGGACGCCAGCTCCCACGGAACCGTCTCTGCATCCGTCACCCGAGGCCTTGGCTGTGGCCTTACAGGAAAGGGCCCTCTACAGCATACTTACCTTGTTTTACTTTATAAAAACAAACGGCACTAAGACATCAGGGCTGCTCCATCCAGCGAAGCATTTAACATTAGAGGCGGGTCAATAGAGAAACGGCAAAGGCGGAGGAAACGGGGCAGCCGCAATGGTGTCGAGACCCAGCGGGGGACACGGGGGGCATCTGTAATACTTCCAACAATAAAAAAAACACGAAGTTATCCAAAAAGCCTCTGAAAAAAAATAAAAAATAAAGGGCACCGCTGAATCTCTTCCAAAGGCCGTTGGGACATTTTTGGGTCAAGTTTTCGGTACACAAGGACAGGAGACGCTGTCTGTTTGTTGGAACTCGGCGTCGCTGCGGAATGAAGTCACGCCGCGTGAAACCGGCTTTCGGGAGAAAGTTGAAACAAACGAGCTTGGGAGCTGGAGTCGTGTGAATTTATTTGGACTGGGTGAGATTCTTCCTGCATGACTTTGCAGGGCAAGACGTCCCGGTTTTTGTTCTTCGCTAAGGAAACAATGGACGCACCCGGCTCAGTTCCTGGACCCAAGGCGCTTTCTGCTGAGCCCGCCCTTCGGCGTTTGGTAGAACGGCAGGTGGCGAGCCGCTGGCCACTGCGCTGGCCGAGCCCTCCTCGTACCACTCGTGCTTTGATGTTTGCTCATGGGAGTGAGCGTCACATTTCAATTACCGCTGCCAAGTGTCTGGGGGGAGACGCAAGTCAGCAGTACACGGGTGAGAATCCGCTGTCATTGTTTCTTCGGTGGGGTTACACGCTCACCATGGTGTGAAACCCAAAGGCGTGTCCACCGAAAACATAGAAACGGGAGCAATAAAGTGGGACCCACTTCGGTGAGACAGGTCGGGAGGAAAGGCAACCGCTGAGACCACAGCCGTTGCTAGGGAACCTCATTCTTGTACCCAAGTTAACAAATTTGTCATTTTACTTCACTACACCTTCATTTGTATTTAAAAATTTTTTTTCTAAATATTTTTTTTCTTTATTGATTTTAGAGAGAGAGGAAGGGAGAGGGAGGGAGAGATAGAAACATTGATGAGAGAGAACATCGATTGGCCGCCTCCTGCATGCCCCCCACTGGGGATCGGGCCCACAACCTGGGCATGTGCCCTGACCGGGAATCGAACCGGCGACCTCTTGGTGCATGGGTCGACGCTCAACCACGGAGCCACACCGGCCGGGCTATGTCTTTATTTATAGTAGAAGACACTCAGTAACTACTTGTCCAATGAATTGAACCCTGGCACCGAATTCGGAATCTGCCCCTGCCCCGGGCTGTTGATGATCTGACCTGTGAACAGTGCACGTGTGAGTGACATGTGTCAGAGTGCCTGACTTCCTGCCGAGTCTGGAAGGCTGTGGGAAAAGTGTCAGAGAGGAAGCGAAAGCTATCTGTAGGGTAAACCCTTGGCCGGGAGACGAACGTGTCGCTGTTCTGCTTACAGATCGCGTACTGTAGTTCTTCATCTTCAATTTCTATCACCTTCCTCAGAATGTTTATTGCTTTGGGGGAAAAAGTGTGAACTATGCTTGATGCACGGAGCTAATGGTCCCCCGATGGTGTGTCCATGTAGAGCTCCAGGAATGACACACGGCACCCTCGAAGAACCAGGCCTGGAAATGGACCAGTCGCCTCACTCTGCCCCAAAGCATTTCGCCAAGACCCAATTTCTATTAGGACGTCGTGACGTGCCCTCCCCAAACACGCCTTTCTCCCGACGCGAGCTCCTCGGCTGACATGGACCACTCAGCACTGATGGCATTTCCTCTCGTTCACTAACCCGTCCTGTCGGAGCCCTGACGCTGCATTGCTGGCGTGATTCCCGACGGGGCGCGTGTCGTGGCTGGGAGGGCCTGCCGGAGCCTGGACACGTGGCAGTTTCTCGATGGACGGTTGTCGGCGGACAGCCCGCAGGGTGTGAGTTACGAGTTCTGAGAAAGGTGGGGTTTCATCTGCATAAGGGTGAGCTCCAGACGGACGGGGACATGGGGTGCTGAGGGCGTCGGTCGCTCTGCCTGCGTGTGCTCGAAGCGCGGTCCCCGTGAACTGCCTTTCAGGTTCCAGAGTGGAAATCCGCAGGAAGTGACTGTGAAGTGCTTGGTGGGAGGAGTTAAGAATGACAGCCCAGGGCACTCTGCTCGGGCTGCCGTGTCCCCACACGTCTGCTGGGAGACCCCGGGGAGAGGTGATGGGGACACCCAATCTGGGCACGAACGTTAGTCTGAGAGAGCTCACACAGGGCTTCTTAACCGGGCGTGTGGATACGCTTCACAGGGTCTAAGGAGCCCCGATAGTGTACAGAAGTCTGTATGTACACGTGTGCATTTAAGGGAGCCCGGCCGGTCTGTATGTACACGTGTGCATTTAAGGGAGCTGCACAGCCCGGCCGGTGTGGCTCTGAGGTTGAGCGTCGACCCTGCACCAAGAGGTCGCTGGTTCGATTCCCGGTCAGGGCACATGCCCAGGTTGTGGGCCCGATCCCCAGTGGGGGGCATGCAGGAGGCAGCCAATCCATGTTCTCTCTCATCGATGTTTCTATCTCTCCTTCTCCCTTCCTCTCTCTCTGTCTAACATCAATAAAGGAAAAAAATTAAATTAAAGGAGCTACACACACTTGTCCGACTTTCCAAGCGATGTGTTGCGAGAACAGACAGCAGACAGGGCCCGCTGCTTTTCCAAAGAGACGGGTTTATTCCGTGGGCCGGTTCTGGTGGTGAGACAAAGGCACCGTGCTCGGGTCAGGACGAAGGGCCGGACCAGGGTTGTCTCCGGGGTGTTTGACGACCAGCTTATCTTTTCAGTGGTTCGACGGAGCTTGAGCACACGTGACGATGCTCACGGCTGGTGGTTCCGTGGGGCCTTTATTTCCTGAAGGGAAGAGGTTGGGAAGGTGATGGGGACGGGGGCTGGTGACGCGGCCCTGCTGGCGTGGGGAGGTGGAAAGGTCTTCTTCCCATTCTTTTCCCCCAGAAAACAATTTGTTTGCATGTATGTGCTAGCCAAGCTGTCCAGAGCCTGACCTGAGTTTGCAAGAGGGAATTACAGATGCTTAGAGCCGTGTTTGTCCCTTGTCAGAACCGCTCCCCCCACAGCCCTCTCCGAATTAGGTTCTAATAGTTCCCCCCGTGATGGATGGGCATGGACACAGGTCTCGCTGTCCTGCTCTTTCCTGAGCCCAGCTTAATCCAATTTTGCCAGACAAGCCATTTTTCTGCCCAGGCCTTCTCCAGATCAATCACTTTGTGATCAATCACGAGCGTGGAATTCGGCAGAGCTCAGCGCGGTCCCCGCGGGAGACGGCAGGGGAGTGCGCCCCGCAGGGCTTGGCGCTGGCCTCGCTGTGCCGTCTCCCGAGGTTCCCGGCCTGGGGGAGGGTCTCAGACTCCGTGGACACGGATGCTTGGCCCACGGTGGGATGCCAGGCAGAAGGCGACGCCACATTCCAGGCGTCCCCCGTGGACTCTAACACCTGCCTCGTGCACGAGCAGGTGTGTGGTGATAGCGCAGCGAGAAAGACAAGCCCACGCCTTTCGCAGTCGAACACGTGGGTGGGGGCTGAGCCCTCGGAAGGTGGGAAACGGTGGTTTCTCCAAGCCACGGCCCGCGGGGAGTCTCCAAACGCGTACGTCAGAACCACTTTGCTAGTAATATTAAGGCAACGTTTACCTTTTTGCACTGCGTTCGATTGTTTTTTAATGTACTTTTCATTGCGGCCACTGTTACAGATGCCCCTCCCCCCTCGGCCCCCTCCGGCCATCAGCACGTCTTGTCTGAGCCCACGGGCTGAGCGTAGATGTCCGCTGGCCGTGCTCATCACCCTCTGTCCTCCGGTGCCCGCCCCGCTCCCCCCGACGGCCGTCAGTCTGTCCCCCGCATCTCTGGTTCCACGGGGTCCGTCCGTTGATTTGGTTCATTAGGCTCCGCGTAGAAGCAAGATCATGGGGTACGTGTCTTTCTCTGACGGGTTATGTCACTGAGCATCGTACCCCCAGGTCCGTGTGTTGTTCCTGTGTGCACAGAGCAGTCGCCGTGCGGAGCCCTGGGCACCTGGGCACACCCCGTCAGGGTGCCAGGCCGCGCTCGGTGCTGGTCCGCGTGGGTGCTCGCGGCAAGCCCGCCGCACGGCAAGGTGGTTCTTGACGAAGTAGGACACAACCTTGAGGGTATTACCCCTCCATCCGGGGCGTAGGTCTCCCCAATATTAGGTGCGATGCAAGGGGGCGTGGGCCCGTGGATGCCGGGGCCTTTGTGAGCAGACGCACTCACGCGTCCTAGGTGCTGGTCCCACAGTGGGCACCTTTTCCACGGAATAGTTCCCGCTCGCAGGAATGACTGTTCGGTGGACTTCAGACGTCAGGGTTGGGAGACGTTTTCTGGAACGTCGCCTGAGTGAACGGGCCACTCAGAGAACAGCAAGGGTCGTCAGAGGTCACGCCCAGCAGTGTCCCGATCCACGACACTTACAGAGCAGAACAGCCACCATCGTCTATAAAGGCTCTTAAAACTCTCCTCTCGTTTCCAAGTCCTTGTCCCCGCAACACAGGGTTTTCTTCCCAGGCGCCAACCCCCAGAACAGACGTCCACAGACGGAGCGCAGGCCGGGAAGGGAGTCACCCGTCTTCTTGAAGCCCGGTATTCGGGCGGCAAGAGCGTAGCAACAATAACACTTCCGGCTTTTACATTTTGCAAAACATGTTTATTTCCCACAAACGAGCTATCTGGCTGTGGACACAGCAAGGCTCAGTCAACATTGTAGAAATGGGTGATTTCTTTTCTTCCGTGACGGGTGACAAGAGATACATCCTGCAAAGCTCTCTGGGGTCCTCGGGCGTCGGGAAAGGGGGAACGGGGCCGTCGGACTGTGAACTGACGGTGGCCGCTTGAAGAAGCGTCTGGAAAATGAGATGACCCCCCTAAAGGCTGGGGACCTTGACACACTCAGCATCTTTGGCCACACGTGAAATTCTCGTTTAGGGGCAGGGTTGGGGCCAGGTGTCCTCACTCGTGCCGTCGTCGATGGAGTAGCTGCGGGGTTTTGACCGGGACTTAGTGTGATGGCATTTGGAAATAAAGTTGAAATTGCATAGTTGACGATGCATTTTTTTGAATCTCGAAGTCAATGCCCTGTGATGATTTCTGCACCCGCTGATCTTTAGACGTCCTGATTTAACGTAAGTGAGCATGGTGGATGTCTGAGGACCCTCAAGTGACCTTTTCTTCTTCTTCCACGAGCATCGGCTGCCGAGTTACCTTTTCAAGCTGGGAAATCAGTCCCTGGGTCACGGCTCGAGTGTTCCCAGGGCCTGCACTCCTGTTGCCTGGATGCAGAGCTCAGAATGCACAACGATTTTATTATTCTTGTTACCATTTGATTTCTTCAATCAGGCATGAAACACAAATGTTCTTATTTACCCAACTCCTTACAACGAAACAGGAACATCTTGTTAAAAGCTGTCGTTTCCATTAAAGAAAACACAGTTTAAAAGACATGATTTCCTCATAACTCCTACGTGATTCATCTTTCACGTGAAACCATAGAAACCGAGAGTGAACGGGTGCAGACAGACGGTTTCGTTGTGTAGAGAAAGACTAAAGCAATGAATGGCGGTGGGGACAGAGCTAGGGGATGTCACGCAAGTTGAATTTCCAGAGGAAACGCTTTACAATGAGGGTCTTAGAGAAACAGAAACATATCTTGAAAAAGAAAAACCCAACAAGATTGGATTTGATGCAAAACACGTTGAGTCCCTACAATAGATTCTCCCGAAACACTGCGGCAGAGAGAGGTTCAGAATACACCTGTTTGCTTTTCTCAAGAGTTCAAGTCCAGAGCACGAATTGGATGGCCGTTGCACACACCTGGAGACGTCGCGGGGAGAGTTAACGCGTGTCCAGTAGCGCTGTACCATGAAAATCAGGATAACAGGTGCTAGACGGGAAACAGTAGTGGCACCAAATGACGAGGTGAAAAAAGCGGCTGTGAACACAAGTAACCAAAGATAACTTTGAAAGAGGAATCACATGGTCTTGGCCGTGATTTGGGAAAGTTTAGGTCGGAAATGAAAGAAAGTGGGTGAAATTGGCATGCCATGTTTCGGAGACACGATGGTTAGCATTGAACCCCAAAGCCATCTGGGAGACATCGGTGTCGAGGGAGCGCTGTTCTTCACAGCTGCAATGCAGAAATTCTCCGACGTGTCCTACCCTTGGGGCCAGTCCTCGGTGAGAAGCAGAGGAAGTCATTCCCGTCTGGCTGCTTTATGCAAACCAATCAGGAGATGCAATTCCGGGGCATAGCCTGGCAGAAGGTGATGAACCTGAAAGATGCCAAAGCCGTCTTCCGGTGCACCTTCTGAAAGTGCGGTGTGTTTGCAGGGTGACCTTGTCTTGGAGGCTCTGTGCATAGTGCCTTGGACATTTTACTGTACAAGAGCCCGTCACTGAACACCCACAGAGGACAGAAGGTTCATACAAGTCACTGAAACTAGGTGCATCCCGTTTTAACGGGGAAGAATTTAATGGGGTGCTGTCCATTATTAAGGGGCTCCCGACTGAGTCCAGAAACTCCATCCGTTGTTGCCCGGGGAACTGGTCACCTCCAGACTCCGAGCAAGGGTCTCTCCGAGTGCCATTCTTGCAGAGAAGCATCAGAGCTAACCTCTCCTCAAGTGCCTCGTTGGCTGGCTCTGCCGTTGGAGGTGACTCAGGGGTGATTTTGACGGCTCATGAGGGCAAGGATGCCATAGCAGTCTATCATTTATTCAGGCGTGGGGGTCCAGACTGGAAGCCCGGGGCACTGTTTATGGTGTGCTGGGTCTCACCGATCCATCTCTGTGTCTTGTTATTCTTGGGACAGAACACAATGCTTTGTGGAAAGAGTGCAGCATCCCCGTCCACTCGTTAACTGTGAGGAAGCTCTCCCCAGCTCGTGGATTCGGTATCTCTCCAAATACTGCTATTTCTGTAATAATAAGTGGTTTAATTCTTTGGGCAATATAAAAGGCACACGATGGAATGCTACGGAGCTGTAAGAAAGAGAGATCGCTTACCCTTTGAGATGACATTCGGGGACCTGGACAGTATGGTGCTGAGAAAAATAAGCCAGTCAGAGAAAGACAGTTTTCACATGATCTCACTTATTTGTGGAATATGATGAACAAAATAAACTGATGAACAAAATAGATCCTGAGTCATGGAAGTAGGGAACGGACTGATAAACCTCAGAGGGATGGGGAGTGGGGTTGGGAAGAGATAAACCGAAGAACTTACATGCATATGTGCACAACCAGTGGACACAGACAATAGTTTGGGGGAGACAGGCGGGGGGAGGGAGCAGGAAGGAGGGGGTCAAAGGGGACAAAAAGGGAGGACATCTGTAATACTTTCAACAATAAAAACATAAAAATAAGTTTAAAATAAAGGCAGAAAAAAAATAAAACAAAGAAATATGCTGAGGTATATATTAATAAGCTAAATAAGCATCGTAGATGATACAAAATATTTAGAAAATCATGCCAACATACAGAGTCTCTTAATTAAAGAATTTTTTAAGTTTAATGGAAGAATTATAGAATAATACTAATTGCAACTGACTTGCTAATGCAGGGGAAATGCACAGTTTCCCAGGAAAACATAATCTTCCAAAATTGACCTGTAAAATGTAGAAAACTGTAATAAACACAAACAACAAATTTGACATTAAAAGTTCCAGTAGGTTATTTAATAGCTGATTTATACCTACCATTCTTAATTAACAATTCCAGGTATTTGTACGGCTGTTAATAACAGTGTTGGTGGAGATCCTTATGCAGGCTAAAGTTTGAGAAACTCCATTTTAAAGTTTTCTAGATAATGGTGTAGGGGAGGAAAATAATTTTCCCTCTACCCTTTTCGGTTCCTGGCTGGGACTCCTGTAATAAAAGACAGATTAACAAGAGAAAAACACACAGAAGTGTATCACCACATCCACCGCATGGGTACAGGGGAGAGGCCCAGGGAAAACGAGTAACTCTCTGAGGTGGCACAGAACTCTGGCTTACACAGCATCTTCAACAAAGCACAATGCCTTTACGGAGACATGATCGATAGGACAAAGGAAAGCAGTTTCAGGCTTCCAGGGGTGGGGATAAAGTCTGGTTAGCAGAATTTGTTAGGTAGATTCCTGTGGATGGTGGAATCTAAAATTGACGTCAGGAATTAACCTTATTCCTTTTTGGTAGATAGGGGAGGAGGGACACCTTTGTCAATGTATGCCCTGCTTTTAGGCAAATAAAGGGAGTGTATAATGTTTTCCTCTTATTTTTTTTTTTAATTGTTGAAACTATCACAGATTTCCCCCATCCCCCCCCATTTGCCTACCTCCAGCCAGCCCCCGCCACCCCTCCCCTGGCCTTCACCACACTGTTGTCTGTGTCCGTGGGCTATGCATACATGTTCTTTGGCTAATCCCGTTGCCTTCTTCCATGCAGTCTTATATCTGCCTCTTCTCAGTTACCTTCAGTTCAGATAAGTTTTATGCCAAAATGGCATGTTTGGGGGTGGCATCATTGGCTACCGTTCAACAGGAAATATGTAAATTGTCCAAATTCATTTTATGCATGAGTCAAACATTAATTTAAACATTGGACAGCAAACTTAAAAACAACAAAACAGAATAATTTTCTTTGTGAACACCCGTGAAAAATTCTAAATAAAATGTCGGCAGATATGACACAGGTCTAACCCCAACGAGTAATATATTATAATCAAGCACAATTTATTTCGTAAATTAAAAGTTTCAACCCCAGGAATTACGTCAATATAATTAATGGTAATATAAAGTGAAAGGGAAAAATTCATGTATCTGCATCAATAGGTGTCAGATATTTGATAAATAGCTCTTACAAATGAAAATTCTAACTGAAATAGAGATAGAAACAAACTACTTAAATATCATTGACCTGCAATAGCAATCACCAGTCTACAGGGAGGCTCTGGAAAACTTTCATTCCAGTGAGTAGGAAACTGGGACATAAGCTCTCATCACTATTATTAAATTCTATTTGTTTTGTTTAAATAATAAAATACAAAAGAAGATGATAAAATTCGTTGTAATATTAGAAGATGAGACAAAAATATTTCTAATTGCAGGCTGTTTGGAAACTGGTAAAAAAAAAAAAAACAGTAAAAATAAGCCAATCTTATCAGGGTAAATTAACAACATCAGTAAGATTTATATACACAAGTCAACAGAATTTTTTTTCTCTGCAGTGATAACATCTTTGAAAACAATAAAAATTACCAACTCACAATCATGCTGCAAATAAGTTGTATTGAAATAAACTTCGTAAGAATGTTTTAGAATTTATACGCAGAAATATGCCAGGCCTGAAGTGCGAAACACAAAACTGGAACCTAGGTAGAGTGAGCCCACTGTCCTGGACTTGAATATCTAATTTTATAAAAACACAAATATGTAAATTGAATGCATCCCAATATAATCCCAATGAGTAGGGGAAGAAGGGAAGAAAAATATTAAATTTCTTAACTTTCCAATAATAGCCAAGGATATGGTGAAAAATAATAGTGTTTGTGCAATGATGTGTGTGTGTGTGTGTGTGTGTGTGTGTGTGTGGTATATTTTATCAGGAATTAAAAATTAAGGTCCTGTTAATTAAAATAGTATTGGTGAAAAATAGTTTCATATATTTATTAAACAGAAGAGATTACTGATATATTTATATACATATATATACACATATTAAATACATAAAAATAATACATATTAAATATATATTATTAAATATTTATATTACACACACACACACACATATAAAATCAAGAAAACCAAGAAACATCTGTAACAAAAATAAATTAATAAAAATTGGAAAAAATAAAATAAAATAAAATCAAGATAACCATTTAATTACGTAGGAACCAACTGATAAGATCAATTGCTTTGATAGCTGGTTCTGGCTAGCTATATGAAATAAAAATGAAAAAAAGAAAAGAAACCTATATTCCTATGTCCCAATCATATTTACAAGCAAATTCCAGATAAGTTTAATAATTAATGAAAATATTAGAAGAAAATTGAGAAAATGTATTGATCCTGGACTCCCCTTACTACTGTACTTTTTTTGTTATATAGGCCAATGTAGTTCACTTATTTTATGTATTTATTTTTAGTCCTCACCCAGGGATATGTTTACTGATTTTTTTTAGAGAAAGAGGAAGGGAGAGAGAGAGAGAGAGAAACACGGATGTGAGAAACATTGGTTGCCTTCTGAACGTGCCCTGACCGGGAATTGAACCCGCAACCTTTCTGGAGTACCGATGATGCTGCAGCCGACTTAGCCGGCCGGCCGGGCTTCCCTGCGTCGAGTCACCTTGTTTTGCGGCTTCCAGTGTGAACTGGAAGCACCTTTATTGCTGCCCTGGACACGAACACACATCCCGCCATCCCCCATCACCAAGAGTTCCCGTACCTACCTTGCGTAGAGCACAAGCTGTACATTGCATTTTAGGAAGTTGTAAATAAACCTCGTTCCCACGTAATTGCAGACGTATACATCTGGGGATAGAAACAAGAGACGATACTTCAAAGTCAGTTGATACACAACAAAACCTTAGCCGGAAGGCCGTTCCATTCTTCTTGCTGTCTGAAATGCCGAGGCCCTGTGATTTGCACCTTTAGCAAGAAATAGCACCCAGCAGATACGCGATAGGTGACGGATGCTAATAAAAGGACGCGTGAGTCAGTGCAAGGAGATCAAAAGCAGCAGGAAACACAATTTACAACTTTCCGTAATGCACAAAAGGGGTTTGAATACCCACCGAAAAGGCCGCAGACAATAGATTTCTTGGCAGGGGAAGGAGACACGGATGAAAGGATGGGGATTAAAAAAAAAAAGCCAAACTGGATGGCTGACAAGTAAATTAATGGCCTTTAAACAGCTCTCAGCAGTTTAGCAATATTCCCGGGTGTCCGCAGGGGTGCGGCCGTGCCTTCAGCGCTGTGGTGTCAGACAGACACGGAACAGTCAGCGGCCACAGACCGGGAGCTGCGGAAGCAAGACGCTGGCCATGGACGGTCCCGTTCTCGGAGCCTCGCGGTGGCAATGATGTCAAAGGAGTCGATTTCAGCACGACTCGCGTTTGTCGCAGAAAAAGGAACGGGATGATGACAGGTCTGCTTCTGCTCGGGAGGGACTCACCACGAAAGACGGCACCTTCTTGGGTTCACCGTTAGAACCCTGAAAATAAGGGTTTTCAGACTGTGGGCGACATGACGGGGACCTTGAGATGCGGGAACAGGCGACGGAAGCATCGGTTGGCCCTGCCTTGTGTCTAAGCCGGTTTCGAGGCCTCAGCTCAGGAGGAGGGAGCTAAGCTGGGTGTTGGTGCTGAATTCAGGCCACAGAGACGTGAGTTGGAAGTGTGAGGGGGCTGAGGCCAGGTCACAAGGCACGGTGACGGAGAGGAAGAGTCAGGGCACAGGGAGCTAAGAGCTGCAGCAGGGTCTGCGGCTCCCAGGTCTCTGCTCTGCGTCTGCACTGAGAACACCAGTGACCAGGGCAGGAGCGGTGCCATGACCTCGCCCAGGGCTGGGAGCCGCGCAGCAGAGGGGAGGCCTCAGGTCCCTGGCGGCATCAGCCAGAAAGGCCACAGGCCACACAAAGACGGAGAAACACTCACAACGCAAACATTTGATCGCTGAGATCCACCAGGTAAGACTCTGACGTGCCGCTCCGCAATGAAAACGCAAACCAGACCATTTTTTAAAAGGTGAAACTCTGCCTGGCCGGTGTGGCTCAGTGGTTGAGCGTTGACCCTGCACCAAGAGGTCGCCGGTTCGATTCCCGGTCAGGGCTCATGCCCAGGTTGTGGGCCCGATCCCCAGTGGGGGGCATGCAGGAGGCGGCCAATCCATGTTCTCTCTCATCGATGTTTCTCTCTCTCTCCCTCTCCCTTCCTCTCTCTCTAAAATCAATTAATAAATAAAAGGCGAAAATCTGAGCGGACAGCTGTCAGGAAGCATCTGTGAATGTCTCAATGAGCACGTGAGCACAGCTGGGCCTCACGGGTGACGTTAGGGGCGGTGGTGAGAACGCACCAACACCCGACACTGACATTCAGTCGGCCGACAGCACCAGGTGTCGACGAAGCCATGAAGCACCTGGAACTCCGACAGGTCCTGAGTGAGGGTGTGAAAGGCACCATGACTTTGGAGAAACTATTGGAAATTCCATGGAAAAAACTAAACACGACCCTGTGACCGAGCCGCTGGTGTTTACCCCAGGCAAACACAAACTTAGGTTCAGCTGACTTTTACGAGAAAATGAAGAGCAACTTGGCTGACACCAGGTTGAGGAGAAAGATCACGAGGAAGGAGATGCCCAGCTGTTGGCCAACAGGAGAAGGGAATAGCCCATCGCAGGAGATCGGCAGTGCCCGAGCACCACGAGCTGCTGGTCTGCATCTCAAGGACAGTGAACGCCTGAGGCTGCAGACTGAACGCCTGAGGCTGCACACCTGAGGCTGCAGACGGAACACCTGAGGCTGCACACCTGAGGCTGCACACCTGAGGCTGCAGACGGAACGCCTGAGGCTGCACACCTGAGGCTGCACACCTGAGGCTGCAGACTGAACGCCTGAGGCTGCACACCTGAGGCTGCAGTCCAAACACCTGAGGCTGCACACCTGAGGCTGAAGACTGAACACCTGAGGCTGCACACCTGAGGCTGCAGACTGAACACCTGAGGCGGCACACCTGAGGCTGCAGCCCAAGCACCTGAGGCTGGGTGACCTGAGTCTTCAGCCATTGCTGCGCCCTGTCGGTTCCGTTTCGCGAGGGTGCAGAGCAGGCCGAACGCATGTGGAGAAAACCTTGGCTCAGGTCGGCCTGGTGGCGGCGGCGCTGCGGTGCAGGTCCCGACGCGCGTGCGCAGTGTCGGCCTCGCGCGTGCGCAGTGCCGGCCTCCCGCGGCGCTGTCCTTGGTACCGACGCGTCTCCCTCATTCGGGTCCGGACTCTGACCGCCTGCCGCCCTCTGGTCGCTGTTTTGTCCGAGTGACAGGCGTCGCTGTTTCCGGGACCACGGCTCTCCCTGAGGAACTGAGCGGAGCTCTGTGCCCCTGCAGGCTCGTGTCCACGGGCTTCCCTGGGCCGTGGCCCTTCCGGCCGCTCCCTCCGCCCGCGCCCTTGGCTGCACCTTGTCCCGAACCGGGGGCGGGTCCCCACTGGGCACGGCGCGGCCCCTGCGGGGCTGCCCCCCTGGGCCCACCGCCCACTGCGGCCCCGTCCCCCCTGGGCCCACCGGGCATTGCAGCCGTGTCTCCCCGCACCCAGGGCCTTATTCTTGTCTCTTCACCCATTGTCCTGGAACGACACCCCCATGGCCAGTTTTCCTTTGCTAAGGCGTTTGCAGGTCATTTTTGTCCTCGAAAGCGTCCCGGATTGACTTGGTTGTCTATCGACACAGCCACCAGCTGTCAGGTCCTCTCCCTGGACGGACTTCATCTTCTATGCATTTCTCTGCGATGGCGCAGTCGTCACTCTGTGCCCTGCGGGGACCTGGTCACCGACTCCCGGCCCTGCACGGACTCCCTCGTCGTTTTCCTTGTACTCCCCGGTTCATCGGGTGTTTTGCATGGACTCGGGAGGTCACCCGCTGCCTGCCATCTCATTACTCAGTGTTTCTTGCAGTGATTGGTTCTTAGGTTATTTTCCCTCACCTCAGTACATTTCGGTCATGTGGGTCAAGTATTTCTCCTTGGGTTACTAGGTCATCAGCTCATTCTTCCTGACTGGCTCGGTCATCAACTTGTTCAGCCTGGCTGACTCTGTCATTGCTTGGTTCTGCCTGGATCCTTTAGTCATGAGCTAGTTCTGTCTGGGTCACTCAGTCATCAGCTAGGACTGCCTGGCTGACTGATAATCTGCTAGTACTGCTCGGCTCACTGGGTCATCACCTAGTACTGCCTGGCTCCTTTGGTCATGAGCTAGTTCTGCCTGGCTCCTTCAGTCATTGGCTAGTTCTGCCTGGCTCACTCGGTCGTCAACTTGTTGTGCCTGGCTCACTGGGTCATCAGCTAGTTATGCCTGGCTGACTCTGTCATCGGCTAGTTCTGTCTGGCTCCCTCGGTCATCAGCTAGTCATGTCTGACTCTGTCATCATCTAGTTCTGCCTGGCTCACTCGGTCATCAACTTGTTGTGCCTGGCTGACTCTGTCATCAGCTAGTTCTGTCTGACTCACTCGGTCATCAGCTTGTTGTGCCTGGCTGACTCTGTCATCAGCTAGTTCTGTCTGACTCACTCGGTCATCAGCTAGTTCTGCCTGGCCGACTCTGTCATCGGCTAGTTCTGTCTGGCTCCCTCAGTCATCGGCTAGTCATGCCTGACTCTGTCATCGCCTAGTTCTGCCTGGCTCATTTGGTCATCGACTTGTTGTGCCTGGTTCACTTGGTCATCAGCTAGTTCTGCCTAGCTGACTGTCATAGGCTAGTTCTGTCTGGCTCCCTCGGCCATCAGCTAGTTCTGCCTGCCTGGGACACACACACACACACACACACACACACACACACACACACACATTATATTCATCATGAAAATATACAGATTTTCTAAACTTGTATGCAAGTGATAATTTTGTATAAAATAGGAAAGTAAAGAATACAAGGAGGTTTGACAGATGTACACTGGTTTGTATGTGTAACTGACGAACAGGGATTCTCAAATACTCTTAACACACGCAGTGACAGGGGAGAGGAGCAAAAGCAGAGATGATTACGTGCAGCAGTCATCATGGTGATGTAACAGATGTGTCATTGGACTCTGACCCAGCGACTGGGAGCAGATATAATTTTTGATTATGAAATGTGTGCCCCACGTGTGTACACGCTGTCAGGTGTGCACACGCTCACACGGCAGGACGCGTGCACACAGCGTGCTCTGAATGAGGACTAAGAAATGGTTGTATGTCCCAGGCAGGGAAACGACCTCAGAGGGGAATTTAACGGTGACAGTGCTTATATTGGGGAAAGGAGAAAGGCTCCCAGGTAATAAAAGACTCACCCTAAGAATGCAGGAGTGAGGAACGCAGAACAAAGGTACGAGCGGAAAGGAAGGAGGTGCCCCAGACGTCAGCAAGCCCACACAGGGCTGGAACTCGAGTCGTGTCCTGGACACGGACACGTGCAAATGCACGTGCAGATGGGTCACGAGGGAAAAAGAGAAATACCTGGAACGGGAGTGTGGAGTGAAAGTGGGAACGGACGCCCTGGGGGGACACGGGGCTTTGCAGGGGGAGACGGACAAGCTCCCCAGGAGCCGGGGACAGACGTCGTGCACCCGCAGAGCGCGCACCTGCAGGTCTGCGCGCATGCGCCCGTGTGAGGGGCTGCAGGGGCAGGAAGGACGCTCCAGGCGCGCACAGGGCGCCGCTGACGGGACCCTGTGCAGCTGACCGTCCAAGGCAGGTGCGTGCAGCACAGTCGCCCCGACAAAATGCGTGCAACCCGTCATCACACAGAAGGTGCGGGTCCTCCCCACGAGGTGCTCACTCCGCGGGAAGGGCCAGGGTGGGTGGGAACCAGGTGCGCAGCGTGTGCTCACCGCGCGTTTCCCAGGGATGGAGGCTCAACAGCTCGGTGTTGGAATCTGACACGCGATTCAGGGTTTTCCAGGGCTTTTTTTCCTTCTCATCTACAATATGTGACTATTTTTCTCATCCTGAGAATCATGCCTGGACTGACCTCATCTTCTACGATGCATTTCCCAGGGACAATGCCATCATCACTCTGTGCCCTGCGGGGACCTGGTCATCAACTGGTCATCAACTCCAGTCCCTACACGGACTCCCTCGTCGTATTCCTTGTACTCCCTGGTTCATCGGGTGTTTTCCGCGGACTCGGGAGGTCACCCGCTGCCTGCCATCTCATTACTCAGTGTTTCTTGCAGTGATTGGTTCTTAGGTTATTTTCTCTCACCTCAGTACATTTCGGTCATGTGGGTCAAGTATTTCTCCTTGGGTTACTATGTCATCAGCTCATTCTTCCTGACTGGCTCGGTCATCAACTTGTTCCGCCTGGCTGACTCTGTCATTGGTTGGTTCTGCCTGGATCCTTTAGTCATGAGCTAGTTCTGTCTGGGTCACTCAGTCATCAGCTAGGACTGCCTGGCTGACTGGTAATCTGCTAGTACTGCTAGGCTCACTGGGTCATCACCTAGTTCTGCCTGGCTCACTTGGTCATCAGCTAGTTATGCCTGGCCAACTCTGTCATCGGCTAGTTCTGTCTGGCTCCCTCGGTCATCGGCTAGTCATGCCTGACTCTGTCATCATCTAGTTATGCCTGGCTGACTCTGTCATCGGCTAGTTCTGTCTGGCTCCCTCAGTCATCAGCTAGTCATGCCTGACTCTGTCATCATCTAGTTCTGCCTGGCTCACTCGGTCATCAGCTAGTTCTGCCTGGCTCACTCGGTCATCCGCTAGTTCTGTCTGACTCTGTCATCGCCTAGTTCTGCCTGGCTCATTTGGTCATCGACTTGTGCCTGGTTCACTCGGCCATCAGCTAGTTCTGCCTGCCTGGGACACACACACACACACACACACACATTATATTCACAATGAAATTATACAGATTTTCTAAACTTGTATGCAAGTGATAATTTTGCATAAAATAGGAAAGTAAAGAATACAAGGAGGTTTGACAGTTTTACCCTGGTCTCTATGTGTAAGGAACAGGGATTCTCAAATACTCTTACAGTCGCAGTGAGAGGGGACAGGAGCAGAAGCAGAGATGATTACCGCCGCAGTCATCACGGCGATGTCCCAGATGTGTCACTGGACTCTGACCCAGCGACTGGGAGCAGATATAATTTTTGATTATGAAATGTGTGCCCCACGTGCGTACACGCTGTCAGGTGTGCACACGCTCACACGGCGGGACGCGTGCACACAGCGTGCTCTGAATAAGGACTAAGAAATGGTTGTATGTCCCAGTCAGGGAAACGACCTCAGGGGAATTTAACGGTGACAGTGCTTATATTGGGGAAAGGAGAAAGGCTCCCAGGTAATAAAGACTCACCCTAAGAATGCAGGAGTGAGGAACGCAGAACGAAGGCACGAGCGGAAAGGAAGGAGGTGCCCCAGACGTCAGCACGCCCCCCAGGGCTGGAACTCGAGCCGTGTCCTGGACACGGACACGTGCAAATACACGTGCAGATGGGTCACGAGGGAAAAAGAGAAATACCCGGAACGGGAGCGTGGAGGGAAAGTGGGAACGGACGCCCTGGGGGGACACGGGGCTTTGCAGGGGGAGACGGACAAGCCCCCGAGGAGACGGGACAGACGTCGTGCACCCGCGGAGCGCACACCTGCAGGTCTGCGCGCATGCGCCCGTGTGAGGCACTGCAGGGGCCGGAAGGACGCTCCAGGCGCGCACAGGGCGCCGCTGACGGGACCCAGTGCAGCTGACCGTCCAAGGCAGGTGCGTGCATCACAGTCGCCCCGACAAAATGCGTGCAACCCGTCATCACACAGAAGGTGCGGGTCCTCCCCACGAGGCGTCCACTCTGCGGGAAGGGCCAGGGTGGGTGGGAACCAGGTGCGCAGCGTGTGCTCACCGCGCGTTTCCCAGGGATGGAGGCTCAACAGCTCCGCGTTGGAATCTGACACCCGATTCAGGGTTTTCCAGGGCTTCTTTTTTTCCTTCTCATCTGCAAGATGTGACTGTTTTTCTCGTCCCGAGAATCATGCCCAGAAAGTCAATCTGTTGTTTTATATTCCTTTCATCTGCCAAGAAATAAAAAACTCACTCGTACCTTCTGTCAGAAATCTGTGAAATGCTCGCACAGACTGGAGTTGTTAGCAGCATCCCCCCGTCCAGTGCGGCTCCCAGAAGGATTTACGCATGAACGGGGATGGGGGGGAACAGAAATAGTGTCATTCAGGCTTTCCAGTTTTGCATTCTGGGTTGCTCAACTCAACAGTCAATGGAAATGCTCGCAGACTGTGCTCTAACACGGCAGCACGTACTCTGTTCACACTTTATTGGAAAGCCAGGGTGAGCGGCCTACAAAAACAGTTAAACCTTCTCCTCCACAAATCGCCTCAAAACGCATCGGAGAGGCACGGCCCACACCTGTGGGAATAAACGTTCACGATGCCCTAAAACGATAAACACTAAAATGTGCAGAAGGACTGACTGTGAGCTGAAGACATGGCGATGGGAATAAGGGGGTGGCCGTTATGACACGAGGAATATTGGGGGGAGCCATTCACACCCGCAGACGCACACGGACCGTGGACTCGAGCACGTGCCCCAGCTATTGGGGACGGTGGCCCTCAGTCATCGGGGGGCAGTTTGCAAAGGGTCCACGTTTGCAGCGATCACGGAAACCATCCGAACCTGAGAACTCTGTCGGACGTCAGGGACCCTCATGTTGCTGATTATTAAACACTAAGATAGGTTCTAAGGAGCCTGGGATTTCTGCTTCTTAACCGCACACGGACAGGACCCATGTACACAAATGAACCGGGAAAAGATTACATCTCTCCATGAAAGAATTATTGTTATTATTATTATTATTATTATGTAGCAGGGTGAGTGCATATTGAGTTGAAATAATGATCTGCTCTGTCTTTAGGGGCTGTGTCCTGGGTTCTCGTGCGGGGATCTGGGTTTTGGCTTGTTCGACAGGTGAAATTGAGATACTGTTTTTATCTTTGTATCAAGTGCTGTTGGCTGACGATGTGTCCGCAGAGACAAGCAGTGTGGGTGCAGAGATGGACTCCTGCGTTCGTCCCTGGTGCTGGTTTGGACACCTGGTTAACCCCCGGGCCTGAGACGGCGGCCACCGAGCAGCCTCAGAAACATGTCGTGCGAGGCCGCTGGGATGCCGCGTGGAGGGAGGGCACACGCAGGACTCAGGTCCGCAGGGCTGTCCCTCACGGCCGAGCGCCGGCCTGGACGTCTCTGCAAGTCTGGTTGTGCAGGCATGGTGAGAAGTCATAATGCCCACACTAGAGACCCGTTCTGAGGACGAAACAGGACGCAGGGCAAAAGCCTCGCTGGTGATAAACGTGCCCAGGGCTAGAGAGGGCCTTTGACCTCATGCAGGCATCCATGTGGCATGAATCAGCCACGATCCGCACACGGACACGGTGTCCCTAGGACGCCGACATAGAAGCGAGCACATGTGTACCTCCAGCTGCAAGCTCAGATTCACTGCAGATGGTATTTTGAGGGATTCAGCCTCAAATTAGATATTTGTCACTAATTTCTTAAATAATGAGACAGCTAGATGTCCCCTGAGTCTCTACTTTGCAGCAAAATGGGTCCGTTATAGGTGGGATTGCAGGGGAGAGTTGACCATGCTTTGAAGGCAGGAGCCCTAATTACTGTGGCGTCCTAAACCGAAGCCTGGCTCACAGAGGGAATCGACAGATGCCCTCTGGTCCTTCCTCCACGTCCCTGGGACGGTCTCTACCCCACAGGACAGAGAGGGTGAGTCTGCAGAGACCCTGGCTCACCGCCGGCTTGTCCATTCTAATCAGCTTTCTCCCAATGCCACGCATGGTCCTTAGAACCGCGTGCTGCTAGGCCTGGCCCCTGATTGGTGCACTCGCATGCAAATGAGGGCTGCAAATCCTTGCGGTGTGATTGGTCCAAGAGGCCCTGACTGGCCCGATGGGGCAGAAGAGAGCCACTGTGATTGGTTGGAGCGTGCAGCTGGCTGGATGGGGAGAGGCTCCGTCCTCCTTGTCCCGGAGCCCTGGTAGCTGGGCGTCTGCCCTCTCAGCATCGCCAAGGCTGAACCTGAGGACATCGAATTTCACATCTTATGACACGTGAATCGGTCTCCAAGCCGTGAATCCGGCCATGGAAGACCATGACGTGTGTACAATTTAGAGATCTTCCCGACCTTATTTGTTACTTTGCTGCTTGATAGACAACAGGAGAGAGGAGAGGAAGGAAGGAAGGATGTCCCTCCAGCAGTGAAAGCTCTGCAAGTCAGGGAGGCTGCGAAGGGTCACTCCTGGCTTGAGGGTCCCCTTTGCGGGGACACTGGGCCCTTCCTCGGGAAAGGGCAGCATGCGGCACGGGGGGCCCGGACACTGACGTGTCCCAAGAGGGCGCACAATCCGTCCCTGTGTTCACTGGGTCACCACAGTGGCCCCCACGGCACCAGCGCCCCAGGAACGCCGGCTCCGAACACACCCCAGCGAGGCCTAGAAACGACCCAGCGAACCCTAGCTCCTTGGAAACGTGTGTTCTTTGTTTTGCACGTGTCTGGGCTCCATGTGTAAGTGTGTTGTCTGAGCGATGCGTGGGCTGGATTGCCTGCAGCGCACTCAGGATTTCAGGTAAAACAGATGTCTCCCAGGGCACACGTCTGGGTGAGAGACAGCCGGAGCCTCGTGGTAAAGGGAGACTTCGGAGGACAGAGGCCGGGCGTCCAAACAGCTTGCCGGTGGTGTCGTCACACGGGCAGGAGCAGCGGTGACTTGCGGCTGGATCCTCAGGGTGTCGGGTGTGGTTTGGAGTCATCCTCTCAGGAGAGCTGAGTGGACTCTTCCCGACAAGGAGGAAAAGGGGGGTCCCCGATAAAGCCTGCCGTCCCCCTGGCCATCAGATGCCACAGCCACGGAAACCGTGCATTGTTTCAGCGGCCGCGCTGCTCCGTCTGGTTCTCCACGCAGGTCTTGGGTTCCAGCCAGCATCAGACAGATGACTGACCGCCCGAGGTCACGGGCGCCTGGCGCTGGCACAGCTGTTGACTGAAGTCCGATGCCCTCGTGACTGGTGCTTCATGAGGAATACAGCACTGTGCTCCTCCCGGAGACTTTGCACGTGTCTGGGCCCCATGTGTAAGTGTGTAAGTGCAAATGTGTGTAAGTGGTTTGCGAGTGTGTGCGTGTGTGTGTGCGTGTGCATGTGTGTAAGTGGTTTGTGAGTGTGTGTGTGCATGTGTATGTGAGTGGGTGTGAGTGTGTAAGTGTGTAAGTGGCTGTGGGTGTGAGTAGGTGGGTGTGAGTGGGTGTGGGTGTGTACGTGTGTGAGTGTGTGCATCTGTACATGAGTGTAAGTGTATGAGTGTATGGGTGTAAGTGTGTGTGAGTGTGTGCATGTGTGTGTGAGTGTGTGGGTATATGGGTGTACATGTGTGTATGTGCATGTGTATATGAGTGTGTAAGTGTATGAGTGTGTGTGCGTGTGCATGTATATGTGTGTAAGTGGTTTGTGAGTGTGCATGTGTATGTGAGTGGGTGTGAGTGTGTAAGTGTGTAAGTGGCTGTGGGTGTGAGTGGGTGTGGGTGTGTACGTGAGTGAGTGTGTGCATGTGTGTGTGGGTATAAGGGTGTACATGTGTGTATGTGCATGTGTATATGAGTGTGTAAGTGTATGAGTGTGTGTGAGTGTGTGTGCATGTGTATGTGAGTGTGTGTATGTGTGCATGTGTATGTGTGTGTGAGTGGGTGAGTGTGTGCATGTGTATGTGAGTGTAAGTGTATGAGTGTGTGAGTGGGAGTGTGTGCGAGTGGGTGAGTGTATGGGTATAAGTGTGTGTGTGTGTGTGTAAGTGTGTGCATGTGTGTAAATGTTGTGAGTGTGTTGTGTGTGTGTGTGTGTGTGTGTGTGCACGATGGGGCAGGTGTCCCATTTCAAGCCTCGCCGTGGCCTCCGTCCTGTGACTTGGGAAAGGCCCATTTCTCCTGCAGCTTCACAGTGTGTGACTTTAGCTTAGAGACGGGTCCTGCGGGAGCACATCTGGGGGCCCTGGGGACGCGATGAGAAGGCAATGCCAGCTGTTGCTGTGTCGGTCCGCGTCTCCTGGTCTCGCGTGGGTATTTCTGAGTCCCGTCCTCATTACTGATCTCCTTGGGGACAGTCTCGGTTAAGAACGCAGAGTGGCGTTTGAGCATCACGTGTGGGATGGAAACGACTGCCTGTCGCCCACTGCGGAGATGCTCGAACACGGTGCTGAGTGTTGTCCCGCTCAGAGTTCCTGTCCTCCGTCTGCGCCTGCTCTGGGGTCTGGACGGCTGGCCCAGCATGGACGGCGTGCACAGACGCCTTGTCCTCTGCTTCCCGTCTCCCGAACGGCTGGGGAGCACTGCATTCTGGGCACGCCACGCCAAGGGTTGGGTTGCAGCCAGACTGTCCTTCCCCAGGAGACCACACCAGGTGGAGAAGGGGGTGGCCTCTTTCCGGACCCGGGTCCCTGCTGCCCCCGCCCTCCCTCAGGCCCAGGATAGGAGTGGCTTCTCTGCGCCTAAACTTGACGTAGGTCCTGCTCACCCCATGCCCCCCGCCCCTCCTAGACCCTCCCCACAGCTCTGTGAGCAAGTCTTCATTCAACCTCAACGGCCCCACCGGGGAGTTCCTCCCCGTCCTGCAGGGCAATGCTCACTTGGTCCGTCCTGCAGGGCAATGCTGACTTGGTCCATCCTGCAGGGCAATGCTCACTTGGTCCGTCCTGCAGGGCAATGCTCACTTGGTCCGTCCTGCAGGGCAATGCTCACTTGGTCCGTCCTGCAGGGCAATGCTCACTTGGTCCGTCCTGCAGGGCAATGCTCACTTGGTCCGTCCTGCAGGGCAATGCTCACTTGGTCCGTCCTGCAGGGCAATGCTCACTTGGTCCGTGCCACACCCAAAGGAGAAAACCCCACGCGTCCATCCCCCGGCTGCGCGCAGCCCCCACCTCTGCCCTCCCTCCAAGCACATCCACAGCAAGGCCACACCTAGCAATCCAGGCGGTTAAAAACAATGTTTCTAGCAAGAAGCAAGGCAACAAAGTATCCATCCACACTGGTTTTTAAATGCGAGTTTTACCGTTGCTGCTTTTTCAGTTCTTGTTTCCCGTTCCCGTCTACGTTGTTTCCTCAGTGACTCGGGCCAGCCTGACAGATAGGGGGCGCTCCATCGGTGGGTTAGGGCATTTAACAGGGCCGCTCCCTAAGGGCTGATGGCCTTATTCTTGGTTTATATCCCAGGGGAGTAAATAGAACACAAATCTCTCAGAAACAACAAGTAACGCCCAGCCACCCAAGCACACAAGTTAACTTCGATAAAGTGGATTTGATGGGAGGTAAGTTCTCTCCGTCTCTGTGTGTGTGTGGCAGGGATGGGCACCCTCTGGCCCTCCTGCGTTTCCTCCCTACTTCCTTTTAGTTTTGCAATAAAGTAGCCGAAAAGGGAACCATAAAGAGTAGCTCAGTTCCGTGCACACGCTGACGCCATCCTAGGGGTGAAGGATGCATCAGAGACATGGTGTTCCCTCCGTAACCCACCTCCATTTCGACGCCCCAAACACGGGATGATCGCACCTTTGCACAGTGGAAAAAAAATAAGATTTAGGTTTAATGCATCTCCATCTAGGCTGAGAAATGGTCTCCTTTGTTTTGACTCAAGCACGTAGTGGGGGGACTCAGGAAGCCTGCGGTCCGATGATTAAATAAATGCAGAAGCAGTAGGAACGCAGCGTGGCCCCTGACGGCTCCGTGAAATTGTGTGTTTTAAGTCTTCCTTCCCACCGACTTGTGGATCAAGGTATCCTTCCCAAGGTTCGCCTCGCGGCACCGAGCTGCAAGGAACAGGCGTTCCCAGGCTCCGGCTCTTGGGGGAACTGGACACGCAGTGTGTTCACTTGTATCAACAACAACGTTTGTGCTGCTGTGGTCATTTCATTTTGCAGCATTATTCGTGCAAAAAGGGCACCTGGGACATCTTCCGAGGGTGTAAATGCTTGGTTCTGGGCCAGCCCGTCTGTGCCACCGAGAGCCAGGCTGGCATTGGGGTGTCAGGGCTGCACCCCGGGACGAGGGAAAGGCTCGTGGATTTAATGCTGTGCATTGCGGAAGCGTCCTGTGTGCCTGTCCCTGCTCGTGTCTCCCGCCCCAGGCACCATGCTCATCCACGGCCGTGTGCAGCTGTGCGCTAGGGACGCGTTCTGAGAAATCGCTCCCCAGGCCATGTCCTCGCTGTGCAAGCATCCCAGGGGCACTCACAGCAACCTCGAGGGTACGGCCTCTGCACACCTAGGTGTCTGGGACAGCCTGCTGCTCCTCGGCGAGCAGCCCGTGTCACCGTGCAGACAACTCGAGATCCAGTCAGGCCCGGGGGACACGAAGCCATCCAGCAGGCGGTGAGGGCGTGGTGACAGACTGCTGCTGCAGTCGCCGGCAGACCGTCCCCGAGCACACCTTTTATAGGTGGGAACAGCACAGTCTGCAATAGCAATACGGCCGGCCGGTGTGCTCAGTGGACTGGGCGCCGTCCATGGACTGAGAGGTCCCGGTTCGATTCCCGCTCAGGGCACATGCCCGGGTTGTGTGCTCGGTCCCCAGTGGGGGCGTGCAGGAGGCGGTCAATCCATGTCTCTGTCTCACATCGATGTTTCTTTCTGCCTCTCCTTTCCTCTCTGTCTAAAAAAATCAATCAACATCAAAAAAATAACTATACAAAGTATAGTGTAGTCAACGCACAAACCGGTAATCGTGCGCACATAACCGTGCATGCTGTACTTTCACGTGACGGGCAGTGCAGGGGTGGTTCGCACGGCGCCACCGCAGACGCACGAGCATGACGTCCTCCCCGTCACCAGGAGACCGGGACCTGTCAGGTTCCTTGTGCCCTCGCGGGGCCTCCGGTGCATAGGAGGCTTGCGGTTGGCTGACACGGCGTCTGCACAGACGGCTGTACTTTGATAACGGATGTGCGTTCCGAGATGACGTGTCGCTTCACCTATGCACAGGTGTGTAGAGTTCCTCCCATGCCTCCAGCCGCTGAGACCTGGACCTCTGTCCCTGGCCAGCGGGAGCCGCTGAGGATTTCAGCAGGGAAGGGGACTCGATCGGGCCGCTTCCCCGGAACATGAAGACTGTCAGCCTCACGGGAGATGGGCGGGTGCAGAGGCCGAGCGGTTGAGCAATGTCCTGGACGCCGTGCGTTAGCAGGGTGAGGACAGGGAGCGCGGGAGGCGGCCCCGGGGAAGGGCTGGCCTGAGAAGGACGCAGATGGCAGGAGCCGAGAGCACGTCCCAGCTGTCTTCCCGTGCGCCGGTGGCTGGGATTGTGGGGACACTGAGTGCAGCCCCTGGATGGGCGTGTGTCTGAGCTACTTGGTGAGACCTGCCCGTGGGGGTTGGGGAGAAGGGTGTTTGCGGGGACCTGCTCCATCCCGGAGGCCAGGTGGGTCAGGGGCAGTGCTGGAAGCGGGCAGTTCTCCGCTTTGTGTGCGTGGCCTTGGATACCGGCGTCGGCCTGGGTTCAGACGCCCCCTGCCGAACTGGGCTCTCCGTGGGGGTCTGTCCCTGTGCCGCTGAGCGGGGCCACCCTCCCCTTGGCCGCGCGAGGTCCGTGCTCTGGGTTTCGGCCGTCTGCTGCGAAGGGTGACGTTTTGGCCACAAGGGTTTCCTATTTCAGAGTCCCTGGTCACAGAGCTCAACGAGGTCGACCAGATGTCTTTCCCACTTCGGGGCCTACGGGGTGATGACACCCCCCCGGGAAATTCTAAGGTGCCGTTCTGACACCACCGTCACAAGACATCGCTCTGACAATACGAGGGCAGAGGCATCGTTAAGCACACACGTGGAAAAAATAGAAACCCGTGTAGTGATGTCGACGCCACCCTGACAGTGACGTCTGGCAGGCCCAGAGGGAGAAAGTCATCTACGCGGTGACGTCAGTCCCCAGAGGGCCCTGCCGTACAGAGGGGGGCAGGAGAGTTCACACAGCGTGCTGTTTTCTGTTTATTTGTTTGTTTAAAAGGGGGGAGGAGTAATCATTCATATTTGAATGCAAAACTGCAAGAAGGGTATGGACGGGGGGGCCGGGGGGGCCGGAGTGCAGGTGAGGAAAAGGCGGGGTGTTCTCAGTAGACGCCTTTTTAAAATCATTTTTGTTTGGAACCGTATCCACTTTTACCTATTGAAATACATTTGAACAAATAAGATCTACTTTTTTTAAAATATATGTTTTTATTGATTTTTTAGAGAGAGAAGAATGGAGAGAGAGACAGAAACATCGATGGGCCGCCTCCTGCACACCCCACTGGGGATCGAGCCCACAGCCCGGGCATGTGCCCTGACCGGGACTCGAACCGGGACCTCTCAGTCCATGGATGACGCTTCATCCACTGAGCCACACGGGCCGGCCTAAGGTCTACATTGGTTGATACTTTATTGATGTCCATTTTCTGTAGTTGACAATTATACTGCGGTGATGTGAAATGTTACCGTTAGGGAGTGAGGGGCCAGGGCAATAAGGAAAGTTACTTTTGCTGCTTTTTCAGTAAGTGACATTAGTTCAGAATAAAACATGATCTTTCAAGGATGATACACAGACAGCTGGTAAGCATAGGAAAACATGCTTGATATCATTAGTTAAGGGAGAAATGCAAATTAAAAGCCCTGTGAGACAGCAGCCATAGAGCAACTGAAATGGCTCAGATTTTTTAAAAAAATTTTTTATTGATTTTAGAGAGAGAGAAACACTGATGAGAGAGAACATCGACTGACTGCCTCCTGCACGTCCCGCACTGGGGATCGGGCCCACAACCTGGGCATGTGCCCTGACCGGGAATCGAACCAGTGACCTCCTGGTGCATGGTCGACGCTCAGCCACTGAGCCACACCGGCCGGGCTACGGCTCACATTATTTTTTAAAACCTGAAAGCAAAGGTTTTATGGGCGAAACTGGATGTCTTATGTCCAGCAAACTGGAGACAAGCTTGGCAAGTTCTTACAAAATTAACTACGCCTCTATCTACCTTTGACGCAGAAATTCCACTCCTGGGAGTTTATCCATGAACAGCGTTTGTCCAAGAGCGATAATAACGGTCGCATTTACAGTCGCTGCCGCCTGGAAACAACCCAAACGTGCGGTAGGGGAGCAGGTACGCAGTCCTGGTGTGTGTCCAGGGCCTATTGCTTACTGTGTATCTGTGCGATGCAGTGTCGCTCGGCAATGGAAAGAGACCAAGTGCGGACTCGCACAGGCACCCGCGTGAAGCTCACGGCCGTGGCAGTGGATGGACAGACCCAAGGCCAGGGCCCCGTCCCGTGCGGCTGCGTGGACGCAGTTGCTGGAGCTGGAGGACCAGCCTGGGGGGAAGTCAGGCCGTGGTTGCCTGTCGTGGGAGGACTGACCGGGAAGAGACGGGGGGTGGGGCGATGGATTCGGGGCTTTCCATCACGCCGTTTTCTTTCCTTTTGGTCCGGTTGCTGTTCTCCACAGTACAAGTTAAACGTAACGTTGAAAAAGGAAGACTGAGTTTTGTTTTGAAGGGAAGCGATCGTTCGGAGCAACGGCTGCTTTTTGGTTTCTTTTGTTTGTGGGTATTTTGTGAGTGTGTGTAGTTTTCTTATGAAAGTCAGAGTTTTGGCGTGTATTTTACGCTGATGGGACGAACAGCGTTCTGGGCTTGGGGACAGCATGACAACCCCAAGGTGTTCCTGGTGACATTGGAAAGGAAGGAACACACAGCGAAGTGCGGTGATAAGATCATCATAAAGAATGTCAAGGACGTGGGACCCCAGGCTCCCGGAAAACGCGAAGGAAATCTCACAGGAGCGCTGGAGGCAGACTCGGGGTGGGATGACCCAGAAACCCAAGCCCCGGACGAGAACGGGGAGCGTGTGAGCAGAGTAAACGCAGCCCGGCACCGCGTCAGACCCTGATTTCCCTGTGCCTTTTCCACACAGTGAAACGGCCTTCCAATTTGAAAGGTGAAAGCCAATAGAGTCGGGAAGGATTTACGGCTGTGATAAGTGAGAAATAATGAGAGGATTCAGCCTTTTAAAATAAATTCAAAGTCTGGTCACTTCTCTCTCCGGGACAGAGGCTACTTGCGGTCCGGCGTTGCACGGTCGTGGTTCACAAGAGAAACGGGGAACCACGAGGGACGGGTCCACGCTGACCCAGTTTCATGTGTGTGTGTTTAAGGCAAAGGTGACATTTGGGAAATCCCAGACCGGTACCTTGGACGATGATCATTCATGTTGTGGACGAGATGTGACGGACGTCTGAGAGCCCTAGTCGGTGAGGACTTTGCTAAGGTTGGCCGTGCCCTATTCTTTTTACAACAATGCACGGGTACAGAGTGCCTCGTCTCTGCGCGTTATCCTGCCGTTCCAGAGAAAAGACAGCGGTATAAGTGCCTGAGCGCCGCGGTCGTCCGTGCAAGCAGTTTGAACGGGGCGGGTGAGGACCCTCACCCCACGGGGCTCCGTGTCTGGGTCTCACCTGTGCACAGGGAGCCCGGCTTGCGTGGGACGTCTGTCCATCCGCATCTGTGCCCATGGTCACATGTGCATCCCCTGTGAGGATCCAGCTACCTGTGTCCCTAGGAGAGTACCCACCTGCTCCCTTCCTGTACATGAGCAATGAGCCACTTCTGTCCCCAGGGTGGAGCAGCCCCTGGGCGTGAAATCTGGGCGCGGTCAAGGCCATTGACAGTCTCTCCGATCTCCTTGCAAATAACCCAAGATGGTATCAGCTCCATGCCTGGCCTTGTGACTTCGGGGACGTGGGCCTGGAGATGCGTCATCTTAGAAGACAGCAGGATATCATCTGAACCTCACGTATGGTTTCAGAGGGCTGGGGGGCGGTGGAGGGAGCTGGAGACGGGGCGCAATTCATTCCGCGTGTCATTGTGGGAATTAGATTTTAAATAATGCCTCGTGCGTTCCATTCTCCTTTGCCCTCAAAGGGAACCTCTGGAGTCCTTACGGGAGGCCTCAGGTGTTTGTCTTTGAGAAGCAGCTGTTTCAGAGTAAGTGCGTTTGTCACGGCTTAAAATCAAGCGCCCTGCCTTCAGAGGGTGTGCTGCGGGCCGGCTCTGCTCTGTGGGGACAGACACGCCGTGGGATCCTCTCTGGCTGAGGTTTCCTCCTGCAGGCCGCCCTCCTTCGGGTTTTAGTATTGTGTGTAGCTAACCATCGCCCGTGAATGAGAAACGCAGGAAATTCAGGGTGGCACACCGTCCGGTCTCCCAGCAGACCGAGCGAGGGTCCCTTCTGCAAAGGGGAGTTTCCAGAACGTGGCTGGGGACCTGCTGACGTGCTCGTCACCTTCCCGTGTGCTTCTCTCGCGAACGCTGTGCGCCAGGGGTGAGGACCGTGTCTCGTTCGTGGGGAGCGTTCCCATGAGGAAAACAGCTGTGGTTTGCAGACATCCTCCCACCTCCTGCTCAGCTGCGACCTTCCGACGGGCACGGGTTATTTTGGGGTGCGGGAAGGCCAAGTAGAAATGGCTGGCAGCCTTGAAGCCAATGACGGCATCACGTACGATTATGTGACGTTTTTAGGGCATCTCCCCGTTTTCCTGGGTCATGACACGGTCACCGTGGGGGACAGGAAGGGCGCTCCGAACTTGTCGATGTCCGTGTGAAGTAAGGATGTGACTGCAGTCATGACACGGTCACCGTGGGGGACAGGAAGGGCGCTCCGAACTTGTCGATGTCCGTGTGAAGTAAGGATGTGACTGCAGTCATGACACGGTCACCGTGGGGGACAGGAAGGGCGCTCCGAACTTGTTGATGTCCGTGTGAAGTAAGGATGTGACTGCAGTCATGACACGGTCACCGTGGGGGACAGGAAGGGCGCTCCGAACTTGTCGATGTCCGTGTGAAGTAAGGATGTGACTGCAGTCTCATCGAGTTGTGGTGACGACCCGAGCAGCTGGTAGGAGGGTGAGGACCGAGGTCAGAACACCCGGCCCCCGCAGGGCTGTGGCACGGGACAGTCACGGCCTTTGGCAGCTTCCGGGGGTGGGGGGCTTGTGTGTTGGTTTTCATCCACAGCAGTGCGGAGAAGGGGACCGTTCTGCGGAATTGGTGCAGGAACTGTCCCAGCGGTCGTGTCTTGAACATCTTTCAGGGGGTGAAGCAGAGGGAGCGGCTCCTGGTACGGGGCGCTGAGGGGGTGCTGCCTCTGCACCCACTGATTCTCAGGGCTGCTTTCTGCAAGTTACTGACCCCAAAAGAGGGTGAGGGCGACCCCAAAACAGGGTGAGGGAGACCCCCAAACAGGGTGAGGGTGACCCCCAAACAGGGCGAGGGTGACCCCGAAACAGGGCGAGGGCGACCCCGAAACAGGGCGAGGGCGACCCCCCCAACAGGGCAAGTGTGACCCCGAAACAGGGCGAGGGCGACCCCCCAACAGGGCAAGGGTGACCCCAAAACAGGGCGAGGGTGACCCCGAAACAGGGTGAGGGTGACCCCCCAACAGGGCGAGGGTGACCCCAAAACAGAGTGAGGGTGACCCCGAAACAGGGCGAGGGCAACCCCAAAACAGGGCGAGGGTGACCCCGAAACAGGGCGAGGGCCTGTGCACAGCGCACTGGCTGGGAGTGAGCCGGGGCAGCTGGCACCCCCACACCGGCTCCTCGCCCACGTGGAGAACCTTTGACCTCTCTGTGATGGACTTCTCTACCAGGAAATGGGGGATGGCACCCTGGTTCTTACACCCACTCATTCAGCTCATGTTACTGTTGCTATCATTTTTCTTTTCAACCAGGAGCTTTCTGTTTCGGAGGAGGTTTAGATGTACAGGGAACGTATGGAGAGCGTGGAACGTGGCCGCGGACGGCACTGGCTTCCCACTGTTGCTGAGACTGGGCGGCTGTACCGCACCCACGAGCCACGGGTGATGCATCGTCGTGCAGGAACGTCTATCGTGCTCCGATCGCCGTGGCCTTTCCCCGTGGCCTTTCCCCGTGGCCGTCTTCGGCTCCAGGGTGCCGTCCGGGGTCCCATGGGGCACCTGGTGGCCACGTCTGCTTTTCACCAGGACACGGTCTCCGACGCTCCTTGGTTTGAAGGATCAAGGCAGTTTTGAGGACTCCTGGTGGGGTGTTTGGCAAAATGCCCCTTGGTGGGCACTTGTCGGGTATTTTTCCCATGATCAGCCTGAAAGGCTGGGCTTCCGAGGGGAAGACCACAGGGTCGGCACTTGTCGCCTATTTGTGCCCCGAGGAGCTGCCGCCCCCAGCCCGCCCTGTCCTCTGGGCTGAGCCAGCCCCCGTGCCAGGGGTGGGGTGACCTGTGCCCCCGGAGAACTCAGCATCTGTGTGAATTGTTTGGGACATTCTTCTGCACGAGAGACGGCTCTGTTCTGCCAACCATGGACCCATTTAGGGACGGCACCCAGGCGCTCGGAGTTCGGGGTGTATCCAGCCGTGTTTCAGGTTGTTTCCGAGGCCGTTGGGATGCTGGGGGTTGGTCACCGGGAGTTCTTGCCGTGGGGTCCTCCCTCGGCACAGTTTTTGTTGGTTTGTTTTTGTTTTGATGATTTGGTGCGTGGAGCTACTCTAGGCTCAGTGGGTGTACCTCCATTTCCGGTGCCAGAATCGATTCCTTTCAGGGGCGATCGTATGAGAAACCAAGACGTGTTCCTGTGTGTCCTGGAACTCTGCTGTCCCAGACCTCGGAGCTCCCAGACCCAGCGATTGTGTGTACTGACCACGTACATGCGTGTGTGAACACGGTCCCCTGGTGACCCTGCTCGTATCGTCCACACGCGTCCACACCCGTGTCCGCGGGTCTGACCCGTGAGCGCACTCGTCACCGTAGACGTCTTCCCTTGTTTGTGGGAAGCTTGACTTTCCAACAGATTCAGCAGATTAGGGATCGTTCAGTCATCCGCGTGGGAAACATCGGGGTGCAGTCCGTGTCTGTCTGCGCTCTGTGGCATCGCGTCTCGAGACTGTCCCGTCCCCAGCGTTACCGAGCGCACGCTCTCCCCTCCCGCTGCGGTGAGGGCGCGTCCGTGAGGGGCCCCTGGAGAAGCAGAGCCGCGAGGGGGTGCGTACCTACGTCTACGGAGAGATGGGGCCATTGCCTTTCTTCCCTGTATTATAAATCGGCTTCTCTGTTCTCGCTGCCCTGGGAGCAAAAACAATTCCTCACGTTACTTTGTGGGCCGAGTCTCAGAATCGCAACCCCGACTGCATATTGCCAAAACCTGGGCTCCTTTGGGCCGAACAGGGACAAGTGGGTGTTCCCAAGTGTCAGAGAAGGAAACGAATGCCTGGTCCTCTAAGAATGGTGGGATTGAGCCCAGCCGGTGTGGCTCAGTGGTTGAGCGTCGACCCTGCACCGAGAGGTCCTGGTTCGATTCCCGGTCAGGGCACATGCCCAGGTTGTGGGCCCGATCCCCAGAGGGGGGCATGCAGGAGGCGGCCAGTCGATGTTCTCTCTCATCAATGTTTCTATCTCTCTCTCCCTCTCCCTTCTTCTCTCTCAATAAAGGAAAAGAAAGAAAGAAAGAAAGAAAGAAAGAAAGAAAGAAAGAAAGAAAGAAAGAAAGAAAGAAGGAAAGAAAGAAAGAAAGAAAGAAAGGAAAGAAAGAGAGAAAGAAAGAGAGAGAAAGAAAGAAGGAACAGTGGGATTTAGACTTCCACTTTGATTTGCTGCGTCAGGCAGGGGCACGGTTTCAGGAAGCGGAAACAATGAGGGGAGTTAGGAGAGTACAAAAAATAATCACACAGAACGGATGCCACGATGGAAATACGGGGATGTTGACAGAGAAAACGTACAAATGCGGTGACATTTGTATTAGCAGTGACGACCCCACAGACTCCTTGGGTATGGTGCCCGCGTCCGCCGATAGCTTTGGCAATTTCGTTTCCACACCCTTCTCAGCAGATTCACTACCTAAACCAGATGTAAATCGGCGTGTTTCTTCACCTTAGGCGAGGGTGAAATACATTCAAAAACTGGGGTAGGCTTATTTGTTTTGTGGGTGGAACCACGAACAGAAATGACGATTTCCGGGCCTTGGTGCTCATTTCTGACGTGGTCTCGCCGTTTCCGCATTGCGGGTGGCGTGGTATGGATTGAACTAGAACACGGCCAAGGCCTCCGTTCAAGCCCAGCGTCGGTGATTTGAGTTGTTAAACTTCTGAGCTTAGATATAATCGGTGTAACTTTATTTCCCTGGGATGCTGGAAGGATGAATCACTGGTCGGTCAGTGCTTTCAAGGAGGGTCATTCTTTGCATCAACCTGAGTGACCCAAGGTGCCTAGACAGTTGGCCCGGCATATCCTGGGTGTTTCTGGGAGGATGTTTTCTAGGAGATTAACGTTCAAACTGGCACACTGAATAAGCAGATTGCCCTCTGTTTGTGGAGGGCCTTGTCTAATCAGTTGAAGGCCTGACTAGAACAAAGGGCTGACCTTCCCTGGGGTAAGATTGTTCTGCCTGGCCATGTTCCACGTCCCACACTGGCTCTCTCTGGGTCGACGGCAGCTCCCGGCCTTTGGGTTTTAACTGGAAAATCAGCGCTGAAGATTTGGGGTTCACAATCCTGTGACTCAATTCCCTATGATAAACATTTTATATAATGACTATTTTCAGTTAATGTGTTAATGCATGCCATATTTAATATAAACCCATTATACATACGCAGACATCATGTGTTAATGTCCTTCCCAAACACCCCGAGGTCATAGGTCATCACTACAACATTATACGAATTAATTTTATCCCTGAACCCGCTCGGAATGCATAGCACTAGCATTTAAACGTTCTGCTTTTGAGCAAAGATTATTTCATTGATTATCTTCATTTTGTGCTCGTTTACTTTTATTCAAATCAACCGATCCAAGCTCACACCCAGCATCTGTGGTACGGTTATCATCAGATAAGGTCCTCGCATGACGGCGTTGCATTGAGAAGGAAAATAACTCTTTGGGGGCCTTGGGGGGAGGCTGTGAGCTGGACATGGCCAGGCGCCGAGGTCCTCTGAGAACTGGAGATACAGCCTTTGTGTAAGTTGTCCCCGTGGGGCCAGAGCCCGGCGGTGCCACGCCCCACGGTGCCATTCCCGGCACAGCTGGCCAGGCCCCCGAGGGCCGCACGGGTCTGCGAAGGGCCGAGTGGCCAGGGTGTTAGGTCTGTGGCCGGTCTGTGTGTCCAGTCTTAGCTCTGCCGGCTCGTGCAGGGGCGAGCACGGACAGTCCCCACGCAGCGAATGTGGCTGGGCTTCAAAAAGACTGTACTTATGGACTGAAATGTGAATTTTATCTACTCTCCGCGTCATAAATAGTCTTTGGATTGGGGGGGGGGGCTGTTTGAAAATGTGAGGATCTATTCTTAGCCTGTGGGCTGCGTACAGCAGGCAGCCAGCTGGCCCGGGCCCACGGAGCGCGTTGCCAGGCTCCGCGCGGGTGCTTCGCCGGTTCTGCGGGAGCCCCAGGGTGCCCCGGGAGGGAAGCAGGCCAACCCCAGACCCCAGAGCCCGGGACGCATGCCACCTCATTAGCATTCCGGGAACACTCTTTCCACACTTGCACTTATCTCATTAACTCGGTATAACCATACTAAAAGAATGGTAGACGGATGTATGTATATTTATAAATGTATATTTAAATATGGGGAACACTCTTTCATTTAGCCCCTCTCTGGAAGGCCCCAATGAAAGGCAGTCATCATACGAAATATTGTAGTTCAAGAGAAATCTCACTGTGAGAAATGTTACAAGGATGATCTGGGATTTTTTTGGTAATCCTCAGCCGAACATATATTTCCATTGATTTTTAGATAGACTGGGAGGAAGAGGGAGAGAGAGAGAGAAACATCGACGTCAGAGAGACACATCAGTTGGTTGCTTCCCATGTGACCCCAACCCAGAGGGGATCGAACCTGCAACCCAGGTACGTGCACTTGACTGGGAATTGAACCCGTGACCCTTAGGGCCACAGGCCAAAGCTCTAACTGCTGAGCCAAACCGGTCAGGGCGGGATTTTTTTTTTTTTTTGATGGGTTTTCTGCCTGGCCTAGGGTAGGTCCCTGACTTGCTGTGAGTCCCAGACTCATCGTCACTAACTCAGAGTCCGGTCTAATTCAGGGCTGAGCGGACTTCCCTAATCGTCCAGATGGGAAATGTCGTTCAGCTGATGCCACTCCAGCCTGGGGGCACCGCAGAGCGGACCCAGGCCACGTGGACGCCACGGAAGTGAGCAGCTGTGACTGCGTTCCCAGGTCACACTTTAAACGTCACCAAGGACCCACGCTGGAGCCATAGCTCGGTGACCTCGGGTCTAAGCTGGGCTTACAATGCCTCCCGAGACCTGGACAGCAGCTGGGTGGTGCTTCTCCGAAGTGGCAGACGGAGGAAGCTTGGCAGTGTTTTCTTTCCGATAACGTTCCAAGAAGTGAATTGCATCTGCGATTTATAAATAGGAAAGTTGGTGCGTGAGCAGTGCCAATTTTATGCGGCAATTAAATCGGTGCAGGAGGTCGTAAGAGCGATGCTTCCTTATGTCAATTCTTGCGTAAGAGAAATCGTGAGCTCCAAAAAAGGTGTTTCCATAAAAAGCAGGAGGACCGTGGAGGTCAGTCTGGAGAAGGATGACCTACAGATGTTGCATGTCTTCGATGTGGACTTTCTGCGTGTTGAGTATTGTCAGCGAGAGGCTCCATGTGCCCCTTTGCTGAGTCCCGTCCACAGGCCAGCTGACTGTGACATTTCAGTCACCGCCGTGACAAAGCATCGTTCTCATGTGGAACGCTCATTTCTCACCTCGTGATTTCTCGCCTGTGCTATTCGGGGGGAAATAGCTTAGAGAAACGGTAAATTCGGGCCACATTAAGCACAATGTCTGATCATGAAGATCTCAGGAAATGTGTTTGAAGTCTCCGCAGAAGGGGCTTGGGTTCCTTGAACACGCCGAGGGCAGGGGCCGGCCCAGCCCGCCTTCGGCGACGGCGTCTAAGTGAACGCGTCCTCCCCGGACGACGGTTGCCATGCAAGGCTTGTGTCCCTTGTGAATGCCCGTGTGGGTTTGTGTAAATGTCATCTGGGCGGACAGGTACTGGAAAAGCTTCCACCTGTTATCTGTTCCAAGGAGGTGCCCTTGGGTGATGCCTTGGAAGGAAAACACACACACACAGCAGATTTACTCCCAGAAGCTGCTGAATTAACAAAAAATTAAACCCACTCAGAAGAAAACCTTTTACAGAAACGAGCGCAGTAGCTGATGATGGTAATTCTTCAGGGGTGTGGTGTGCAGCTTTGCGGAGAGATCCTTGGGTGTGCGTCCGCTCCCCGTGTTTCTCATTGTGCGTTTTCTCCATGAAGCCGCTCAGAGCCAACGTCTGCAGGTGGTTCAGGCAGATGGTGCTGGGACATCATCACTGCCTCCTCCTCCAAGTGGCACCTCTGTCTCCGTGCAACGGACCAGTCAGCAACCGGTCATGTTGAGATGCCTTTTAGGGTCGATTTTTCCTCCAATACTTGGCTCCTGTGGGTCGATGGATGTGTCATTGCGAATGTTGACAGCTGAAATTCGGGGTGAATTTTTCCAATGAGCCATTGGAATATGTAACTTAAATTCTTAAAATGAATGAGCGATTTGCGTTATTTTAGGTTACGTAATCACTGCACGATCTGAGATTTCTAGTGCATCGCCTAGTGACCTGGAGGACAGTTAACTGAGGTTGCTAACTATTTATGTGGTTACTTAATTTAATTCCATCTCTTCTACTAGATACACGTTAACTGAAGACTGAGACTTGGTAACGCCACCATATAGTAGTAGGTGCTCAATAAATAGGTGCAGAATGAATCTCTTAAAAAAATGAATGACTATTTGAACAGAATATTAAGCTTTCTCTTATCTTTGTAAAACAATCAGCATATATATATATATACAATCAGTATATATACATATATAATCAATATATATAGTGATTATTTATATTAATATATATATATATATACACAAAGTGTTTAAATAGAAACATTTTGGATTCATTTTTTCAAAATGCTCCTCAGGGCATCATATTATCTGCGACACTAACATTTGGGTATATAAGTCTAAGGTGTATCAGCTCAGTCTGTTCTTGTTTGGTTCAGGGTCTGAAACCATGCCAAAGGTATTTAAAATACTGGGGTTCAGTTTGGCCCTGCTTCCTGAGACCTGAGGTGTGTTTGGAGGTCCTGTGTGTCCTGGTGCTTTTCCCCCACGAGGAAGGGTGAGGTTACTCAGGGACAGCGTCTACAAAGAGAGGAACCAAGCGCAGACTCTTGGGAGAGCATATATATATAGATACATACATTAAACATGTGTCAGGTTACCCAAGGTCTGGGAATGAAATGCGGTAAGCACGAGGCAGGCTGAGAAAGGCTAACGACGGCTGAGCTGTGGGGTGTGGAGAGAAAATGCAACCAGGTCCTATCGTCCCGCACCCAAGGAAAGCAATGTGGACCTCGACGACTCTGTTTTCTGTCGTTGTAAAGCGTTCGCTCGTAAACGAGACCATCTCCCTAATACGTACCGTGGAGCACAGAGTATTTCATTCACAGTTTACAAGACTTCTTCGATTTGAAAAGGATGGAGATAACTCAGTGTTGCAACATACCTTTTTCAAAGCAAACTTGCATCAGAACTCTGATGTCTTTAACCTACCAGAATGGATAATATCAAAAGGAAGGAAAATGTAGGCGCTGTTGAGAGAGAAACAACTTTCATCTATGGCCGGTGGGACTGTGAATTGTTATAAAAATCATCGGTGGCATCAGCGTGACCTGAAAGTGTCTCTGCTCCATAAGAGGGGACTTCTGCTTCTAGATACGTAGACACGGAGACCGAGGTCACATTCCCACCAAAAGAAACAGGTAAGGATGTTTACAGAAACGTGGTTCATCGCAGCCCCAAGCCGGGAGGAACCCAGATGTCCATCATTAAGATACTAGACGCTATTTATTAATCGCGTCAATACTAAGAAAAGAATCTGGGTGAATATCACACATATATATTGAACAAAGCAGCTCAACACGGGAGTGTGTGTTGTGATTCCCCTGGTGGGAATTTCGAGAACATGCCGAGTCTATGACAGGACCCCAAGCCCTGGTTCCCTTCGAGGAACTGTTGACTGGGCGATCAATATCTCATGATGAAGAATTAGGATGAAAACATGTACGTTTTCCCAACAAGGAGAAGACTGTCCCAGTGTCTCACTGCCCTCTTCAAATGGCACGGATAAGGGCACGCCGTCTTTTCCGTAGGACTGGAAGTCAAGCGACATGGGTGCTTCCCAGGCCCTCGCTGTGCCTTGTGCAGCCGCGTCCGGAGCTGAGCAATGCCGCGATTACCACCCAGACTGCGTGAAGGGCAGTCCTCTTCCTTCCCCTGGCGCGCCATGCCCTTCCTTTCGTGGGGCTTTTCTTTTTTCCCGCCGCTGGAAAGTCTGCATTCGTGCAGTACCGGAGCCGTTACAGGGTTCCCCTGGCGTTTCCTGTTCCTTACGAGTACAGTCCTTCACGATGATGGACCGACCTTTGAACGCGCATGTAAATCTCATGGCCGGTTGTTTTATTAATTGCTAGCACCTTGCTCGCTGGGGTTGTTCATTCACCCCGAGCAAGGGCCACCCACAATGACTCTCTTTCTAATTCCTGACACCATGGTTTACAAGTATCGATTCCTTTTTTTTAAAAAAACCAAGTAGATATTTTAGTCTTTAGAAACTGAGCAAAAAAAAAAGCAAACAGAAAAAAAAACACACCTTCAGGTCTCTCCTATGATTGAAGTGTCAGCAGAAAAGGGCCCTTAGCAGCCCGTCAAGTTGGGTCTGTAAGTCTGAAATTCATTCACGTACTAAAGTACCTTTCAGTCCTTAGGCGGGAGCATCCTTTGCAAGGGAGAAAGGACTCCGAATGCTCTGTTCAGCTCCGTGTGTCCTGCCCCCGCGTCCTGGAGGCTGGATGGCTCCTTGGCTGACTGACAAGGACAATTTAGACCGGCCTTGTAGTAATAAATCACAGCTGACAGGTACATACGCCACGACCCACTATCTCGGGCTCTGTGGTGTTCGGGACCAGGGACAGCGGACAGTGCACCAGCACCTTACCACCCAGCTCCTCGTATTCTGAACCACACGGTGCGTGCTCACGGCCCAAGCCAACTGAAAAATGATCTCGTGTGTCCGTTAGCACAGGCATTGATAAACCCCGGGCGAGGAGAGCACAGGACCGCAGTCTGCTGTTGCCCACGTTCACGCTGGCGGGCTTCCGAGCTATCGGCAACGCGTTCTGTCTCTGCTCGGTTCCCGCTAAGCCTCTGAGCCACGTCAGGCCGCCCGTGCCCCCTTTTGACAGCTGGCTGAAGGACTTCGATAGCTCGCTGCCTGTCGCTTGGTAGGCGGGTGGGTTCCTCGTCTCCTCTCGCCTGCATTGGCAGCTCTGGGTACAGCGAGCGTTTTGTGCCTATTCTTCTGCTACACTGCCAGGGCCCCTCCTATTGAAATATCCTCACAGCGCCCGGCCGGTGTGGCTCAGTGGTTGAGCATCGACCCTGCACCAAGAGGTCGCCAGTTCGATTCCCAGTCAGGGCACATGCCCAGGTTGTGGGCCCGATCCCCAGTGGGGAGCATGCAGGAGGCGGCCAGTCGATGTTCTCTCTCATCCATGTTTCTATCTCTCTCTCCCTCTCCCTTCCTCTCTCTCTAAAAATCAATCAAGAAAAAAAAATTTTTAAAGAAATATCCTGATAAGAATAGTCTTTCTTTGAGTGGATCTTCTCTGCTACCTGAAGATTTGGGGTGAATATACCCTAACAAAACATACCTCTGGCCCCACAGTGCTTTTTGTTCTAAGATTGAATCTATGTTCCAGTTAGCTTAATATGCCAATTAATATTTATCTGTACTAGAAAACACAGCGGCCACATAATGAAGGCATAAAGCATCAACATTTATATAATTTATTTTTAAATGCCTGTGTACTCTTGACTCCACTGCCACCCAATAAAACGTCCTTCAGCCAAATTGCCAGTGAATTGGATGTGATACACGTGATGAGAAGTACAATTTGTTTTAGTATAAACGGGGCTCTGTTTTGTACGCTAATCACGAACAAGAGGAATAAGGGTAAATGAAATCTCTAGATAATTGCAAACCTTATTTTCTTCAAACTTTCTCTTCATCTCAATACTTGCATAAACATCATTACCAAGTAATCAGATTCACTGGGTCCCCTTTTGGCTGCTCCCAGTGTCATTTCTCTCTGGCCAGCAGCATTGTCCATAATTCAGGAGCTGCCCTGAAGCCGGCCGACCTCAGAATGGCGGCTTCGATGATGTCCTAATGGGCCACCGAGAAGGGGAGGTGCGTGGGTGTGACGTGGGCAAGATAAGAGCGCGGGGGCTTAAGGAACAGCTGCGTCAGGACTGAATGAGCAGCGGAAGGAATCGGGAAACATTAGGTAATTTCTTTCTCACCATTAGGTTACTTGTGTCACTTTTGCTGAGAAAATGAGTCACTGGCTCACACTGGTAACGTGTTCTGGGTAGGGTGCCAACCTCCACGCAGCTTCACCTGCCTGGGGACCCGTTCTGTGCTCCCCACTTTCACCGTGAAGCCGCAGTCCAAGCCTTCATCACTGCACGCCTGGATACTGCCGTAGTCAAGGCAGGGCTCTGCCCCGCCAGAATCGTCCGATCACACAGCAGATATCACTTTCCGCCCTGAGGTCTGCCCTGGGTGCACATTGTTCTCAGAAATGTGTCTCTATCAGGGTCAAGTTGAAGGGACCCACAGCAGTTTAAACACGCTGACTTCCCATGTGGCTTCTCTTTCCTGTGCCCCGTCTTCTTGCTGTGCCTGGCTTGTACTACACTCCCCCGAGCGGATCGTCATGCCCTTCTCATGCCACCTGTGCTTAGGGAACGCATTTACCACGTCATGGGGACGGCCTGCCCGGTCTCACTGCGGCTGGCTCAGATCTCAGCCTCAGCGACAAACCCGCCCAGCCTCCCCCTGCAGCACTCGAGAAGCACACCACCTGTTCCCATGGAGATGTGTGTCCTGTTCCCATCCCGGCCGTCACTGCAAATTCGAGTTTCCAGGGATCGCCCAACATTGATCCACATTAAAGCTTGGCTTTGGAGCGAGAGCTCAGTGGAGTGGCCAGGGGTAGAAATAGGGACAGGTCAGTGCATGCGGTTCGGTGCCCCCCGGCCTCTGTTCTCAGCATCTAATCATCCATTTATCCCATAAACGCTGGGCTGGCATAATGAAACTATCAAGTACACAATTAAGCCACGATTTTAAAAATTGGAGGAACATGTAAATCAATTAGACAGGTAGTTAAAATGTTGATTTCTCGGCCTCATTATCAGAGCCTGTTATGCAGCAAGCCTTGGGGAGTGTCAAGAGTCTGGTTCTGTAAAATAACCTCAGGTAACTGTGATGTAGGTTGTTCAAATCCACACGTCTGTAATCACTGAAATAAAGAATCGGCTCCTTTTTCATCGATCCAACAAGCACGGAGTGATTATGTAAATAATCACATGCATTGTACAAGCAGTATTATACCGTCATAAGTTGTCATTGTTAAAAATACAGCAGCAGCATGTAAGAACGCTTGTAGAAATAGAAAATTCAGTGTGATGTGCACCTTCCATAGCACCAAGAGGTAGTTTAACTGTCATTACATTTTATAAACATTTTTAATTAACAATTTTCTTTAAAATTATAGTTGGCCTACAATAGTATGTTAGTTTCAGGTGTACAACAGGATGTGTAGACATTTATATACCTTACAGATAATCACCCCGATGAACCTGGTACCCATCCGACGCCATACATAGTTATCATGTTATTGACTGTATTTCCTATCCCGTGATGGTTTTTATAACCCAACTTGTAACTTCGTAATCCCTTCACCTTTTCTCGCTCATTCTCCCAAACGCCTCCCCTGTGAGAACCATCCAAATGTTCTCTGTGTCTACGAGTTTGATTTCGTTCTGTTTATTTTTTCGTCAGATCCCACATGTAAGTGCAACCACGTGGCGTTTCTCTTTGGCTTATTTCGCTCGGCGTAACATCGTCTAGCCCATCTCTTCAGCCAAGCAGAGTATGTAGGAGTACGCTCCGCGTCACGGGGTACCTTGGACAGCTCCCACCACGGTCTGCGGAGAAGAAGCCCTTCATCAGAAGAGATCTCTTGAGTTGGAAGCAAGTGTGTGGTCTTCATGTTGAAAAGCCACGAATGGATTGCACACATTTATGTTTTCTCCATCCGCTCAGTGACAGGAAGAGAGGGAAAGTGATGAAGAGGAGAGTGGAGTGTCTGTTGGAATCAATCTCGGAGATTCTGATCATAGCAAGCATGAAAGGGCAGCCGCAGCTGGGGTGGGGTAGGAGGAGCCTTTGTCTTAGATGCTTAGGGCAAAGAGCTCATGGTTGGACCCTGTAGGCTCGTGAATTGACCCAACAAGGTGCATGGTGGCTGTACGTGAGACAGACTGGAAAGATAATTAATTACATATGAACATTGGATTACCGAGCCCCAACTCTCGTCCTTCTCCATGACGCGGAGAGCACAGGGCCTGGGAGAGGGGTGCATGGATTTCTTCCCCAAAGGAAATAAGTGAGACTGTATCCAAAGGAAACCATCTTCATTAAGAGGACGTCATAGATACATTAAGTAACAAGCCACAGGCTGGGGATGTATCATTGCAACAGAGACAAGTGACTGAAGGTCTGTGTCCAGATCACATAAAGAATTGCTACCTATACAGTCAGCATAAAGGCCGCGCTACCCCCGTCTAAAGTGGGCGAGGGGGTACAGCCAGGGTTGTGGATGTCAGTGACCTGTATTTGTAGGAATGAAAGTGTAAATTAGAATAATGATGCACTGTCATATGACTGTGAAAAGTGGAGGGAAGTCACACAGTGACCTTATAAAACTGGTTGTCTCTAGGAAGCAAATGGAGGCGGTAAATAAAAGTAAGAAAGAGGCCAAAGGGCTGCCGGCTGTATCTTTACCATTGTGTCATTCTGTTGTCTTCTGCAGACCCCTGAAGAAAGGCAGAGAAGAATAAGGGAGGAGGGAGGCGAGCAGGGGGAGCGAGGGAGCAAATGCAAAGGAACTTCTCATGCTCTTAAATTATACTGCTGTGTACTTTGTCTTCAGCGTTTTTACACGTGAAAAGACTTTGCACGATAAAATTGTAGGTTTATTAAGGTTATTCCCAATAGAACATGCCGATAGGTGTGTTTACCGCACAGCCTGTGATTTGAACGTTCCTTCAAAGGATAATTTTCTCTAAACATAGAGGCGGCCGTGGAAATGACTGTCTTGACGCCTCGTTGCAGATTTCCAGAAAGGCTAACATTCCCTCTGTGTCGACAGAGATGAACTCTGTGATGGCCCGGGGGCTTTCCTCTGCTCACGGCACCCTGTGATATCGCGCCGCAAATCTCACCCTGCAAAAATGTTCGAAGTGACCTAGGAAACAGTCCTTCACAAAACGTGCCACCGTTCTTCCCAGCAGCAGGGTGTTTGGAGCGAACATTTCATCTTCCTTGGGTCGTGATTATTTGCAAAGGGAAGAGCTGGGCGACCTGGCTTGTTTATCCACAGGACGTGGACAGAGATGTCTGCCTCGCCCTGATCCTTCCTGGTGTCCACGCTAAGAGGATACACGCCAAAATACCTGCAAAGCTGGACACGGCGATCTGGAGGCCCGGGGAGAAATTTGGGGGGTCGGGGCGTGACGATCCCCACAGAAATAAGGAAATACAGGCAGGTGCAGGGGAAAACGTGGTCTCAGTTTGCAGCTTTGAAACGATGCACCTCTGTTAATAAAAACCCGCAGGAAGAGACAAAAGCCAGAGATTATGCTCCGCATGGAAGAGATTCAATCTGCGGACGTGCAAGGACGCCGCGGCACCTCGTTTATGGGCGTCGTTTCCCATTATTATCCACCCGGGGAACCAAAAGCAATTTTCCTAAATAAAACGAAAGAGCATTGTTTTAAGAAGATTTGCTTGATCTGTCTCCGCAGTCAGAGCCGATGGACCGGGTTCGTCTGTCTCAGCCTGCATCACGCCGTGTTCCCTGGGGCTGCCCGGAGGCCGCAGTGGGGTGGGCTGCGTTCTGCAGTCACGCTGTCGTCCGGGGCGCCGCCCTGCTGGTGACCACCTCTGGGGACCGCTCGTGTTTATTTACGAGTCCTGCTTGGGAAGTCGGACCGCGAGTCCCCAGACGTGTGGGTCCTCTTCGCCCAGGTCCGGCGTGACCAGGAGTGGGCACCGCACGGACAGCCCCCGGCAGGAGTTACGCGACAGGGCATCGCTGATGCCCAGGGAAAAGGCTCCCGCGAGATTTAACACTCAATGGCAGCGGCGGGAAGAGGGGGACTGGGAGGAGTTCAGGTCCACCGACTGCACCGGATTCAAGCAACCTCGAGAAGCCAGTGTTTGGTGCAGTCCTCGGAAAGTGAGAGTGATGGTCGGGGGAAAGCAGCACTTTCCCTGCTCTCGGTGGAGCGGGCGTCCCGCAGTCCCTGTTCTGTCTGCAGCTGACGTTCCTGCTTCCTGAGCCTTGTTCTCTAGCTTAGGGAACAAACTGTACAAATTATGGCTTTCCAAAATGGTAAGATATACAGCTAGATACAGAGGTAGAGATAGAGATAGATACATAGATAGATAGATAGATAGATAGATAGATAGATAGATAGATAGCTATAGCTATAAATATAGATACAGATACAAATACAGATACAGATATAGATATAGTTATGGATATGGATATGGATATGGATATGGATATAGATATATATAGATAGATATATGGATACAGATACAGATATACGTATAGACATCACTTTATACACACACGTGTATGTAAACACACAAACATATACTCAGTACATATGTGTATCTACTACTTTAAATACACATATGTGTACAATAGACATATGTATGAGCGTTATTTTAAGGAATTGGTTCATGCAGTTGTCGACCTGGCACGCCCACACTGCATGGGGGGGGACGCAGGCTGGTGTCTCAGAAAGAGTGGGTGCTGCAGCCTTGAGTCCCCGAGAGTCTGCCCTCCGTCCTTGAGTCTGCGCTCCGTCCTTGAGTCTGCCCTGCGTCCTTGACTCTGCCCTCCGTCCTTGAGTCTGCCCTCCGTCCTTGAGTCTGCCCTCCGTCCTCGAGTCTGCCCTGCGTCCTAAAGCACAGGCCTTGGGGTGGGAAGTTCCGATGGAAATTGATGCTGTGGTCTTGAGTCTGAAATCTGTGGGCAGTGGGGCTGGCAGGAAACGCAGGCAGTATTTCTCTCTCACAGTCTGGAGGCAGAATTTCTTTTTCTCCAGGAAACCTCAGTTTTGTGCGTTATTGATCTCAGCTAATTGGATAAGGGCCACCCACAGTGTGGAGAATAACCTCGTTCATTTAAAGTCAACTGAGGGTAGATGTTAACACATCTATATTGTGCCGTCTCTGGAACGTCCACACTAATGGGGGACCACACAACTAGGCACCCCGGTCTAGCCAAGCTGGGACGAAAGTCATCCATCACAAGAATGCGTGCTGTGTTAAAAACTAAACAACAAAACAGGAACCAAAGCATTTCTCCTTGAACGGGGCACGGCCCAGCCTCTGGTTCCATGCCTGGTCGCCGGGATGTCTGCTCTCTGCCGCCTTGCAGACCCGACTCCGAACACGGGTGGGCTCAGATGCCCACAGCAGCCAGCACTGTTCAAATGCAGGAGTGGTCAAACTGCACTCGATCAATGTCGCAGTCCCGTGAGAATGACACTCTCTTCCGGATATTGTTAAAATTTTATTTATTTATTTATTTCAGAGAGAGAGGAAGGGAGAGGGAGAGAGAGAGAGAAACATCGATGAGAGGGAACATCGACGGGCCGCCTCCTGCATGCCCCCCACTGGGGATCGGGCCCACAGCCTGGGCATGTGCCCTGACCGGGGATCGAACCGGCGACCTCTTGGTGCAGGGTCAACGCTCAGCCACTGAGCACACCAGCCGGGCTCTTCCTGATATTTTAAATAAGCTTCTTTAAATGCTGTAAGAAGAGGGAATTAGCTACTTGTGTCAACATACATAACATACAATTTGCCAGCCCCTGGCAAACACCTGTCTCCTTTCTGTCCTGGTGAGTTTGGCGAGTCCCGATACCTCCCACAGGTGGGATCGCACAGCGTGGGTTTCTTTCTGACTTGTTTCTCTCAGCATCATGCCTTCGGGGCTCATGCATCGTTAAGCATATGTCAGTTTCCTCCCTGTCCAGGGTTTATGATATTCCCTGGAGGGTGCATAGCCGTTTCTTTATCCATTCAGCTGTCCACAGACACTTGGGTTTCTTGGGCCTCTCAACTATCGTGAATGCTGACGAACACGGGTGTAGAGCTATCTCTTGGAAACGCTGTTTTCAACTCTTTGGGGTATACACCCAGGAGTGGGACTGCTACATGGTATGGAGATGCTACGTCTCACTTTTTGTGACATCCCCGCGATGTTTTCACAGGGGCTGCGCCGTTTGACTTTCCCGCCAACAATGCACGACGGTTCCCAGTCCTCCACCTGGTGTTATTTTCTGATTTCGGATCGTACCCATCCGACCGCCTGTTGGGTGATACCTCATTATGGATTTGATTTGTATGTCGCTAGTGATTAGACTGATGTTGAGCATCTTTGCCTGTGTATATCATCTGGACATTGGTACATCATCTTTGGAGAAATAGATATTCAACGCCTTAGCTCATGGTTTAAATTGGGTTATTTGGGGTTTTGTTGTTGTTGAGTTGTAGGAGTTCTTTATATATTTTGGATATTAACCGCTTATCAGATATACTATTTGCAAATATTTTCACTCATTGCCTTTTCAGGCTATTGATCATGTCCTTTTTTTTTTTTTTTTATCGTCACTCAGACATTTTTGCATTTATCTTCAGATAGAGCGGGAGGGAGAGAGCGAGAAACATCCATGTGAGAGAGACATATTGAGTGGCTGCCACCCACACGACCCCAGCCGGGGCCGGGGACAAACTGCAACCGAGGTACGTTCCCTCAGCGGGAACCGAACCCGGGACTCTCTGGTCTGCGGGCCGATGCTCTCACCGCTGAGCCACACCGGCCAGGGCTGTGTCCTTTGATGCAGAGTTTTTCATGATCTGTTTTTATTTTGTTGCCTGTGAGAAGCTACTGTTATGCAATCAGCAAACATCTCAAAATGTTGCCACCAGGCCAAGCTGAATAATGACAGTGAGATGCATCCGTGACTTGATGTCATGACATGTTGAAGTGTGACAGCTCCTGGGTGGGTGACAACGACAGGTGTTCTCAAACGAAATCCAGAAGATACCCAGTGAATTTGGCTCTGTAATTGTGTCATCTCAAGCCCAGGCTACGTTGCTGTGGTTGGTTCACCTCCGCAGTCGTACCGTCCAATGTGTTTGACACCTGTGTGTGGGGAACAGCACCGCAGACCTCTGCGCTCTAAACATCTGTTTTCGGATCCACAGTTCCCATTTTAGAATAAGACGGATTTCACCACGAGTAGCCTTCTTACAATAAACAGGAAAACCAGATGAACCGTCCCTCACACCCAGTCGGAGGAGCAGAGATGGTTGCGGTAGTGATTTTTAAAGTGGAAAGCCCCCGCCACTGCATCACCACGCCAGACGATCCATTTGGATGTGGACCAGATGAAATACGCAATAAAGGCAGGAATTATCCTTCCAAGGATCTGGACGACAGTGCTCGAGTGTCATTTAGGCAAGTGGCTTTGACTACGCGGCTGGAATACAGATGGCTGTTTCTGCCCCTCAGCCCGACGTCTGGGTTTGTGGCTAACGTGTGAGCTCTCGTGTCTGCGGAGCCCTGTGCATAGCCCCCGGTGGGGCCCTCGGGCTTGCTTGTAAAGGGAGGCTGGCAGATACGTTTATCTTCCTCTTCTGCGAGGACCAGGCGTAATGAGCTGTCAGGATGATAACGTCCTAGGCGCCACTTAAATTTCCGCAGTCGCCCCTCATAGCTCTGTCCACGGGAGACCTCGGAGTGACACGTGGTCATGACATGAGCTCGTGAAGCTGCTGCCTGGCTGCTGGCTCTGCTCTCGCAGTCTTGAGTCCAATGCCGGTTTGGCTGTTTACATTTGGTTGGTCCGTGCTGTCCAGGCACACGCAAGGTGAGTGACCGACGTTTAAGGGCGCGTGACATCCGATGTTGAGTGTCCCGGGATCGGGGATCCTGTATCGTACTGCGTTTTGAATTGCTCTGGAGTCTCTATATACTGTTAAAAAATCTAATGTTTAGCTGTTGGACTGTTATAACCTGACAGCGAGATAACCAGAGACGCACAGCCGAATTGTAAAGGAGCACTTTATTTCGTCGGCGGGCTGCGGAAGCATAGTCTCTCCTCAGATCAACAGCCCCGATTCTTCTTGCTCGTCCCATTTTAAAGACAGAAGCCCCATCCCCCTTTTGCCCCCCTCCCCTCAGGGAACCAGTACAATAGTGGGAGTGACAGAGACTACAGAGGTCAAAAATAGCATTATTCACCGACAGCACAAGTACTTGCAAATACCTATACTCAGGAAACTGCAAATGCCTCCCAACTCCTGGGGCAACTATAATCTTAGGCAAAATTCCTTCCCGTCTAGGGGTAATTAACCTATTATTGGAAGAATATCGAGGAATGTCTATTGGTGATAAAATGGAGTCATTTAGTCGCCTTAACCAAGGGGCCTACATAAAATGGAATCTAGTTGCCTTAGCCTTGGAGCCCAGATCAGGACAAAGTTATTTCGATACTCTTTATTCCTAATTAATTCCTCAGGCTTTAATAATTATTCTTATGGATGAAGAGTCCGGTTGTCCTGTTCTTTCATAGAACAAGACGTGAACTTCATGTGTAGAATGTCTGGGAGCTACACCTGTGGTCGTAGTTGGATGCCAGTTCAGTAGGTAAATGAATGAGGTCCTCGTTGGACGGCCAGTTCAGCAGGTAAAGGAATGAGGCCCTCGTTGGATGGCCAGTTCAGTAGGTAAATGAATGAGGTCCTCGTTGGACGGCCAGTTCAGCAGGTAAAGGAATGAGGTCCTCGTTGGACGGCCAGTTCAGCAGGTAAATGAATGAGGTCCTAGTGGATGGCCAGTTCAGTAGGTAAATGAATGAGGTCCTCGTTGGACGGCCAGTTCAGTAGGTAAATGAATGAGGTCCTCGTTGGATGGCCAGTTCAGCAGGTAAAGGAATGAGGCCCTCGTTGGATGGCCAGTTCAGTAGGTAAATGAATGAGGTCCTCGTTGGATGCCAGTTCAGTAGGTAAATGAATGAGGTCCTCGTTGGATGCCAGTTCAGTAGGTAAATGAATGAGGTCCTCGTTGGATGCCAGTTCAGTAGGTAAATGAATGAGGTCCTAGTTGGATGCCAGTTCAGTAGGTAAATGAATGAGGCCCTCGTTGGATGGCCAGTTCAGTAGGTAAATGAATGAGGCCCTAGTTGGATGCCAGTTCAGTAGGTAAATGAATGAGATCCTCGTTGGATGGCCAGTTCAGCAGGTAAAGGAATGAGGCCCTCGTTGGATGGCCAGTTCATCAGGTAAAGGAATGAGGCCCTCGTTGGATGGCCAGTTCAGTAGGTAAATGAATGAGGTCCTCGTTGGATGGCCAGTTCAGCAGGTAAAGGAATGAGGCCCTCGTTGGATGGCCAGTTCAGCAGGTAAAGGAATGAGGTCCTCGTTGGATGCCAGTTCAGTAGGTAAATGAATGAGGTCCTAGTTGGATGGCCAGTTCAGTAGGTAAATGAATGAGGCCCTCGTTGGATGGCCAGTTCAGTAGGTAAAGGAATGAGGTCCTCGTTGGATGCCAGTTCAGTAGGTAAATGAATGAGGTCCTAGTTGGATGGCCAGTTCAGCAGGTAAAGGAATGAGGCCCTCGTTGGATGGCCAGTTCAGCAGGTAAAGGAATGAGGTCCTCATTGGATGGCCAGTTCAGTAGGTAAATGAATGAGGTCCTCGTTGGATGGCCAGTTCAGTAGGTAAATGAATGAGGCCCTCGTTGGATGCCAGTTCTGTAGGTAAATGAATGAGGTCCTCGTTGGATGCCAGTTCAGTAGGTAAATGAATGAGGTCCTCGTTGGAGGGCCAGTTCAGTAGGTAAAGGAATGAGGCCCTCGTTGGATGCCAGTTCAGTAGGTAAATGAATGAGGTCCTTGTTGGATGGCCAGTTCAGTAGGTAAATGAATGAGGTCCTCGTTGGATGGCCAGTTCAGTAGGTAAATGAATGAGGCCCTCGTTGGATGCCAGTTCAGTAGGTAAATGAATGAGGTCCTCGTTGGATGGCCAGTTCAGTAGGTAAATGAATGAGGTCCTCGTTGGATGGCCAGTCCAGTAGGTAAAGGAATGAGGTCCTCATTGGATGGCCAGTTCAGTAGGTAAATGAATGAGGTCCTCGTTGGATGGCCAGTTCAGTAGGTAAATGAATGAGGCCCTCGTTGGATGCCAGTTCAGTAGGTAAAGGAATGAGGCCCTCGTTGGATGCCAGTTCAGTAGGTAAATGAATGAGGTCCTCGTTGGATGGCCAGTTCAGTAGGTAAATGAATGAGGTCCTCGTTGGATGGCCAGTCCAGTAGGTAAAGGAATGAGGTCCTCATTGGATGGCCAGTTCAGTAGGTAAATGAATGAGGTCCTCGTTGGATGCCAGTTCAGTAGGTAAATGAATGAGGTCCTCGTTGGATGCTAGTTCAGTAGGTAAAGGAATGAGGTCCTCGTTGGATGCCAGTTCAGTAGGTAAATGAATGAGGTCCTAGTTGGACGGCCAGTTCAGCAGGTAAAAGAATGAGCGTAATTATGCTCTGATCATGCTTTATGTATGAAAACAGGTGATGACACCTTGTCCCTATGTCATACCATAGGAATCCCTTCTCTGAAATGATCCGTGCATTGCTTTCTTTCTATCCAATAGTAAGACACGTGAAAGCAATTTGAATCCCAGCGTTAGGACCTCGATCTGACGGGGAGACTCGAGTCCTACTAAGAGGTATGTCTGTGTCTCATCTTTCTAATGGCATGAGATGCTTTCCAAGGGTAGGGACAACATTTCGATGATCTTCATACCCCTTCCAGTGACAAGCACCATTCTGTAGAGAAAGTCAGGGAGACGGAAGGGTAGCCTCCCACCCAGGGCCCCCTTCAGGACCGAGGCACCTGCTTCTCCGTTTCCGGGTTGAGTCTCCCTGCTGGAATATCCTCAGCTGAAGAGCGCTGAACTTGTCCAAGGTTTTGCCCCACTCCACAGCAGCCTGTGTTTAATACCTGGTCCTGGCCAGGCTATGACAGCGGACCGTCACCTCTTTCCAAGGGCAGGTCACCCTGAGGGGCCGGTCCTTTGATGGAGGCCTTTGCATCAGCCGCTCCCTCTGCTTGGTCCTCTGTCCCTCGTCTTGTTGGGGGACATGTCAGTACTCATGTTGGCGGGACAGGTGGTCGAGGGGAGGGGCCAGGAAGTGGCAATGACTGGGCGATGGGGTTGCAGTGGAAGGCTTAGGACCGGGAGGAGAAGTCAGGACTAGGTGTAGGGTAAACCAGGTGACAGCGGCTTTCAGGGGTTACCTTTGGATGATTACGAAGTACAGGATAGGAGTGCAGGTACACCTGCTCAGTTAAGAAAGAAAACGGTAACACGTTTGGGTGTGGGAGTTCACGTCCCTTCAACGTCATGATTACAAGGTACCAGTCAGGCCAGCAGGGATTTTCCCAGCACTTTCACAGGGACCCAGGAAGAGGACTGAGCCCACGTGTGTGGGAAAGTGCCCATTGATTGAGAGGGAGCAGCTCCCGGCCAGAGCCCCGCAGCCGCTCACGAGGTCGGTGCCGTGAATTTGGACGCCGCTGAGACAGGTAGACGTGCGTCAGAACTCCGCTCCTGAGGCATTGAATTTCCTGGACAGCACCAGCCGTCTCTTCTTTCTGCAAACTTCTGCAGTGTGTGTTCATCTTTGGGAACCTCAGCGACGACGGTGAGCATTTGATGAACGTCCGTTTATTGATGAAACAGAGATTCAGTCACGATCTAGACTCCAGGATTGAGTTCGAGAAACATCTGAAGTGTCTGCCTGTTCCAGGCCCGCGTTGACGACTCTGGCCAGGATGCGGGAAGGCGTGCTTAGGACCTGAGGTCTGGACGTTCAACCGTCTTTTCAGAATTGCGTTGCGTGATGTTCACGCACACGGCGTATTGATTTTCAGTCAGCGGAGGACAGTGGTTGCTCTTTGAAAACAGGATGGATTGCGATGCTGAGTCCCCCTTTCCGACGGACAGGGCTCGTGGACAAGCTGCCTGTGAGGATTTGCAAGGACCAGAACCCACACTGCTGCTTTCAGACTGCGCTCACCTGCAAGGCACGGACTCCGCGTCACTCGATTTTCGAGAAGAAGTCCGTTGAATCTGCAAGCACCCAGGGATGTCATCGGTGGCTCCCTCGTGATGTATGTCCCTCACAGACCGCGGTGCGTGCTCGTCCCTGGAAAGTGGCCACAGTCCATCTTCTGCGTGTGGGTCTATTTCATGCCTGGAGGAGATTCGAAAAGTGAGGTCGTTTAAGCATGCCCGGGTATGGCTCAATCCTGTCTAGATTTAATGGTGTGCCAGGGCGTGTTTGTGTTCCTGAGAATCGATGATGGTCTGCTCTCCATGAGCAAGTCCATAAAAACAGCAGTTTGGCTGACGCGGAAATCCAGCAGCAAGGATATCTGCGGCCGACCAGGAGCGGCAGAGCAGGGGCGCCCTGCAAACCCCCCAGCCGGGGGCACGCCGTGCAAGGCCGTTGTGACAGAGATTCAAAATCCACACGTATTTGTCTTGAAAGTCATTCCTTTGGGTCCCTTCCCGCCTCCTGTTCAGGGGAATCCTTTTAGCTCCCGTAAGGGCACTGCGCTGTGGGAATTCTTCTAGGACTCATGAGAAGTGTTTTTTTCCATGTGCAATTGGCCCCTGGTTTTCTGGGAGAGGGCCAGTGCCAGCTGGTCTGTTTGGTTGACGTCTTTGTCTGTCTGTCCCGAGTGTCCCTCCTTCGAGATGTAAGGAAAGGAGCGTCGTCCCGGGGAACTGGGGTTTGGTGCACACGTCTGTGTTCGTCTGGTTGGGACATTTAGGAGCTTATAGGCGGTGGTGGGACCACCTGTCCGTCTTCATCTTTGCCGATGGGATAGACTGCCCCCTGAAGGCTGTGTGTGGAACAGGAGCTCCGGACTCTGAGTCAGCCTGCCCCCTCCCTCCAGAGGCGTCCCCCTGTTGTGACTTTGTGGAAATGCACCGTCCAAGGCCAGCAGGCTGAACCAGACTTCCTCCCCTGACCTCAGGGAAAGACATAACGTGGTCAAAATGACCCAGTGAGCCCAACTGGGGTGGCTCGGTGGTTTTCTTCTGGTTTATGTATTTATTTTTGCGTTTCCTTTCCTCGGTCTCAAGTATCATCTCTCTGCACATAGAAACAAACCCATTTATATATTTTCTAGTTCCTGATTTCCAAGTCTGGTGGAGCAGTTTGACCTTGAGACGCCACTGGCTCCCCGATATTTGCCTTTGCAAGAAGCACACACAGTAGTAGTAAAGACCCGTGAATACTTAAAGAGCCATTGTGATCCCAAACGCTTTATCTGGGTTCATGAAAAATCCCAAGAGCTAGCAAAGAGTATCCATACTTTACAGAAACTAAACCAAGAGTTGGATGTTAAATAACTTTGAGCTGAAATCCCCCAAACCCAAGTGCTATTTTTACCTTATAAAAATAGCCCTAATTTATTTCAGCTGTGTGTGCAGGGGGGCCCCCATAACTGTCCTGTGGCTCAGGAGCTGGAAGACTCTGCCCGATGTTACCTGACCTGATCCTCCTTATCCCCCCGGGCGGGCTTGACTTGGAACCACTTTATCTTACCTTTACATTTTCCAACAGCTTTATTGAAATACAGTTGAGCTACAGAAAACTACATGTATTTAATGCATATCATGGGGTGAGTTTGGAAATACGCCTATACCTGTGACGTCATCCCGTGATCAAGGTGATAGACGTGTCCATCACCTGTGGAAGTATCCCTTGCAGTGTGTGCGTGTGTGCGCACACGTGTGCGTGTGTGTGCTTGTGTGTGCATGTGTGCGTGTGTGTGGGTGTGTGCGCGCGCGCGTGTGTGGGTGTGTGCGCGTGTGTGTGCGTGTGTGCGTGAGCATGTGCGTGTATGCGTGTGCGCGTGTGTGCATGTGTGTGTACGTGTGTGTGCACGTGTGTGCGTGTGTGCACGTGTGTGCGTGTGTGCGTGTGTGTGTTTTGGTTTGGTTTGGTTTGGGTTGGTGTGGTTGTAAGAATAGTTAACCTGACATCTACCCTGTTCTTGTGAATAATTTTTTTATTGTTGTTCATTACAGTTGACATGCACTATTATATTAGTTTCAGGTGTCCAGCTCAGTGATTAGACATTTATACAATTTACAAAATGATCATCCCAGTAAGTCTAGTTGTCCTCTGACACCATACATAGTCGTTATGTTATTGATCGGATTCCTTATCCTGTACTTTATATCGATGATTATTCTCTAACTACCAATTTGTACTTTTTCTACTGTAATCAACAATCCAAGCCAAGTTAACGTTCACTGTTCTTTACTTACAATGATGTTTTATTTTTCTAGTACATTTAACATACAAAACTATACGAGTTTCAGGTGTACAACCCTGAAAAGAGATCCACTTTTGTGACAAGGTTCCAAGCACACAATAGCATGGGCTAACTGTACACACAATGTTTGCTGTACAGTGGACCCTAGACCTTAGTGATCTCACACAACTGAGCGCAGACCCATGGGGTGACCCCTCCCTTCCCCCCACGGGATCCGGAAACCTCATTCTGTTCTCCAGTTCTAAGAGTGTGACTATGTTAGATGTATACGTGTAGTCATGCAGTATTTGCCTTTCTGTGGCTGACAGATTTCCTTCTTTTTAAAACTGAATAATAGCCCTGGCCAGTTTGGCTCAGCAGTTGGAGCGTCAGCCTGCGGACCAGAGAGTCCCGGGATCAGTTCCCGCTAGGGGCACGTACAAAAATAAATAAATAAAATAAAATAAAACTGCATAATAGCCCAGCTGGTGTGGCTCAGTGGTTGAGCGTTGACCCATGCACCAAGAGGTCGCCAGTTCGATTCCCGGTCAGGACACATGCCCAGGTTGTGGGCCCGATCCCCAGTGGGGGGCATGCAGGAGGCAGCCAGTCGATGTTCTCTCTCATCGATGTTTCCATCTCTCTCTCCCTCTCCCTTCCTCTCTCTCTAAAGTCAATAAAGAAAAATTATTTTAAAGAAAAAAAGACTGCATAATATTCCATTGTATGCATACGCCATGTGATCCGTGATTGGAAATGAGCCGTTGTGTTGAGCTGTGTTATCAGTGAGGATCTGTCAGGCGGCTTGGTCTGGAGAAAGTGTTCAAACACCACGCGTGTAAATGATGTGTGTGATTACCGCCACGTTACCCTGGCAAGCGCAACTCCATTACTGGATGATATTTGCTTGTCTGCCGTTTTCTAAATTTTGAGTTTCTGTTTTTTCTTAGTGATTTCCTGCTTGTTCCTTAATTGCTTACATCTTTCTTCTCTTTATTCCCCTGGTTATTGGACTGTTACCCCAAAGAAAACATAGTTGGATAGTTAGTTCTAAAATAACGTCACCTGCCCTGTGCCCAGTAAGTGATTTAGAACCCTTTTTAGCACCATTTAACTTTGCTCTGCGTAGATTTCGGCTAAAATGAACAGATTTTTTAGATCAAGATTAGTGTTGACCGTAATGAACAAAATAAATTAACAAATGTGGAAACAGACTCATAGATACAGAGAGCAGACTGACAGCTGTCAGAGGGGAGGGGTGTTGGGGGTTAAAAGGTAAAGGGATTAAGCAAAAACCAAAAGAAACCCGGAGACACAGACAACAGTGTGGTGATGACCAGAGGGAAGGGGGTGGGAGGTAGAAGAGGGTAAAGGGGGGTAAATGGTGATGGAAGGAGACTTGACTTGGGGTGTTGAACACACAGTACAATGTACAGACAATGTCTTATGGAATTGTACCCCTGAAACCTACATAAATTTATTAACCAATGTCACCCCAATAAAGTCGATAACATTTTTAAAAGATTATTGTAGCTATAATAGTAACAATGTAGTAAGTTGTACCTATGAGAATATATTTTACGTTCTTTTCCTTCTGTTTTAAGAGTTAGTTGTCACTTTTGAATTTTGCTTAATCACTATGATAACTGTTCAGACTTTGACCCAGAGTTTCATCGCTCGTTGACATTTTTATTATGCATAGAACTCTCTGTGAGTGTATTGATTGGATTCATTGATCAATGTATTGGCGTTTTGAAGAGGTCTCCAGAGAACAGCATGCTGTGATGGGCTTGCGAAGTCCCCGCCTGGCAGAGTCTTTTCCGTGGCTGGTGGTACAGCTCGTGGGTTACCACCCCAGATGCTCACACCTTCTGTTCTTGTCCCAGTGGGCACTTTGGGAGAGAATCCTGGAGTTCTACTTTCTTTGGGATAATGTGATTTCTCACAGAGTTTAGGAACTGTCGTCTTGAAAACAACGTTTTTGCAGTTTTGAATGGAAGCGTTTTCTCAGGATATTATTATCTAGGCTTCTTTTCATGAATTCGTCTGAATGGAAGAGGGAAGATCTTTTTATGGTGCGACACTGTCATTTAGCTGACTCTACCGCTGTGTCCAGTTTCCTTTATCTTTATCAGTCGCTCTGCCAAAGCTATGAGAGCAGCTGGACTTGCAGACACCCTGTCATCAGTGGTGACCTGAGTGGTCAGTGAAACCTAGGTGTCATCTATTGTTGGCATGTTCTCCTTTATCTTTTCTTTCTTTCCTTTTAAAAAACTGTTTTTTCTGTATTGATTTTAGAGAGAGAGGAAGGGAGAGGGAGAGAAGGAGAGAAACATCGATGAGAGAGAACATCGACTGGCCGCCTCCTGCATGCCCCCCACTGGGGATCGGGCCCACAACCTGGGCATGAGCCCTGACTGGGAATCGAACCGGCGACCTCTTGGTGCATGGGTCGATGCTCAGCCACTGAGCCACAGCGGCCGGGCTCCTTTGTTTTTTATTTCCACTTGGAATTTTGGCACCGTTCCTATGGGCTCAGCAGCCATCTGGTGACCCCACACAGGAAGGCCACAAGAAACCAAAGACGGAAGGAGCCTGGGTCATGGGCATGCCCTTGACTTGTTCCCACAAACCCCACTGTGTTTTCAGACCCGAGTCAACTCAATTGTGTAAGTTATGCTAGCAGGGTTCTCTAACTGGCAGCCAGAGGAAGCCCTAACTGACCCACGATTTGTCACCCACCTGTGTTTGTGGTCAGGGTAAAGTATGAGCTCCGTAGCCCCTGTTACGTCTATGAGCACAGTTATGGGGGAACTCGGCTTTTCACAGTTCAAGACAGAGTTCACAGACCCTGATAGAAAATCACCATCTTTTTCAAAATATTATTTTACATTTTTTTTCATTTTTTATTAATTTATTTTTGTTACAGATGTTTCTCCTTTTTTTCCCCATTGACACCCTCCTCCCCATCCCCCCACCCCGTCCCCAGCTTTGTTGTCCATGTCCATCAGTTATGCCTACATGCGTATACGTTCTGTGGTTTATGTCTTCCCTCCCCCCCACCCCCTCTTCTGAGGGTTGTCAGTCTGTACCCTACTTCCACGTCTCTGGGTCTACCCTGTTCCTCAGACTGTTATGTTCATTATATTCCACAAATAAGTGAGATCATGTGATATTTGTCTTTCTCTGCTTGGCTTGTTTCGCTTAGGATAATACTCTCCAGGTCCCTCCATGTCGTCTCAAAGGATAAGAGATCTTTTTTTCTTACAGCTGCATAGTACTCCATTGTGTATATGTACCACAGCTTTTTTATCCATTCGTCCACTGATGGACACTTGGGCTGTTTCCAGATCTTAGCTATTGTAAATAGTGCTGCTAAGAACATGGGGTACATGTATTCTTTCTGGTTGGTGTTTCAGGCTTCTTAGGGTATATTCCTACGAGTGGGATCACTGGGTCAAATGGCAATTCAATATTGTACCAGCCTTGCATCCCTGGGATGAATCCCACTTGGTCATGGTGAATAATTTTTTTGATGTATTGCTGGATCCGATTTGCTAGTATTTTGTTCAGGATTTTGACATCTATGTTCATCAGGGATATTGGCCTGTAGTTTTCTTTCTTTGTAGTGTCTTTTTCTGGTTTTGGAATTAGAATTATGCTGGCCTCATAAAACGAGTTTCGAAGTCTTCCTTCTTCTTGAATTTTTTGAAATAGTTTGAGGAGAATGGGCATTAGTTCTTCTTTGAATGTTTGGTAAAACTCCCCCATGAAGCCATCTGGGCCTGGGCTTTTGTTTGCTGGGAGAGTCTTGATTACACCTTCAGTTTCCTTAGTTGTTATTGGCCTGTTCAAGTTTTCTATCTCTTCCCGGTTCAGTTTTGGGAGACTATGTGTTTCTAGAAATTTGTCCATTTCACTTAGATTGTCGAATTTGTTGCCATATAAACATTCATAGTATTGTTAACGATCCTTTGTATTTCCATGGTGTCAGTTGTTACTTCTCCTCTTTCATTTCTGATTTTGTGTATTTGGGTTCTCTTTGTTTCTTGGTGAGTCTAGCTAAGGGTCCATTAATCTTGTTTAACTTTTCAAAAAACCAGATCTTTGTTTCATTGATCCTTTGAATTGTTTTTTTGGTCTCTATGTCATTTATTTCTGCTCTGATCTTTACTATTTCCTTGCTTCTGCTTGCTCTGGGGTTTTCTTTTTGTTTGCTTTCTAGTTCTTTAAGTTGTGAGGTTAGGTAGTCTATTAGAAATTTTTCTTGTTTCTTGAGGTAGGCCTGGAGTGCTATGAACCTCCCTCTCAGAACTGCTTTCGCTGCATCCCATAGATTTTGTATTGTTGTGTGCTCATTTTCATTGGTTTCCAGGAAGTTTTTAATTTCTTCCTTGATCTCCTCGGTAACCTATTCATTGTTTAATGACATGCTATTTAGCCTCCATGTGTTCAAATGTCTTTGCATGTTCTTGTTGCAATTGATTTCTAGTTTCATGCCATTGTGATCTGAGAAGATGCTTGATATGATTTCAATCTTCTTGAACTTGTAGAGACTTAGTTTGTGTCCTAACGTGTGGTCTGTCTTTGAGAATGTCCCATGTGCACTTGAGAAGAATGTGAATTCTGTAGTTTTGGGGTGTAATTCTCTGTAGATATCTATTAAGTCCATTTGGTCTGGTGCTTCGTTTAGAGTCTCTGTTTCCTTGTTGATTTCTTGTCTAGAAGATCTATCCAGTGATGTCAGCGGGGTGTTGAAGTCCCCTGCTATGATTGTATTGCTGTCAATTTCTCCTTTGAAGTCCTCCAGAAGATTTTTAATATATTTTGGTGCTCCTATATTGGGTGCATATATGTTTACCAAGGTTATATCTTCCTGTTGGATAGACCCTTTCAATATTACGTAGTGACCTTCTTTGTCTCTAGTTATGGCCTTCATTTTGAAATCTATTTTATCAGATATGAGTATTGCTACCCCAGCTTTTTTTCCCTTTCCGTTTGCTTGGAAGATTTTTTTCCCAACCCTTCACTTTCAACCTATGTGAGTCTTTTGTTGTGAGGTGGGTCTCTTGTAAACAACATATATATGGGTCATGCTTTCTTATCCAATCAGCTATCTGTGCCTTTTTATCAGAGCATTCAATCCATTTACATTTAAGGTGATTATTGATATGTACTTATTTATTGCCATTTTTGTTTAGTGTGGTTCTATTTTCCTTCCTATTTCTTCTACTAATTACAGCAGTCATTTTAACATTTCTTGCAGTGCTGGTTTGGTGCTAATATATTCCCTTAGCCTTTTTTTGTCTGGGAAGCTCTTTATTTGACCTTCTATTTTGAATGATAGCCTTGCTGGGTAGAGTAGTCTTGGATTCAGACCCTTGTTGTTCATGACCTTGATTACTTCATGCCATTTCCTTCTGGCCTGTCATGTTTCTGTTGAGAAGTCAGCTGATAGCCTTATGGGGGTTCCTTTGTAGGTAATCTGTTGCTTATCTCTTGCCACCTTTAGGATTCTCTCTTTGTCTTTAATTTTTGGCATTTTAATTATTATGCATCTTGGCATGGGCCTGTTTGGGTTCTTCTTACTTGAGGCTCTCTGTGCTTCTTGAACTTGAATGCCTTCTTCCTTCACCAAATTAGGGAAGTTTTCTGTCACTATTTCTTCAAATATATTCTCTAACCCTTGCTCATTTTCTTCTTCTTCGGAGACTCCTATGATGCGAATATTATTACATTTCCAGTTGTCCCACAGTTCTCTTAAGTTGTCTTCCTGTTTTTTCATTGTTTTTTCCTTTTGGTTTTCTGATTGGTTGATTTTTTCTACCCTGTCTTCTAATTCACTGATCCGGTCCTCAGCTTCCTCTACTCTGCTGTTTAGTCCTTCCAATGTGTTCTTTATTTCTGCTGTGTCATTCTTCATTTCTTCTTGGTGCTTCTTCATTTCCAGTTGGTTGACTTTCAATATTTCTATGTCTTTGCTCATGGTGTTGATGTCCTTACTCATGCTGTTGAGCTTCCTCAAGATCATGGCTCTGAATTCTCACTCTGTTAACTTGTTTAACTGCATTTCATTTATCTCATCTTCAGTCAAGGTCTCTCGTTCTTTCATTTGGGATTTGTTTCTTTGTTTCACCATTTTGGCTATCTCTGTGGGTTTTGGAGCCTGCCAAATTTTCCCTGTGGGTGTTGGTGTTCTGCTGCTTGTGGCTCCCTCTACTGGGTTTGGATGAGCGTGGGAGGGCCCATATTAAACACCACTGCCAAGTCTTACTTTCCTGGGTAGATTTGCAAGCCCAGAAAAGGTTACGTTATTCTCTCGCTTTTTGCCTAGAGGCTATTAGTGGAAGTTACTTGAAGAGCCTTGGGTTCTCAGTTGAATGAAAACCTCCCTCAGGTGTTCAGCGTGAGAGGATTTCCAGAGGGTAGGGCAGATGCTGGTAGTTAATGAGCCTCAATTTGAATTTCAATGGCCCACCTGGGTGTGGCTGGATCTCCGAGGGAGGGGCTGCCGCCTCTCCCCAGAGCCCTGGGAAGGAGTAAGATGGCCACCGTCCTGCGTGGCTGCAACTCAGCAAAAGCTCTGAGTGCCCTCCAAATCCCGAGTGTCCCCACACAGTTCCAGTCCAGTCCGCCCTTCCTCTGCCAGAGCCCAATGTGAGTGGCTGTAGCTATTTCAGTGCTTTGTCCTGGCCCTCTTCGCTGTGGAACGGGCTCGGGCTTTAACCCCGAGGGCGGTGCTCACAGCTAAGACCGCTGCTGTCCGTGGGCTCCCAGCCCCTCTCTTGCAATCCTACCAGGATCGATTCAGTGTCCCTGGTTGTATGGTCCTCACAAGCTGCTTTTCTGTTGCTTTTTCCCGATGATTTGTCTTTATTTTAGCTGTAATTCCAGTTTGGTCCTGGGAGATGGTCTGTGTAGCTTCCATTCACTCCGCCGCCATTTTGGAATCTTTAGTACGTCTTCATTTTGAATGAGTATCATGGGTTTCCCATTTAAGACAGCAGATAATTGTATTCTGCCCCGCAGAAGCTTAAACGTTTACACAGAAGCTTCCACCGGGTTCAGCCATGCTAAGGCCAAGGCGGTCACGGTAACACCGAAGTCTCGCCGAAAATCACCGTCTTTTAGGCACCCATCTATGAAGGGGTTTTTTATCACAGCTGACTAACACTGTGTCATTCACCTGTAAGAGGGATGTAGTTACCGTGATGACAGACGTGATCAGTGACATGCATTGCGTCACTTTATAAATGCATTAGTAGGTTTTCGGGGGGGGGGTTCATTTGCACTTAATTTCTCTATCTGTCAAGACACATTTCAATGTTTCAATTATGGGCATAACGTCCAATGCAGATCATTCAAGGGAAAAAAATGCAACTTCTAAGGAGGCATTATTGGGTATAAAAATACATTACAAAGACCATGTTTAAATAATTTGGTACTGGCCTAGTAAGTTAGCGATAGAACGACTGGAGTTACAGAGTGTCAGTCAGACAGGAATTTAGTCTATGACAATGTGATATTTCATAAAAATTGATAATTTTTTAAATAATGGTAACGACACTGAAAAGCTATTTTAAAAAAAACAAAACAGCACAGCTGGAGTCTTTCCTCACAATTTGCACCAAAATGAGGGACACGCAGTTTAGACATCTATTTTTTAAAATCATGAAAATATAGAAATTGTTTCTTTTTTCCCCCCTGTGCACAAAGGTCTCTTTGATCATCATATTAAGCCCAGAAATCACAAACAAAATGTGCGAGGTGAGCAAAAGTAGGTTTAGAGATGCTCACATGGAAAATAAGACAGTAATTAATACATAATAAATTAATAAAGAATAAACTCTGTGTTTCCATACTCACAACTGTAAGCCTACTTTTGCCCCACCCTGTAGGTAAACTGTCAGTGGATGTCCTTTCTTAATAGGTAAACTGAGGCATCTGAAAAATGTGAAGAGTTTATTTGCGCAGACACTGATTTGGAACAGGCAGAATTATGTCTAGCAGATAGATAGGAGCCCTAAGGAGCTGTGTGCAAAATATAACAGTCATATAGGCAGAAGCCAGTGGGAACAAGGATGTCATTTTGGACAAATGAGTGGGTGGTTATTACAGGGTCACTGTCCGGTAGGGGATGACAGGGGTCTCTCAGGAGGATGGCCTGACCAGTGCTGACCAGGTTGTTATCAGAGAAGTGCCTGGGTGGTCCTTCTCCCTCGCTAGTGGGAGTGGGGTCCTTGGGGTGCTGCTGGAATAAGCACTTCCGGAGGCCCCCACAGGAGGATGACATGTGGCTGGAAGTTTATTTGCATGGAATTACATGCCTGGGTATGCAAAGTCCTGTTTCCTTTAACCCAGTCCTGGAGGAGATGCAGCTGGGGGTTCAGCAGAGCTACAAGCAAAGCCAGCGTCCAGAGTTCCTGTTGCATGGTGGCCTGGTGTAACAGTCCATTAGTCCATTGTGTGGGGGGTCCACAGATTCAGGGGGGTGTGCCCCCCGCAACAAGAGAGCCAGGAGCCCAGCACGCAAGGGAGAGAACCAAGGGGGCAGAACCCCTTTGTTTAGGGTTTAAATATCCAATCTTCCCGCGCTGGCAGTGGCCACGCCCGTGGGCCTGTTTGGTGGCATTAGGCTTCGTGTGAGCGACTTTATTTTGGGTCTTTTGTCTTGTTTCTCAAGCCCTCGAATAGTGAGGTCTGCATCAGACAGCCGCCACATTCACGAGCGATGTAAAAGCCAGATGGACATTTAGAGGAAGTTTAACAAGTACTGGCAATGATGTCTAAGATGCCTTTCTTTCTGCGTCCAGTTTGCATACAAATGAAACGTAGTATTTACTGGAGAGTGATAATATAAACACTCATTTCAATGAGCCTGAAAGAGGAAAGAGACGGAAGGTGACATTGCATTCCAATGTGGGCCAGGACCTGCAGAAGACACCCGGAGATCAGAAGGTATGGATATACGCAGAAAATATTCAAGTTCACTCAAGATTGCAGAAACGAAAGACGGAGACAAGCCGCTGTCCATGCCTGTCAGATTGGCGGTGACTGAAAGTTGGGTCACGCTCAGCGTTGACCAAGGGGCAGGTTGAGACTGGGAGGGCCAGGACTCCAGGGTCTATGGAGCTGTCCCTGCCGACCTTCCTCTGCTTGGTCATTCTCCAGGCCAAGGACTGGCCTAGGCAAGCGGTGTCCGGGCTGGAGATGGGCCCATCCGTCAGAAAGTGCGTCGGCTCTGGGAACGTTGGCTCATTACCACGGAAAGGCGTCTAGTCCCACACGAGTCCCGCTGACACAATCCTTGCTGAAACCGCGTAGATGGAAACAGATTTGTTTTCGGGTTGTTGACAGTAACCGCTGCCAGCAAGGTGTTCAGGTGGGCCCGGGACAGAACAGCTGTTCAGCTCATGTGGGAGCATGATTTTTCTGTGTGGCGTACACGGCGCTGCACTCCGCCACAGACCACGTCCCGTGCATGCAGGATTCCGAGCCGGGGACAGGCTGTCTCTGCTCATTTCCTGATGCCTTCTGTCCTAGAAGTGTACCGTAGTTCATGCTCACACGTCATACAGACCGCCAGAGGACAGGGGAGAAGAGGGGTCGGCGGGCTCCTGTGTGGTTCCAAGCGGGCACAGGCCCACGCGCGCACAGCACGCAAAGGCGCTGGCTGATCAAGTCAGGTCTCCCGTTGTTCCTAACGTCAGCATCGTCGCAGGGGGAGGCGGGAGGGAGGAGACTAGTCGTGGCCGGGAGGAGGCAGAGGGAGCTCACACAAGAAGAGGAGAATCCCTGGAGGGAGGAGAGGGGCAGGAGGGCCCAGGGAGAGGAGACGAAGAGTATCCAGAATCTCCTCCCACAAACACCTGACCCCCCTGATTTCATTCCCGTGGTCGGGGGATGAGACCCTTGCTGTGAATCACGCCCCCCTAATTCTAAGGTGCAGAGTTGTCAGTCTTCACGCTCAAACCTCCCCCGTGACCTGGAAGGTCAATGGCAGACCTCAAAACTCGCTGATGGCGTTTTCCGTGAAAGACCCCAGCCAGCGAGTGGTTTTGAGGGCGAGCTTTCCAAACCGTGAAGTCCAGACCTAGGATGACAACCTTCGGGTGTGACTTGCCTCACCCCAAATGGAGTGTTGTCTCTTGCTGGTCATTGCTGGAGCCTTTGTGGGGGGAGGGGCCCACATACTACACCTGACAAGCTCAGGGGAGGCCTGTGTGATGGCCTAAAGCTCAGAGACCTAAAGTAGCCACATAGGCCCGGCCGGTGTGGCTCAGTGGTTGAGCGTCGACCCTGCACCAAGAGGTTGCCGGTTCGATTCCCGGTCAGGGCACATGCCCAGGTTGTGGGCCCGATCCCCAGTGGGGGGCATGCAGGAGGCGGCCAATCGATGTTCTCTCTCATCGATGTTTCTGTCTCTCTCTCCCTCTCCCTTCCTCTTGCTCTAAAATCAATAAAGAAAAAAAATAAAAACTAATAATAATGAAGTAGCCACACAGAACGGTGTGAACTTGAGACTTCCTAACTGAGAGCCAGTCACGAGGGTTGTTGTGTGCTGGCTGGTATCTTCTTGGACAAAGGCCAACCTTTGCCGTAGCCGAGCCTGTCTATTGTCCTTTGCATCTACGACGACATCCCTTTGGAATGTCAGGGTGACTTCCTTTACTGCAGACCCCTCGGGGCACAATCGCCCACCAGGGCAGAGACCACAGAACCCCTCACTGGTACCTTGTCCCCCCATTCCATCTCCGTGGGCTGTGACCCTTCATTGCTGACTGTCCTGTACCCACCGACGTAAAAGAAGTATGCATCGTTCCTGTTCCCGTTGGTGCAGTCCCAGGGGTTGCCCCACTGTGCTTTCTCTCGCCTCCCCAATCCACCACCAGAGAATTTCAGGGAACCCCTGCGCCCCCTCCTTTGATTCTGATAAACTAAGTGGTAACACTGCTATTTTCCCAGAGCATTTCCTCAGTCCGTTCGGATTTTGCTTCCTGGCGATGGTCGTCAGTTTGGCTCAGATAGGCTCATAGAAATTCTCCACGGGTTTGCTGTTTTGGACTCAGACACCTTTGCCTGGGTCATGCTTAGCGCCGTCCCTGGCTGCAGGCAGGACCCAGCAGTGAGAGAACGGGGGAAAGCCGGCTGTGGGGGAGCGCGCTTTCTCACGGTGGTGTCTCCGCTGCAGACACGGGGTGAGCCTGCAGACTGCAGACCGGCTCTTTTATGTGTCCTTTTGTGTAAGGATTAAGAGATAAATAAGAAGAAGTTTATTAACTGGAAAAGCGCTTTTTGTCTGGGAGGACATCAATGGTTCTCATGAGTGTGTGAGGCTGGGATGTCGCTGCAGACTCTTGAAATTTCTCCAATAAATCCATACATAATTGATGCCGCCATGCCTGCAGGAAATTAATGGGTGGAACCGCTCAGCGCGGCTTTATTTCTGAGTCCTTCTGTGTGAAACGCCATCGATCCAAGGCGTTCAGCAGTCAGGCCTGGGGGACGCTGCCCGAGCACCACGCATCCACAGCCCAGCAGCGTCCAAACACGAGTCCCCAAGGGAGCTTAGTGACTGCCCGTCGCCCAAAGGTAGCCTGGAAATGAACCTCCTTGTCGGGGTCCCGCCTCTGTGGCAGCAATTTTTAAAAAGCGGGTTATTTCTCTGGGAGGTGTTTTTCTGGCGGCCGGTTTGCCTGGGTCCACGGTCACTTGGCTCTGAACACAGGGATGGATGGTGTCCCCAACCATGGCCGTCTCTCCAGCACGCGGCGTGACCTGGTAGCCCGCCGGTGGCCCCGTCATTCTGCACAGAGTCATCTTGTCCTCGAAGACAAGAGGAAATGGGGCCCCTGTTCCAGCTCTGGGAGTCCATTTCGGGAATTCCGATACATTGTATCGAATGACACAACAAAGTATATGATCATTGCTAGTCGAGCAAACTCCCAAGGGTTATTTTTTAGAAACAAGAAGTTGTTTTTTTTTATTTTTATTTATTTATTTTATTTTATTATTATTATTTTGTTGGTACGTGCCCCTAGTGGGAACCGATCCCGGGACTCTCTGGTCCGCAGGCCAACGCTCCAACTGCTGAGGCAAACCGGCCAGGGCAAGAAGTTGTTTTTTAAAAAATATATTTTTTCTTTATTGAGTTTAGAGACAGAAGAAGGGAGAGGGAGAGAGAGACAGAAATATTGATGACACAGAACATCGATGGGCCGCCTCCTGCATGCCCCCCACTGGGGATCAGGCCCACAACCTGGGCATGTGCCCTGACCAGGAATCGAACCCGCAACCTCTTGGGGGGCTGCCTTGTGCCTTGTGGGTGTGCAGGAGAGCCCCTGGCCTGCGTCCACGTGGTGCCATCAGCTGCCTCTCCCCAGCAGGGAAATTACAGCAACAAAACTTGTCTCTGTATATCATCTGTTGTCCTCTACAGATGGGGTGTGTGTGTGTGCATATGTGTGTGTGCGCGGACATGTGTGTGTGCATGTGTGCGCATGTGCGTGCACGTGTGTGTGGACATGTGTGTGCATGTGCGTGCACGTGTGTGCATATGTGTGTGTGCGTGCGTGTGCGGACATGTGTGCGCGCGTGTGCATGTGCGTGCACGTGTGTGCATATGTGTGTGTGTGCGTGTGCGGACATGTGTGCGCGTGTGTGCATGTGCGTGCACGTGTGTGCACGTGTGTGCATGTGCGTGCGCGTGTGTGCATGTGTGTGGACGTGTGTGCATGCGTGTGTGCACGTGTGTGTGTGTGTGTGTGTGTGTGTGTGTGTGTGTGTAAAACTGCCCCAGTGGAGAATGATGGATGGAAAGAGCAGTTTCTGTGATCCTTTCCACTGAACCTGAGTTGCTGACCTCTATGGAGATGAGGAGATTACATGCAGACTTGGGGGGTGGTTTCCTGAATGGGCCCACCCCCTGTCCCTGTCCCCAGCTAACGTGTCCTAAAACGAGCCCTGGCACTTGCTGAGTGTTTAACAGCCGTGCGAGGCGCGGTCCCCTTAGGTCCCGCCTCGACCTGGCTCCCTCCGTCCTGCGGTAAGACCAGCATGTGGCCGACTCTCCTGGCTGGCCCGCCGTGCCCCGCAGCGGGGAGCTGTTATTTTTAGAAGAGGATTCAAGTGGCCTTTTGCAAAGAAAACACAAGATATAATAAGCGAAGTGTGTTTGGCACACACTCGCTGCTGTGAGAGAGACGAAATTGAAGCGATCTTTTATTTAAAGACAACTTAGCGTGACGGGTCTTCAGGGAGTCTGTGTGGCTCGGTGCAATGTGACGAGAGACCAAGAATTGTGGGCGTTGCCGTCATTCTTATTTTGCTTTGTCCGGCCAGTGAGTACCCTGTGGTTTCAAGATGCCACCCAGCACCCTTTGGAAGAGAGGGAGAATTTGCTCAGGCCCAGCGGTGCAGCAGGCCCTGGATGGTCCGAGGGTTAGACAGAATTAATTAACGTGAGAGTTCCTGGAACCCGACAGAGCTGGGTTCATATTCCGGCCCTGCCGTTCATTGCCTGCGTGACCTTGGACCACAGATCGTCACCTCTCTGAGCCAGAGTTTGTGCATTTGAAAAGTGAGGCCAGGAAGGACAGTCTGCAGGGTTTTACGGGGACCATGCAAGGCATGTGCACAGGGGCTGATAACTGCCCTCCAGAGCACAGGCTCTGGCTTGTTCCGGGGGGGGCGGGGAGCAGGCTGGCCGCCGGTGTTTGGCTGACACGGGGCTCTGAGCTCAGGTGGCCATGGAAATGTGCAGAGGGGATGGATACGGGTATTCGAAGGGCAGCTGCCTTTCATGGGGAAAGCGGGTGTGGAAGCCACGCGGAGCCTGCAGGTCCTGGTCTGGAAGTGTGAGGCGGTGGAAAACGCACACGCTGGTCTGTGCCCCGGGGTCCCGGCCCAGAGCTCCTGCAGCCCTGGGGGTGTCCCGGTGCGGGGAGGCTGTGTGGTTCTAATGACGTGACGGTCCGTGGGCTCCTGGGTGGGGGCTGGTGACCAGAAAGGCCGACCCCTGATTAGATGCTTGGAACTGTCAGCCGCACCCCCATTCCCCAGAGAGGAGAGAGGGGCTGGAAATGGACTTAATGATGGCCCACGCCTACATCACGATGGGGCCTCCATCGATCCCTAACGTATGGGGCTGGGGCAGTCGCCAGGTGGGTGCAGTGCAGAGGGCATGGATGCCCGCACCTGCACACCTGCCCTACCAACCTCCGATCTCAGGTGCGCAGGCTTGATTATATCACTTTGCAGCCAGTCGCCTGTCTCCCTGAGGTCTGTGAGCCTCCCGAGCAAAGGAAAGGAGCTGAGGAGGAGATGGTGGGGGCCTGCGACTGCGGCCGGCGGGTCAGGGGTGCACCTGACCACCTGCATTGTGGGGTGTCTGAAGTGGGGGACAGTCTTCCAGGACTGAGCCCTTCCCCTGTGGGGTCGGATGCTCTCTGCAGGCGATGTGCCAGACCTGAGTCACACGGTAGGACACCCCGCTGGTGCTGGAGCCCCCGATCTGGCATCAGAAGCGTCTTGGGTGTCGTAGTCGTGCGGGAGTAAGGGACACAGGCAGACCTGTAGGTTTTCCGCACGGGGGGATCGTGAGCACTGCGCGCGCAAGTGGGTTGAAGGTCTGGTCCTTAAACACGACGCATTCCATTGTTCCTGGGTCTCAGGCCATTTCTTTTCTTCCTTATGTAAAAAAAACAAAACAGCTTTAATGAGGTGTAATTTATATACAACAGAACTCATGTGTTTCATGCATTTTTAATAATTTGTGGCATGGTGCAAACCATGAGCACACCCGGCTGGAGAACATTCCAGCACCCCGAAAAGATCACCTGGCCGTGTGTAATCAACCTTCCACCCCAGCCCAGCGGCCACCAGCCTGCTTTCTGTGTCTGTGGATTGGCCTGTTCCGGCATTGTAGTGAAAATGGGTCGTTCAGTACCAGGAGTGTTTCTCTGGCTGTTCTCACCGAGCGCTTAGGTGCTTGCGGGTTGGTCCTTGAGGCAGGAACGGATGCTTCGGGACTCGTTGCCTGTTACGGATGCGGTGATACGGGTCAGTCGCTATAAAACCTTGTTTGTCATCTAGATGAAGAAAGTGTTGACAGGACCAATGTCAGGTTTGCTTGTTTGTTTCCAATTTGTATTAATTTATTTTTGTTACAGATGTTTCTCGTTTTTCCCCCCGATACCCTCCTTCCACACACACCCCTCCCAGCACTGTTGTCTGCGTCCATTGGTTACGCGTACATGCATCTAAGTTCTGTGGTTTATCTCATCCCTTCCCCATCCCCCTCTTCTGAGGTCTGTCATTCTGTACCCTCCTCTATGTCTCTGGCTCTATTTTGTCCATCAGCTTGTTCTGTTCATTTTATTCCACAAATAAGTGAGGTCATGAGGTATTTGTCTTTCTCTGACTGGCCAATGTCAGGTTCTTTTCGTGATGATAACAACTAACAGGTAAGAAGTCCTCGGTGTGATGTTGCCCAGATCAAGGGCTGACTACGCATCTGTCTGCTCGCCACGATCCCCGCAGCTGTAACGATCGTGTTTAATCTGTCGCCTCCACCACCCTCGTCCACCCGCAGCCAGCAGCGGGCCCACGCCTCCCTACTCACTGCTCACAGGGGCGGCTGGGCAGTGTCCTGGGGCAGGGTTTGTGGAATGCGTTGTATTGGTTCCGGAGCCTGAAATGGATTCCCAAGGCGAGCAGGTGTTCCAGAAACAGTTGCGCGGCACAAGGAGGAAGGGGTGGGTGGCGGAGCCCCAGCACTGCACATGGGGTCTCATGCGTGCTAGTGTCAGGAAAGTATTTGTTGAATGCATTCATGAAGAGTGAAAAGTTAAAATATTGCAAAAGTCTAGCCGGGGGTGTCATGACTCCAAGGCAGAGAATCCGTCCATCGATGCCATGGTTACGGGCGGAGGTGAGTGCTTGGGCGGCCTCGGGAAAGGAACTTCCCGAGGCCCCCAGGGAGGATGGGTTTCTTGGAACGCTTTACGGGTGATTTGAAATGAAGGGGGTTCCCCTCCAAGGTCCCATCTCTGTCCGTCTGGCCGTGGAAGAGTCCAGTCTTGTCTCAGCAGGGCTAGAACTACGGCCCTGCCCAGGGTGTCACTCCATACTGACGTCCAGTCCAGGCCAGCCCGGCGCGAGGCTCGCTGAGCCTGTGTTCCCGGCTGCCGTCCATGGTGTGGGGTCTGCATGGCCCTGGGCCCATCGGCTGCTTGAGGCCACATGGTGGCTGAGTGCGGGTCACGGAGCAAGAGAGCGGGAGCTCCTCGTCTGGGGGTTAATCTTCCAAGATTTCGTGTGCCTGCAGTGGCTTCACGCCTACCCAGGCTAGACTGACAGGCAGGCACCCCCACGTCACCCCGAGTTCACTGCACACGGGCCCATCTCCCCCCTTGTTGGGCCCCTTCCCCCAGTGATCTGCAGGCCTGGACCTGTGGTTCCCTGGCGGTGAATTGCAGCCTCCTGGAAAATGACCATGCTTATAACATCTGAGCACCCCTTCGCTCTCTGCCTGTACGAATGCTAACCAGCTCATCACGACGATGACCCAGCAGCCTCTGTCTCCACTCAGCTGCTGTCTGACGGATGGGGTGGGATCTCAGCAGCACTCGGAAACTGTTGGAAGAAGTGGTTAAGTGGCGAGAGGTAGGCAAACTCAGACATGTGGCATCGAGTGTCTTTCCTTTGGCAGAACAGACACAGGCTCCTGGTTCCAGGGGCTGGGGAGAAGCCTTCACGACGTTGGGTGGCGGTGTCTGGAGCAGACTTGGGAAGGTTCTGCAGACGGCCGGTGCCCGGCTCTGGCGCTCGATGTGTTACAGTGTGTGCCCTGGTGCTCGTCGGCCGTGGACACAGTGGCTCACGGGTTGCTGACACAGCGCTGTCATGCAGGGGGGGGACAAGCAGGTGGAAGGCACACAAGATGCTCAGCTTTCAGGGAGGAAAAGGTCTCAGAGACCCTGCCAGGCTCACAAGCCCTGGAGCCCGGTGAGCAACCTCCGCACAGAACAGTCATACCCACGCTTGGGTTTCGGTGGACAGATACGTTCAAATCGAGGGGAGGAGACCCGTTTTCAACAACTTCACGTCCCGAATTAACTGCGTCATTTCGGTGAAGGCACTGTGTTTGGCGCACCCTCCGGTGTGGGTTGGCGTTTGCTCAGACGCGTGGTGGCAGGAAGGGGTTATTCCGAGAAGCCGTCCAGATGGAACGAGAACCTTGGCACAGGGAGGTCTCGTCGCCGACTTTGTTGGAGACCCAGCTGTGCTCGGCTTGGGGTGTAATCACCCTAACAGGAGGGTTCCCACGCCAGAAAACCACACGCCGGGAGTCTCACTCTGGGTGCGAGAGGCAGGCAGTCACCAATGTGGATGTGGTCATTGTCCCCGAGAGCCCCTCACTGGCTCCTGGCCCTTCCACGGATGATTGGAAGGAAGTGGTGGGAGTTGCCCACCGGGTCAGGGGCTGCTTGCACGCACCTTACAGGTCTCTGGAGGGCAGGCGTACCTGGTGCCTCGCCCGCGCCACTTGAAGGTCCTGGAATAGGACCACGTGTCATTCCTTCTTTGACCCTTTGACCCTAGAAAGTGGTCTGACCTAAGAGACGTCGGGTCAGTGTCCAGTGAATGGAGTTGTCCTTGAGTCCTGGCTACGATTGTAGGACTTTGGGGAAATGCATTAACTTGTGCGTTTAAAACTCACGTAAAGTAGCTACAGACTTTTATATTCTGAACATCGGCTCTGGTTCTAATACCCTGCAGCTGCTTCATTGTGTCATTGAGCTTGGAATCACCTCCCGGGCCCTGCGTTGGAGACGAAGCAGGGAGCTACGTTGTCAAAGGAGGCATCGCCCGCGTCTCCGTTTGGGGCGAATCTGGTTGGAAATGAACCTGCTGGACGTTATGAAGGTGTAAATCGAGGCACCGGGTTTGAGAGTTTTGCTCTCTTCATTATAGCTTTGGATCGTTCCCGTGTCTCCTACGAAGGAGAATCGTTTTATAAATAAGACAAATCGAGCTTCTAACATTTGATGTATGTATCGCAATACCAAGGAGCTCCAAACTGTCAAAGTTTCTTCTGTGTCATGGAATCTTTTTTTTTTTTAATCCTCACCTGAGGACATTTCTGCATTTATCTTCAGATAGAGCAGGAGGAAGAGAGCGACAGAAATATCGATGTGAGAGAGACACATCGACTGGTCACCACCCACATGACCCCAACCGGGGCCGGGGACAAACTGCAACCGAGGTACGTGCCCTTAGCGGGAACTGAACCCGGGTCTCTCTGGACCGCAGGCCGACACTCTAACCGCTGAGCCACACCGGCCAGGGCAGTGTGTCGTGGAATCCTAACGGGGTCGTAGTTAAGCGTCGCCGTGCAGGACGACAGGCCTTGTGAGAAGTAGGTGCTAATATTGAGGCGCAGCAGCCGGGGTGCTGGGGGTGTGAGTCATTTCTGGAAGTTGTAAGCAAGTCCCTCCGCGGGTTGAGACCTGGGGAGACAGTCCTGTGAGAAGCGTGTTGACCCACCCCCGTGTCTGCAGAAATGCCCGACCACACCGTATCTGGGGCGTTGGGTCGGGAAAGAAGAAGTGGGGTTGAGGTTTTGTAGATATAAAACCAATTTCATGTGCAGCCCTCGCCAAGAATGAGGACACGAGGCAGCACCCCACCTCTCGAGCTCTTGGGCACTGGGGCTCCCACGCACCTAAATTGGGGGTGCTCCGTCCTTGGACGTCTATCCGTGCTCATTTCTCCAAGTGGCCTTATTCAGTCCCCTGATTCCAAACACTAGTATACCCTGACAGCCCCCAAATCCTGTCGCCGCATGACTTCTCCCCTGAATCCAGACCCATCTGGCCAAGTACTTCCTCAACCCCAACCTTGAATTTCACAGTCTAAAGGGAACGATTTCCGTGGTTCCCCCAACACGCTGCTCCCTCTGAGTGTCTTATCTCAGTCAACGGAATCCTTATCCGTTATCCAGGGAGTTAGACCAGAACTCGGGGCTCGGGGTTCCCCTTCCCACAGCCCTGTTCCCAGGGCAGCGCGTGGCCCTGTGCTGCACATCCTCGCGAGTCAGCACAGTGGCTGTGGAACGGAGCGTGCCCACGGGCCAGGGACGGCAGCCTTCCTCGGGCCGGGCTGCGGGGCGAGCCGCGAGGTTGCGGTTCCCACCGATGTGACCCCAGGACAAGCCTGCTCCCGCAGGTGCCTCTGTTCCCACACCTGCCTGAGCTCTCGCCCTATCTCAGCCGCAGCAGGCCAGGTGGCCCATCCCCGGGTTTCAGCGCCTCTCCCCTGGGACCCTATTCTAGCGGCGACAGGTGGATTCTGCCAGGTGTCCAGCTAAGGAGACACGGTAGCCTGTTGTGTGGATGCCGTGGGGCCCCAGGCCCCTAGCAACAGCCTCCGATGGCAGCCGGTGCAGCATCCCCGCGAGGACCTCATGACAGGGGCGCACAGCTGCGGAAGTTCCCGGGAAGCTGTGATTCCTCCTCCATTCAAGCCGTTTCTCTTTTTTCTTGCACTTAGGGTAAAAGATGTTCGATCTTTCCCGTGGCTACAGCCGACCTTTGGCTGCTCTCCATCAAGTCCGTTCTTGTTTTAAGATGAGCAGTGATGTCCGGCGGTGTGGCTCAGTGGTTGAGCGTTGACCCTGCACCAAGAGGTCACCGGTTCAATTCCCGGTCAGGGCACATGCCCAGGTTGTGGGCCCGATCCCCAGTGGGGGGCATGCAGGAGGCGGCCAGTCCATGTTCTCTCTCATCGATGTTTCTCTCTCTCTCTCCCTCTCCCTTCCTCTCTCTCTAAAATCAATACAGAAAAAAAATGTTTTTAAAAAGATGAGCAATGATGTAGAGAGGAAGACCATCGGCTCTTTGCTCAGAGAAATGCCATGGACCTTTATTTAATAGATTATCATGTTACAGGAGTTAAGGGATAGAGCATCTCTCTTCTCTGGGCTTTCTGTGGCGTTCTGGGCTATGGCTCAGCTGTGGAACTATGCATGCGTCCTTTTAAATGTGTGCGTCAGGTTCTGTGCGTCAGGTTCTGTGTGTCACACGTGATCTGCGTGGGAGGGACCAGAGGGAACCAAGGACAGCCGCGCCCCCTCGGCGCTCCAACGGGCAAGAGCATCAACCGTGATGTTTCTTCATTGTGACTCCAGCTCGTTTCGCACCGTTCATTTGAGAAGCGGACTCTATTCTTATTTCTACTAAACTCAAGTGAATTTTCCTTCTGTTGTCTTCCAATATCCAGACCAGACTTCCTGTTGTTGCCCAAATTGGGGTGACAGAGGGGGCCCGAAAGCCGTCTAGAAAACAGACTTTGGTTCCCGGGCAGAGCTGCCCTGCATGAGCCCTCGCTGCCTTTGGATGGACCGCCCTCTGCTCTCTGCTCAGGGGAATTGCCTTGTATTGATTACAGGATCAAACAGAAACTTCTGCTGTCTTTACAATAAAAAGGCAGTTAAGAACCACATTTTTCCCCTAAAGAGGAGGGGGTGGGGGGGGGAAGGAAGAGATAAACCACAGAACGTATGCGCATGCACGCATAACTGATGGACATGGACAACAAAGCTGGGGACAGGGCGGGGGGAGGGGGAGGAGGGTGTCAATGGGGAAAAAAGGAGAAACAGCTGTAACAAAAACAAATTAAAAAAAAAAGAATATTTTCTGTTGTTTTTTTTTCCAAAATTTGATTTATTGATGGGAGAGAGAGAGAGTGTGTGAGAGAGCAATATCAGTGTGTTGTTCCACACATTGGTGCATTCATTGATGGATTCTTGCGTGCACCCTGACCGGGGCTCGAACCCACAACCTCGATGTATTGGGATGATGCTCTAACGAGCTAAGCTTCCAGGCCAGGGCTACAACAGTTCTGTTTTCATCTAAAAATGTCCCCACTGTGTCATTCACGGGGGGGCCAAAGTACACAGCTTCTCTGCGTCATTTGACCTCCACTGGCCTGCCGTGCACCCCAGATTTGTTCTGCAATGTGTCCTGCAGTCGTGAACCTCGGTTCATGAAGAGCTGTTGAGATACGCTGCCCAGCCGCTGGCTCGTCATCCTTGTGGATGGTTTTATTTCCTGGGCGTCTGCCCCACTTTCACCGCCTTCTTCTGGCCGAAGACCGACGATAAAATATTGTTGTGATTTTACTTGGGCCCAATTAGAAACAAAAGGTCGATATAAAGCATTGATTAATGTAATCACTCACAGGCCGACGTCTGTTCCCAGGAAGCTCTGATACCGCTACGTGAGACGGATCATTCTGTATGTGCGTTTGGAAAATCAGGGAGACAAGGCTGGCCCATGTGTTCCTGTCTGACATTCCCCCTGTGCTCTTCCCCATTTATTCTCAAGTTACCATCTTCTTTCAACCAATTTTTATGCCTAAATAAAGATATTTTTAATTGTATGTGTGTCTGTGTGTATAAGCACCCCACAGACCCCCACACACCCCTGGGCAGCAACCCCAGGCTTATGGAAGAGAGAGAAAGAAATTGTAGGCAAGTCCTGAGCTTAAGGGTCCTCAAAATTCACCCACCAAACATCAATGCTGCTTTCCTAAAATCACTTTTTATTTTCAATTATGGTTGCCGTCTATTAGTTTCAGGTGTACACCCCCCTGATCAGACAGTACGTCACTCAGTCAGTGATCGTCCGGAGGGATCTCGCACCCATCTGCCACCATCGTAGTTATTAGGATATCATCAGGATGTGTAGAGAACATTCCCAGTGCTGTACTTTACATCGCATGACTGTTCTGTAACAACCAAAGAAAAAGCTAAAGGCGTTCATCACCACCAAACCAGCATTCTAGGAAATGTTAGAGGGTCTTCTTTAAGAAGCAGAAAAAGGGGGGGAAAGATGAAAGATATGAACAATAAAAGACGATAAAGACCTATCTGTCAACAGTTGAATCTAGAAAAGGAAAATAAAGGAACAAGCAGAACAGAAAGAGACTCATAGCTGCAGAGACCGTTTTCCTGGTAGCAGCCAGGCGCAGGGTGGGGGATGGGGGGAAGGGGTTGCAAACCCCAGGTTGGTTGTTACAGACCCTGGGGGTCTTCCTTCCTTCCAACGTCCTGACTGCTTGCCAGGTTTCATTTTTTAAATATAGACTTTATTTTATTTTTAGAAAAATTGGGCAGAGAGGACAGAGTTCCCATATCGCCCCCAGGTCTGACTTTGATGATGATGGAATCTTTCATTGTCCTTTGGGAAAAAAAAAACAAAACAGAGAAGATTGTAATCGTATTTTCGAACAAGATGGAAGGCGTCAGTCTCGTGGCTGCCGAGTGATACCTGGTACTTGGCAGCCTGGGGCCAGCTTACTCCCCCTCGGGCAGGAACTTCATCCCCCAGGGGTATTTTCCCTGGTCCCAATTGACTGCTAGGTGGGACATTTTTATTATTACTTTTTCCCTAGAGTGTCTTTTCTGCCTTCCCGGTCACCATTGTATCCGTTTTCTGGTTTAGAGACCTGTTACCGCCCCCGGCCGTGTCTTGGTAATTGATGGAGCTATCTGTAATATCAAGTCACTGCCGTTAAAAGCAGCCTGCGTTCATGGCAGGACTTGCTGTGTTCTGCGGAGAAATGCGTCCCTAACACACACGTCACTGAAACCCCACGGAAGGGCAAGTGTGCTACTTGGCGCCGGGAAAGGGGCTTGGAGAAGCGCTTCATCCGCCCGGCTTTGGACAACCCGGGCCCTCGGAACATTGTGCTGAGTGCGGTCAGCCAGGCGGGACAGGCCAGAACCAGATGATCGCCCTGGCCGCTGTGGCTCAGCGGTTAGAGCATCGGCCCGCGGACCGGAGAGGCCCGGGTTCGGTTTCCGCTAAGGGCACGTACCTCGGTTGCAGTTTGTCCCCGGTCCCGGTTGGGGTCGTGTGGGTGGCAACCACTCGATGTGCCCTCTCTCTCACATCAATATTTCTCTCTCTCTCTTCCCCCCTCTCTCCCTCCCACTCGATCTGAAAATAAATGCAAAAATGTCGTTGGGTGAAGATTAAAAAAAAAAAAGAACCAGATGGGATGGGATGTGAAGCGAAGCTGGGCCTCATGGACACAGACAGCAGGGTGGGGGTTGCCCGAGGGCAGGGGCGAGGGTGTGGGAGGCGCAGGGGGCCTAATATATGCTGATGGAAGATGATCTGACTTTGGGTGGTGGGCAGACCGTGCAATACACAGATCTGGTGTCACAGAAACCCACACCTGGAACCTCTGTGACCCACTAGCCAATGCCACCCCAATCCATTTCACTTTAAAGAAAAGAATGGCTTCAAAAAACAAACAAAAATATCCCAAACTGCAGCCATGAGCGTCACTCCAGAGCTGGGGATGTCACTGATCCTCCTGATCAGAGCCCGCTTTTATGATTCAGCGTGGGACCCCACTGTCCACAGCCTGCGGGCTCATCTCATCGCCGGCACCCCAGCTTCCCCCTCGCTCTTCTGAGCGGCTGTCTGGGTCTCGGAGTCTTGCCCAGCCTGTGACCTTTAGTATGACAAGTCCATTCCCCTGGTAAAGGGACCTGATGACCGAGAGTGTCTGGGGCACATTGGCACGCGGGAGGCAGCCTGGGGAAGCTGCTCCATAAAGCCAGGCCTGGTGGGCTCACGGTGCTCAGCCACCATGACAAGAGTGCGGACGCTGGTCCCCATCTGGGAAAGAGACATTATAGCCTGCAGTTACAGGGCTGTGCCAGGCGGGAAGAAGTGACTTTCCAGACGGGGACGTCGTTCTAGAGAAGCCCCGATCACGGGGATGCCACCAGAGGGACCCTAGGAAAGCAGAGTGCCACTGTGCAGTGCAGTGCAGTCACCGAGACTTCTCATCATGCAGCCAGTGAAACGGGAGATGATTCTTGGGAAATTGAGCGAGTCCCCACTCTCGTCTTTCTTCCTATTAGAAATGGCATTATTGACTCTGTTGGGGGATTTATGGTGAAGAAGGATTCCATTAGTGCGGTTTCCTCACTTGGGTCTGCCGCAATTACACCTCCTTGTGGTTATTTAAGCCCGTGATGCATGAATGTCATTTGCTGGGAAGCAGCTGTCCCATCGTGAGTGGAAATACTGTTGTTTCATGTCAAATGTTAACCACTGTCCCATGTCAACAGATGTGAGTAAAACCTTGGACCAAGGATAGAAAGCTGATCTCTAGTCCTCACCAAGGTCCAAGTCCAAAGCTCAGCAGTGTTTTTGGTAAAGAATCAGAGAGTGCGGCAGAGGACCTGAACAGACACCTCTCCAAACAGGACGTACAAATGGCCAAGAGACACATGAAGAAACGCTCAACATCACTAATCATCAGAGAGATGCGAATTAAAACCACTATAAGGTATCACGTCACACCTGTCAGAATGGCTGCCATCAACACATCCTCAAACAACAAGTGCTGGCGAGGGTGTGGAAAAAAAGGTATCCTAGTACACTGCTGGTGAAAAAGAATCGTATGATATTACTGACATTCAGGATATAATACTGTAAGTAACAAATGAGCAAATGAGAAAAACAAACAGAAGCTCATGGACACAGAAACAGCATGGGGGTTCCCGAGGGAGGAGGTGGGGGCGTAAAGGGTCCAGGGGTCACATATACAGTGACAGGTGGTGATTTGACATTGGGTGGAGGGTGCACAAGGAAATACACAGATGCTGTGGGTGGTGATTTGACGTTGGGTGGTGGGTGCTGTGTCATAGAACGTACAATTGGAAACTATATGATCTTATTAACCAATGTCACCCCAATAAATTTAATTAAAAAATGTAATGAAACACACAAATTGTATTACTCAGGCCTCTCAGTTTACAGGAATTTTAATGTAATCAAAATAAATGTTGAAGGGAATGTAATTCACACAAGTCAACCTATTAATTTTATAAACCAGTGTCACCCCCAATAAATCCAGTTAAGAAAAGGTACGTGCCCTGGCCGGTTTGGCTCGGCGGTTAGAGTGTTGGCCGGAGGACCAAAGAGTCACGGGTTCGATTCCAGTCAAGGGCACGTACCTTGGTTTTGGTTCGGTCCCCGGCCTTGGTAGGGTCGTGTGGGAGGCAAGCAGTCGATGTGTCTCTCTCACATCGATGTTTCTCTCTTCTCTCCCTCTCTGTCTCTATCTGAAGATAAATGGAAAAGTATTCTCAGGTAAGGATCAAAAAAAAAAAAAAAAAAAGATGTGACTATTTCTTAAGGTAAGTGAGGCCAATTTACGTACATTTCCATCAGCCGCCATGGATGGGTTTCTCTTTGGATCGCTGTCTTGGGTCAGTGGTTTATCGATACAGTGTTGCAGTCATTGGGGACATGAAGTAACAGAATGGACTTTATCCCACTGTTAGCGATCTGCTGTGTGCTAACAAAACGGACAGCAGCGTCGGGGCCACGGTGAGCGTGTCTGTCTCGAGCCCGACTGTCCTGCTGCTTGCACTTGGTTGATACGAAGGAGTTTCGCACGGAGTGGTTTAGGGCAGACCTTTGACTCTCCGGGTGCACACAGTTGGGGCTGGATCATTCTCTGTGGTGCGGGCTGTGCTGTGCACGCTCCCACGTTCAGCAGCATCTCTGGTCTCTGTGCACCGATGCGCCACGCCGTCTCCTGAAGTTGTGGCTAACAGAAGTGTGGCCAGACGTGGCCGACCTCCCGGGAGAAAGGATGGCAGAATCATGCCCACTGATGTCGAGTTCTGAGACCAGCCCTCGCTCCTCTTACTGGAGAACGGACTGACTGGAACAAACGACGACGGCAACCTTGTGTGGACACCTTTTTCTAACGTAACGTGTGCACAGTGTTTGGTCTACAGCAGGGAGACCCTGCCTTTACTCTGTGTGTGTGTGTGTGTGTGTGTGTGTGTGTGTGTGCTGTGGGTACGGTCTTTTCTTTCTGCTTTCAGCTTTCTTTAAATTACCAGCTCCTTGTTCTTTCTGTCTCTGTCTCTGTCTCTGTGTTGTCTGCCTGTCTCTCCCTAACACACACACACACACACACACACACACACACACACACTGGCCAGCGACCCAGGGACCTCCAGTTTGTCTCTTTCAAGGGAAGAAAAATAATTGCATCATCTCCTCAACAATGAGGTCATCGTGATAAAGCCTTACTTCCTCCCAGGTAGTGTTTGGGAAATGCAGTGGTGAATAAAGCGATTCTTAATAAAGCATGGGTGAGCCAAAGCGAATCTTGATTGGGGAGCATCGCAGACACATGACAGGCTGGGGTAACTGAGCCGCGGAAGCTGGTGTGGCCCGGCTGCTCGGCTGTGGGGTGGGGTGGGTGCGTTTGGAGCCAATTAGATGAGGGCTTGGTCCATTGAATCCTAAGGATGAAACTCAATGAAAAAGAAGTCAGTTACCAAACAGTCCCAGGAATGTAAAGCACAGCGTAGGGAGCAGAGTCAATAATGTAATAATTCTGTATGGGGCCAGAGGGGTGCTAGACTGACTGGGGGGTCACTCTAAGGTGTATAAATGGCCAACCGCGATGCTGCACACCTGAGGCAAATGTCACAGGGACTATCCACTGTAATTGACAAAAGGAAAGACGAGGGAAGAGGATGGGGTGGCACCCTAACCAATTATTTGATCGTAATGAAGAGTCCGTGTTTTAAACTCCAAACAATACTTCTCTGAAGTTGCCCACAAGGCCTACTGCTGGTGTCGTGCTAATAATACTTTTATTCAGATTAATTCTCTAAAGAACTTGTATGTCTTGTATCCATTACTCCCTTTTGTCATTATAACGACGTTTGTTCCCCATCTGCGAGGAGTTGGGTCTATTTTGGCTGTGGGTTTCATTCCCTAATTGTGTACGTGAGGGCCGTTGGTCGCAGAGATGGAAACAGACAGGGTTTCTACATTCAGATTGAAGAGGAAAAGCATGACCCCTCAGGAATGGTGCATCTCTTTACAGCCGCCGTTCACCAGTGAGTCTTGAATAATTTAATACTGCCTTCGTCTGTTCTCATTGTTAAGTCACATTTTCATGCTCAGTCACGTTTGTGACGGATTTTGTCTGACATTCTCTCTCCGACAGTGGACTTGGGAAAGAGTGTGGCCTCTGCACAGTTCATGCAAGAGTGCTGGCTCAGCCATCTCGACCAAAATCGTCCCACGGGGCGGGGCTCCTTCTCAATGAAGACATCTGTCATCACAGACAGGATCTAAACACAGAAACGGAGAGTCTGAGTAAAGCAGAGGCTTTGGAGACAGCACTGAAATGTGTGCACACACATGCACACATGCACATAAATGCATATGCACATGGGCACACATATGTGTGTACACACATGCATGCATACAAATATACAGGTGTACACATGCACATAAATGCGTGCGCACACTCACACGTGCATGCACACACGTATGCAAATGTGCATGTGTACACATGCACACAAATGTGTACACATGTGCATGCACACACATGCATACAAATATGCACGTGTGTACACATGCACATAAATGTGTGTGTGCACGTCCACACACGTGCACACGCATGTACACATAGACACAGTCCCTTTTCCTCCCATTAAAGCGTCCACTTGAACATGTATGGGAGGAAAATACCTTTTCCTTCTGCCCTCCTAGTTCAGTGGTTGGACCCATGAATAAAGCTGAGAAAAGAGCAATTAGCAAGAGGAAAGAACAGTTTTAATGCATTGGCATTCACAAAAGAAAAGGTGGCTCAAGGAGGCAGCCAGGTGACTGAGCCTCACATATCACGTCAGGCTAAACAAAGGAAAGGGTTTGGGCTTCTGGTAGGAGGACACATGTTATGGGCAAAGGAGGGGAGGAAATGTACAATACTAAGGACAGTGTTGTGCAAATAACCTCTCAGGTGCTAGGAAATGTGTCCTGCAGTTCCTCTCTGCCTGGTTCAGAGCCACCTTCACAAATGGAAATTTCCTTTACAAAAGGGGAAATGTGTATACTCTATTCTGAGGCAGTTAGAGGGAGGTAAAAGACTTTTGTTGCATCCGCTGGTCATGATTCCCTATAGCTCAAAATAATCCCTATGCCTAAGAGGCATATTTTGGGGTGGTCTATTCTGGGAACCTTCAAACAACATAAGCACAAAAGGCATTTTTCCGGCATACCAGGACCCTCACAGCATTTCAGAGGGCAAGACCCAGACTCAAACCATTTCTAACTTTACAAATTCAGGGGAGATCAGAATGGGACAGAAATAGCTAGAATACAAAGAACAGAAATGAAATGCTTACCGTGATGCCTGGTTATGAAGAAAGCCTGCTGGTCATGCTGAACTTTGAGCAGATCAAGACAGAGGGGTTGAGTTCGTTCGTCATTACCCTCAGAGCTGTTTGGTGCTTTCGAGGTACACATGTGGTTGATGGAAGCCCCCATTGAACCAGAGAGTAGCAGCTGGTTGGGGGGCAGCATGCAGTAATGTCTGTCTTTGTTCCTACATGTACTTTGTATTTTTCAATAGCTTTTGATCTCTTCTGGTTTACGTTTCTAAATTAACATCTGGTTATAGTGTGCAATCTGCTCTGCTCCTGGTTTTACGGACACTCTGAATCTTTCCTCCGGCTTCACTCTGCGATGCTCTGAGGCAAAGAATTCAAGACAGAGGGAGGACACTCGGGCAGGTGGTCAGTGGACTTCGGAAATTGTAGAATAAAGCAACAGCTGGGCCAGGGCACAGGGAGAAAACAAGGTTTCAAAGGGGCCTCTCGGCTGTGAGACATGTAGGTCCAGGTATGTTGGTACAAACTTCCAGGAGTCTGCCAGAAGTTTTGTCAACACAGTCAAAGGGGATTAGGGACATGATTCCAGGGCTTGGACATTCATCTCACTAGAGTTTCAGTTTTGGGAATAAACAAATAAGAGTAAGGAATTCAGGGGCAGATAGTTCAACTTCAAATGTGGCTCTGTCACATATCAGCTGGGTATAAAAATGGTCCTTTCACGTGATGGGGTAGATGAATTGGTTACATTTCATTCTTGTCCCCATCACCCTGTCAATGCTAAGTGAAGTCCGTGTTTTCTGCCGTTAGTATTTTGGTTACTCATTTCTCTTTTTGTCCTTAGTGGGGAAGGTCATGGTAACAATACTAGCCGAAGGACTAGTGGAGATGTCCGAGGTAAACCCTAGAACATAGTAGGCAGGGGGCTGTCCTAACACCAGGCCGTGAGGGGACCAAGTCAACAGCAGGACACTGGAATGAGGGTAACGTTTCTACTTGGCAGCCAGGCTGATTTCTTTTTTAATTTTTATTTATTGATTTTAGAGAAAGAGAGGGAGAGAAAAGATCAATTTGTTCTTCTACTTGTTTATGCATTCATTGGTTGGTTCCTGTATGTGCCCTGACCAGGGATCGAACCCACAACCTTGGTGTTTCAGGACGACACTCCAACCAACTGAGCTACCCGACCAGGGGCCCAGCCCGACTGACTTCTGAAGATGGGTCTTGATATGTTGGCCCAAGTCTTTTAAAGTTCCAACTTCCGGCCCAGGTTCCTCACGTCCCTCTACTTTGAAGTGTTATGAAACTCCCACATCAGAATCTGTTGGCCTGCGCACAGTGGCCGAGAGCGATGCAGCAGCCGACCGCAGTGGAGAAAGGAAGGGATTTATTATTCTCACAGGACTGGCCCACCTGCAGTGTGGGGAGCTCACGCTCTAAAGCCCTGATGTTGGGTGGAGGACAGATTCTATAGGGCAAAATCACAAGACACCATGGGTCAGGGGTTCGGAGTTGTGCTGGGAGCTGATGGGTCAGAAGTGAGGTAAGGGTAATAAATCATTTCTTCAGGTCTGAAGGGCAGCTCCGAGGTCTTCTCCACTGTCCCTCTGTCCGGTGTTGTGGGGAGAGTGGCCAGGGGTTCATTTCACCTTAGGACTCAGGAGCTGAAACATAGCTTAGGTCTAGATGTTGTTTTGAGCCTGCAGAGGTCCAGACCGAGTGACCATTAGTCAGGTGTGGGTTACTGTCTTCTGCTGTCTCAGGGGTTAATGATGACTGGGGGAAACACTAGGTCTATGAGGGGTGTGGAGAGAGAAGAGAAAATGGTTTCTACAGCTCTAGTCACAAATCACATCAAATCGTGAGGACTCTCGGTTTCTGTGCAGCAGCCTTGATGTGTTAGTAAGGATTTGACCAGGGAAGGTGAAGTACCACGTGCAATATGGAATAGCGGGTCTTTTCAAGTGTGATAGGAGCATAGAATTTCAGATGGATGGGGTAATCGGATCAGGTTGTATGGTGTAAGGGGGCCCTGAGACGGACCACGACATTACTGTTTCAAAAGTGTTCGTGCAGAATAATGCTAAGCATGGGTTCGACAGTCCGTCCTACCCTACGGTCAGAGGAATATTCTGATTACAGCAAGTGTATTTAAAATAATGCCTTACTACTGACACACTGGTACGTGTGTTTATTGTTTTGTTATTAGAAAGCTGCTGAGAGGAGAGATGAAACTAATGCTCTTCTATTTTAAACTTGTGGTTAAGGACAAAACAGAATAGAAATGACTAAAGCTGACTCCAGGTACTAGGAATAAAAATAATGAAAAAGTATTACAAGTGGAATTTAAGAGCATATTGATGAAAACCTACTGGCACTGTGGCTTTTTGTCGTTGTTGTTGTTCTAATCCTCACCTGAGGATATTTTCCCATTGATTTTCATATAGAGTGGAAGGGAGGGAGAGAGAGAAACGTCAATGTGAGAGAGACACATCAATTAGGTGCCTCTGCATGACTTCAGCTGGGGCTGGGGAGCGAACCTATGACCCAGGTACGTGCCCTTGACTGGGAATCAAACCCATGACCCTTCGGTCCGTGGGCCAGCACTCTGACCACTGAGCCAAGCCAACCAGGACTATACGATGGATTTTTAATGAGACCTTACTCTTATGCAACTGTAAGCGATGCTGGGATGGAAACAGTTAGGGGGCAGTGGGGGAGTCACAGAAAAGTCATTATCCACGGAGCACAAAAAGGGGATGGGAAAGACGTCAATGCAAGACTGTTGCCCGTGTGTATTGTAGTGAGCCTTTAAGTCAGCAGGGAAGACAGGTGGGAAGAAAGTTGGACATAAGATGAGAGAAAGTGAAGACAAAACAGAGTCAGGATAACCTGGCACCCCTGGACACCTGTTGGAAGCTACCAGGACAAATGGAACCCTCCAGGATAACCTAGCGCCCATGGGTACCACTTGGAAGCTACCGAGACAACCAGAGTCCCCCAGGAGAACAACCTGGCACCCATGGAGACCAGTTGGCACCTGCCAGGACACTTAAAGACTTCCAAGATAACCTGGAGTCCATGGGGACCAATTGGAATCTACCAAGACAAACTGGTACCCATATCTTGCCAGCACCACGTCTAAACCAGGCAATGCCATGACCTGCAGAAGAAGACACTGCCTTTTGCTTGGGGCTGTGTGTGCACTTGGCCCGGGGACAGGAGTCACTAGAGGAGGTGTTGTGGAAGGATCGGGATGAGGTATGGTCCCAGTTGCCATTCCATGCCAACAAGGGGTCAACCAGATCAGTGACAAGTTGACTGAGTGCATTCTCTCTTGGCACCACCAACCTTCCCGGATGGCCCTGCTGCCTCATGCCGACCCAGTCTAACAGAACTTTCTGTGTGGCCAACCCGATCCCAGAGTCATCGTGTAGGGAGACACACTCTGGAAAGCAATGGACCAGCTAAGCTATGTTAAGACAATACAAAGCTACCATACAGGGTTGCACTGGAGCAGAGGTAAAGGTCAGGTGGTCCTGTTTTTACAAACCATGACACAAACAGCACGACAGAGAAGTTCACCCGCTGAACGAAGGACCTAGCTCAACGGGATAAGTTGGCACTCTAACCTGTGCTATACACCAGGACAGGATCTGCACCCCTGGTGAACAGGTCAGTATTTACTTGCCACCATGAAGTCTTTGGACCAGAGGAGATGCTTTCTCTAACTAGCGCAAAGTCCTTGAATAGGTAATGATGAACTCGGAGGCACAAGGAGGCACCTGAGCTGTCCATCAAACTGTACATTCCCATGAACACATAAAAGTCGTCCTCTCCGTAAAAATCTCCCCAGGTTATTTTGTTATTTGCAATTAGTACTCTGTAGCATACGAAAGAATCTCATGGTGGTTCCTTTTGGACTCTCTCAAAAGCACCACGGGAAATGTCGTTGATGGATGGTAAGTTCTTTCTCTCATTCAGTTCATGGAAGCTTCCAAATACTAACTCATTCATCTGGTCGAAACTTCTTTTTCTGAGACCATATAACTGGAGGGGACAACTTCAACAACTCAACCAAGATCTTTTGATTTGGTCGATCTCTCAGGTTTGTTTTTTTTTTTTTTTTTCTGGACAATACGTAAAGGGGCTCAGAAGTCCGGCTGTTGGTGTCCGTGCCTAGCCCATGTGTCTGTGGTCATTCGCACCTTGACCCTGGTCAGCAGTAACACTGAGCCATTGAAAATGAAGCCCAGTGGTGAAACACCACAGGGAAGATGACGCCGCCTGGTCTTCCGTCTTAGGACAGAATGTGTTCACCAGGGAAGAGAAGACGTCCCCGGCAGGGACCCTTCCACGTGGGCTCAAACAGAAGAGGGTCCGTCATAAACACACACACGCGGTCACCTCTGGCTCTCGGGGCATGGAGCACGGCAGGGCACAGACACCGCACGCAGTGTGCACCTGAAGTCCTGGATGGGCACTTTCCTAGGGCCCCAGGTGTTCCTAGTGCGAGTCAGTGTCACACCTGGGGATGGGCTCGCTCCCTTCAATGGGGCGTTTTGTTCCTTGGTGTTGCATGTGACAGAAGCAATCTCGATGAAGGACAATGATGCCTTGGCGTCTGACGACTGAGCATACTCTATTTGCATGACTCCCCTGATGTACAAACTCTAGAAAAACAAAAATACAGGGGGGAAAAGGCCAGGTAGAATACTGACCCATACTTCTAGGAGATTCTTTTCCCACAAAAGAATTTTTTTTTCCCTGGGGAAGATCCTCTACCAGCAAAGCACGGCTCGTTAGATTACGCTGGTCTGTTTGCTATTGCAACACAAATATTGCAACAGAAAGAGAAATAAACCACAACCATTTTTTCTATTGGATTTTTTTTTGGTGTCGAGTTGTATGAGCTCTTTATATACTTTGATATCAACCCCTCGTTGGAGCTGTTGTTTGCAAACATCTCCCGTTCGATGGGCTGCGTCTTTGTTTTGCCGGCGGTTTCCTTTGCTGCGCGGAAGCTTCCAGTTTGAAATAGTCCCGTTTGTTTGTCTTTGCGTTTCCTGCCCTTGCCTTTGGGGTCAGAGTCATAAAATCTTCTCTAAAGCAAGGTCTGTAACTTTAGTAGTACCTATGTTTTCTTCTAAGTAAGTGATTGTTTGGGGTCTCATATTTAGGTCTTTGGCGCATTTTGAGTTAATTTGGGTACACGGGGACAAACTGTAATTGTGTCATTCTTTTGCATGTGGCTTTGCAGTGTTCCCAAAAGCACTGATTAAAGAGATTCTTTCTTCCATTGTATATTTTGGCTTCTTTGTTAGTGTTTGCCCGTATACATGTGATTTTATTTTGGGGCTTGCAATGCCACCCCAATACATTTAATAAAAGTAAGGGGGAAAAAACATATAGCAATGGTCTATCATACTCCAACTTATTCTTTTTAATTAAAAAATAATTACTATGAAATGGGCCCTATTCACATTCCTATCACCTTACTACTATTTCTGATTTGGTAGCTTTTTAAAATAGAAAATTTTCAGCCAAATGTTCTTCATGTGTAAGAGGAATGTCCATCCTGAAGGTCCTACAGAGAATGTCCTCCCCGTATTTTCATCTAAAGAAATTGGATTCAGCCCTGGCCGGTGTGGCTCAGTGGTTAGCGGTCGGCCTGCAGATCAGAGAGTCCCGGGTTCGGTTCCCGCTAAGGGCACGTACCTCAGTTGCAGTTTGTCCCCGGCCCTGGTTGGGGTCGTGTGGGTGGCAGCCACTCGATGTGTCTCTCTCACATCGATGTTTCTCTCTCTTCCTCCCTCCCGCTCTATCTGAAGATAGATGCAAAAATGTCCTTGGGTGAGGATAAAAAAAAAAAAAAAATTAAAAAAAAAATTTAAAAAAAGAAAGAAACTGTATTAGCATCCCACAGTCATTGGTCCTTCGGATGAGAGTCCCAGGCAGCTGGCAGGGCAGAATTACCCTCTGGCCTGTGTGGTCTGACCATCTTTGCTAAATATCTGAAGGCATGGAAATTCCTCGGGGTAAGAAACAGTGTCCCTTTTTCTCTGCCTCGTGGGGAAAAGGGAAACAGATGGTCCTGATTTAGCATTCCCAGCCCTTGGCCCTTCATACCGTGTCTGGTATTCAGAAGAAAGATGGTGAGGATACAGTGTGCGAGATTTTGACAAACTACCTGTTCCCACACCGACTTCGCAAGGTTTATCAAAGTGAAATACTTTTGGAGAGAGAACGGGCTGTATTTTATGTGTGTTTTGTTTAAAAATGGAGGCGTTTCCTTGAAATATGATTTCCCCGTTTTGGAGTCATTTTGCGTCAGGCAGTACACTCTGCCCAGAGAGCCCCCCGGGAGAGACCGATGGGCCACGGGGGAGCCCCTCCTGGGGCCACCCTTGTCTCGTCCGTGGGACTCAGTAGACTCCGTAGAGGCACCTTTATATCAATGCTAATGTCATTTTTAAGGCAACTTTTTACAGGATTGTTTTTCTTCTTAATACTCTTTTCCTCTATAGAGTGATTTTCAGAAACCCTTATTCCCTTCTGCGTTGCACTTGCCAGACACGTAGCATTAAAAATTAAACTTGCCCTGTTTTTCTTGACTGTGGCCAATTCTGTAAGATGTGCCAATGATTAAGGGTGTAAACTCCGAAGGCAGGCTGCCGGTGCCGACATCAGCGGTGCACTGAGTCCCAGCAGGTCCTGGGCAGGGAGGCTCCAGGGGTCCTTCCGTCTCCCCGCTGTGCACAGGGGCAACGCGCGCTCCTGTTCCACCGTTGTCGTGAGCACGGCAGGTGTGTGAAGGGCGCCGGACCCCACATGGGGGCGGGGAGTACAGAAGGGTCCATGTTGTCGTTATCATATGACGGGCCTTTCTGACGTGTGCTTTGCCCACGCGGGACACCTTGGCGAAGGTTCTTCCCTTGCCCAAAGTCGAATCGGCCTTTCTGAGTCCGACTAGACTCCAGCCTTGGGCACGTCCTCCAAGACCCGAGTTTAGCAGAAATCCTGGCAGTGTGGTTCAGCCAGAACCATCCTCCCTTTGCGTCTGATCACCGTGCTCCCCGCTCACCCTCCTCTGGTGCTATCTCATGACCCTGGCCTGCCTGTAGCAAGAACCACCCTCCCCTGTGGGTGGCTTTCTATCCAGCAGTGCCAGCAATGGTGGTCCCCCCACCCCCGCGCTCTGCTCCTTGGCTTTGCGTGTTGCATTCGGAATTGACCCCATGTGTCTCCCCTACTGCAAGATGCCATGGAAGTGGTCCCCACACTGGTCCTGACGCTCCAGAATAAAGGCCGCCTGGCCATTTTAACAGACGTCCTGAACAATTTTTTTTCCATCTGAATCCTTCTTTCTTCCATTTCTCAGACTGTCGTAAGTTTGTAATAGAACTGCCAATGAGCCAGCCATCCCACTTCGGGGTATAACCCAAAGGAAAGAAAGCCATCACCCCAAACACATCACCTGCGTCCGTGTGTTCCCAGCATCGTCATCCCCAACAGCCCAGACGTGGACCCGACCAAAGTGTCTGTCGGTGCTTGAATGGGTCAAGCTGGTGCTTCTGTCATGGAATATTACTCAGCCTTGAAGAAGGGAATCCTGTCATTTGCACCATGGGTCAGCCTTGACGGCACCATGCCAAGTGAAATAAGCCAGACGGAGAACACAAAGACTGCCCGGTAGCATTTATAGGAGAACTCTTTCAAAAACAAACACTAAACTCACAGAAATGGAGAGTGCAGTGGTTGTTGGCGGGGGCCGGGGGTGTGGGAAGTAGGGAGAGCTGGTCAAGGTGTCCGTGTTCAGTGATACGGGGAAGAAGTTCTAAGGATCCAACGTTCCGTATGTAGACCACTGTGTTGTAGGACTGAACCTGGCTGACATCGTGACACCTAAATGTTGTCAGCAACACAGCAAAAGGTAAATGTATTTGGTGATGGATGTATTCATCCTTCAGGAAGGTATGCATGTATCAGATCATCACGTTGTACGCTCTAAGTATCTTCCAGTGTTGTTTGTCAGCCATACCTCAGCGCAACTGAAGAAAGTCAGTCCATCGGATGGTGCTGGCTGAGTCTGGAAGGGGAACACCGTTTGGTTTCCCTTTGTTCTCCACTACAAGCTGATTTATTTGGGGGGAGGGTGTCGACATAGAAGAGGGACTCAAGTTCAGCATGGACTTTTCAACTTGAAAAAGAGAGCAAAATCACAGCCTTGGTTCGGGGGAATGAAAGGTCAAGACAGACACAGCACTTCCACGTGGCACACTCGCTCCTCACCGACCATGTATCTGAAAACACAGGAGTTGCACAGGGCGCCTTTGAGGGCTGGGGGTGGCACTCTTTTTACTGCATTGATTTGCTGACCTGTTTCCTTGAGGGCAGCATAGAATGTTATTCATCTGTGTATATTCAGTGTCTAGCACTTAATAGCCAATAAACTTAAACAAAAACTCAGTTTTTCTCCTCCTCCTCCTCCTCCTCCTCCTCCTCCTCCTTCTTTTTCCTTTTAAATCCTCACCTGAGGATCTGTCCATTGGAAGGGAGGGAGGGAGGGAGAAAGAGACAAACATCGATGCAAGAGCGACACATCGATGGGTTGCTTCCCGCATGACCCCGACCAGGATGGGGATTGAACATGAAACCCAGAGATGTGCCGTTGAGTGGAACCACACCTGCGCCCCTGGGGTCTGCAGGCCGACGCTCTCACCGCTGAGCCGAACCTGCCGGGGCTGGTGTCTCTGAAGAGCTGTGCTCCCGAGGCTCTTGTGGTTCAAGTACACGTTCTGAGTTCGGCCTCCACTGGGTGGAGCCCCTTGAAGTCAGCTGTTGAGTGCTGAGACTCGGTGCGTTTGATTCGGATGGACAACTCGCTGAGTGGGAAGGAACGAGGTCAGAGGCAGGGAGAAGAGCTGGAAATGAGCGCAGGGACCCAAGCGAGGGGGCAGGGTCTTAGCCAAGGTGGGGCAACGCACATGGAGAGGAGGGAACAGGTCAAGGCTCCTCAGAGAGTGAAGAGTGTAACGTCGACTCCGGCTGTTCATCTACCAAAACATTGTGGGCGGGCGGGATGAGGAGGAGAGGAACCCGTGATGAAGTCCGTGTTTTTCCCTTCAGGTTCTTTCTATCCAGGTAGACAACAGATCGGAGCACTCATGGTAGGTATTAACGAGATGTCCCAAGAGAAGCAGTAAACGTATTTTTCAGTTTATTTTGTGATGGTATAGTTCGTATACAGTGACATGAACTCTGTTAAGTCTTCAGTTTTGTGAGTTGGAGGAATACACACAATTCTGCAAGACCACTCCATGCAGACATAGAACAATCCCATTACACTCTGTTTTCCCCTCACCCAAATGCCGCTCGAGGCATCCCCAAGCCCGCCCCTGGCCACCGTGGGTCTGTTCACGGCCCCTGGAGTTCTGATTTTGCAAGGATGCCACGTAAACGGAATCATGCCTCATTTAGTCTGTGAATCTGGTGTCTCTCCCTTAGCGCTGAGCTCGTGAGATCTGTCCATGGTGCTATGTCCGTCCCCGTCCATTGCTCTCCATGGCTGGGTGGTATTCCCCTGTATGAATGCACCACAGTCTGTGTACCTAGCCCTCAGCTGAGGGGCACGGAGACTGTGTGCGGTTTCTTGTCTGCCAAGTTGAGTTCCAAAAATGTTATCAGGGCCCCATGCAAACGGTGTTTGAGTGCCGCGAGGAGACGCAAGCCAGGCTGAAATTGCATGAGGGGTGAACCGGGGCAGGGGCTGCCGAGGAGCAGATGGCAATTATAGATTAGTATTTTATGAAATCTGACGGTGAAGGGAGGGATAGCGAGTCCCGCAGTTCTGCTGCGAAATGGGGTGAAATGAAGAGTTTGTTAGTTTTAATGTAGGGAGATAAGAGATAAATAAACGTAGGAGCAAGCAAAATCATTATCGGAAAATAGCAGGGCTCACGGGATGAGGGGATGGGAGCATTTCGCTCCAAACTTTGTGAAGTTCACAGCCTGAGGCATACCAAAAACAGATATGATTATATGGGAAACCCTTGCAAATGAGAAACACAAAGTGCTAAGTTGAAGAGAATGTCAGGACGAGGGTCGAATATGATCGTACAATGAATGATGGTAGCTGATGACAGGGAGTGTGCAGAAGGTTTGGAAGGACAAAAGCAGAAATGCGCACACACACAAGAGCAGGTGGTCAGCAAGTACAGGTGGACGGAGTGGCTGGCTGCAGGGGCCAGGGGAAGGATAAGGGGAGAATGGAAGCTGAGCGCTGCTGACTTTTCTGCGGTGTGGCTGATGTTTTCAGCTCTGCTCTGCACTTGGTATTCTGTGGCTGGGACCCTGTGCTGTAAAACATTCATCTCTGGAATGAAACTTAGATGAACCGATGGAACGTTCACATCCCACCGACATCATCCCTCCGACGCTCAACGGCATACGAGCTAATTCATGATGCGGGAACAGGTGTGTAGCAGTAGAAAGCATTATGGGAACAGTACAGGGGAGAAAAGTTGGGTGCAGGGAGATCCCAAATAATTCAGGGTGCAATAAAGTCCATCCCAGCAGCTGTCCTGAATCCTTCACCCTGGACTCTGACTAGCAGGTGTCAAAATCAACTCTTCATTTTTCAAATGGACCATGTGCACTGACATAGAGACCGTCGACATTATTTTGCACGGTTAATGGGCAACGTTTACAATAGTTATCTACTGTTTGTTTTCATCTTTGGCACACAGTCCCTGAAATCCATGGGCGCAGACGCACACGTAGATGGGCGTGGGAGGAATCATCATGGGATGACGAAAGCTATCGCCGGGTGATTTCGTGAGGATCCGTCTCAATGACACTTTCTGTGAGTTCCACTGTGTGTCACACATTTTGTTCAAGATGAACGTCTGGCCTCTGAGTGGTCAGGCAGAGGACACAGGTTTGTTTAAGGAAAGCACACCGAGCTCAGCACGGTGGCCCCAGGACAGGGGTGTTGACGGGTTGGGCTTATCGGGGACGAGGCGGTACGCTCTCCATTTCAGTCTCTGCTCCAGTGATTCCCTGTTTGGGCTCAGGAAGAAATCTGGGAGACTGTTTCCTAGTTACCTGTTCATTCACTGACATGCCCAGTTCAACACGCACTTCAAGAGAGAGGGTTATGCATTCGGCCCTTAAACAGCACGGGTGTGAAGTGTGTGGGTCCAGGAAGTACTGTACGTACATGTTCTCTTCCTTAGGATCTTCTTGGCCACATTTTCTTTTCTCTGGCGTACTTGATTGTAAGAATAGAGTATCTGATCCATATTACACACAGAATGTGTTAATTGACTGTTGATGTGTGCGGTCAACAGCAGGCTATTGCTAATTGAGTTTGGGGGAAGTCAGAAGTCGGATGTGGGTTTTCAGGTGTGTGGGTTCGGTGTCCGGACCCCCTGGCTGTTCAAGGGTCACCTTTATTGCCTACATAACTCGAGCTCTGAGCCCGTCTGGCAGCCGGAGGTGATGTAATGAATGCTGATTGCATCAGAGTAAGACACGGCAGGACCGATGGCGTTGTTGTCCAATAGGTAGTACTTCGTTAACACTGGCAGTCCTCGCTCTCTCTGCCAGCAGACCCGGGTACCCCAAGCGTGAGTGGGGTCAGATACTAGAGCCTGGGCCATCGACGCAGAGCAGAGATAGGCTGCAGGCGCAGATGGTCACAGCGAGGGGTGGACGAGCAGAACGAGGTCCGTGACAACGTCAGCCCCAAGGCTGAGTCTACAGTCTCTAGCCGCGGGAGCTCGAGTACGTCTCCGTGTCCCCTGCTCCTCAGAGTGTGGTCCACGGCCCAGCAGCTGCAGCCCCAGCTGCGCCCTTGGGAGAAACGCAGAGTCCCGGGCTTCGTCCCAGGCCCGCTGAGCCAGCCTCTGTGTGTCCGCTAGATGCCCGGGTGATGTGTCTGCACCTTGCATGTGGAGAAGCACGGGCCGGCAGGCTCTGAACTTTGATTCCTCCACGGGGAAAAGGGGGCAGATGACCTGTCTCTGCAGACACGAGAGCTGCGAAATGGCTTGTAGCTGCTTAGCGTGTATGAAAGGTGTTCATAGCAAGTGACAGTAACACGCGGCGGTCAGGGCGTTAGGTGTCGGGGGTGAACGGCCTGTGGGGAAGAGAACACAGTGCAGGGAAGAACAGCCACTCTCTCTGTCTCTCTCTGTCTGTCTCTCTGTCTTTGTCTCTCTTTCTGTGTCTCTCTGTCTCCTTATTTCTGTCTCTCTGTCTCTCTGTGTGTCTGCCTCTATCTGTCTCTCTCTGTCTCTCTGTCTCTCTCTCTGTCTCTGTCTCTCTCTGTCTCCCTGTCTCTCTGTCTCTCTGTGTGTCTGCCTCTGTCTCTCTCTCTGTCTCTCTGTCTCTCTCTCTGTCTCTCTCTCTGCCTCTGTCTCTCTCTCTCTGTCTCTCTCTCTCTGTCTCTCTCTGTCTCTCTCTCTGTCTCTGTCTCTCTCAGTCTCTCTGTGTCTCTCTCTCTGTCTCCCTATTTCTGTCTCTCTGTCTCTCTGTGTGTCTGCCTCTGTCTGTCTCTCTGTCTGTCTCTCTGTCTCTGTTTCTGTCTCTCTCTGTCTCTGTCTCTGTCTCTCTCTGTCTCTCTCTCTTTCTCTCTCTCTGTCTCAGTCTCTCTGTCTCCCTATTTCTGTCTCTCTGTCTCTCTGTGTGTCTGCCTCTGTCTGTCTCTCTGTCTGTCTCTCTGTCTCTGTTTCTGTCTCTCTCTGTCTCTGTCTCTCTCTGTCTCTCTCTCTTTCTCTCTCTCTGTCTCCCTATTTCTGTCTCTCTGTCTCTCTTTCTGTGTCTCTGTCTGTCTATTTCTGTCTCTCTGTCTGTCTCTCTGTCTCTGTTTCTGTCTTTCTCTCTCTCTGTCTCAGTCTCTCTGTCTCCCTATTTCTGTCTCTCTGTCTCTCTGTCTGTCTATTTCTGTCTCTCTGTCTGTCTCTCTCTCTCCACATGTGTGTATGCTGTGTGCCAGGCTGTATAAGGACACTTGGCCCAGGGGACTTCTGCATGCCTGGAGACACCTTTGGTTGTCACCCTGGGCCGGAGGGCTATTACCGCCGCTAGTCGACAGAGGCCAGGGATGCTGCTAAACTCCCTCCTGCTAAACACACGAGCTGTCTCCTCAGAACAAAGAGCGTGGACGAGCTGGGATGGCCTTGGCTAGTGAAATGGGGCAGAACGAGGAAGGCAGATGCCATGTGAGCTCACGTATACGTGGGCTCTAAACAAACAGACAGACAAACACAGCAGAAATGGACATAGAGATGCAGAGAACAGACATGGTTCCAGGCGGGAGGGGTGTGAGGGAGACGGGTGAAGGGGTCGAGATATCGGCAGTCACGGAAGAGTCGCGGGGACTGAAGGACAGCATGGGAACATCGTCCGGCACGTTGCCACAACTCCGGACGGCGCCAGGTGGGCGCCGGGCTTATCAGGGGGATGGCTTCGTCAGATCTACACATGTCTGACCCTATGATGTGCCCCTGACACGAATATAATGCCATACGTCTGCTTCAATTGAAAAATAAAAAGAACTTATATGCATGTATGCACAACAATGGACACAGACAACAATGCTGGGGGGTGGGGAGCGGGATGGGGAGGACGGGGTCTGGGGGGGGGAAGGAGAAACATCTCTAACAAAAATTAATTAATAAAAACAAATAAATAAAATAAAAAATTTAAAAATAATAAAAATTAAAATCATTTTAAAGAATTGAAATAAAACGAACAAAGAATGGCCGAGCCCCAGACGCAGCCGCGGCGGCCTCAGAGACCCGGGACGGTGCTAAGCCCTACCCCCAGGTGGAGAAAAGACAGTTGCAGGCGGACGTGTTCCAGGAGGGACACGTGCGTCCCACGGAGATTCATTCACAACATCCCCCATGAGGAGGGCCGGGCAGCAAAGGAATCAAGGAATGAGCCTGGGAGTTGATCAACACAGTGTTCTCCCTCTCGAAGTCCGTTACCTGTGTCAACAAGAAAGTTAGGTTGGGGGAGTTCTTGGTGCTGAGGGTTAGATTGAAAGCTGGCGGTGAAGACAGGGCACGCGTGATGTGGGCGTGTTACAGACTGTGACGTGATGCGCCGGACGTGACTCAGACCAGAGCCAGTCCTTCACACAGGAGTATCACCTTGAGACGCAGAAGACTCGTCACCACGTTAACGCTCAAGTGTATCTGCTGTGCGCTGAAACGCTCAACGAGCAACTGTTTCACTTACGACAAATGGTCCCGGGTCTGCGTTGTAAAACACAGCCCGGGTCATAAATACCCGTGGCAAAGGAAAAAAAAAATGTTTTTTGCCTGAATTTATTTCCTCAACTTTGTACCCAAGTTTCCCTTGCCATTTCTCCTTTTATTAATTTTATGGTTTATTTATAAGCAGAATGCTATCCCCAAATAGATGAACCTGTTTAACAGTAAATCAGTAAACTGTAAACATTTCTGTGAAAGGACGTGGCGATCCATCAAAAATGAGGAATTCTCGATGTCCCAAAAGAGCAGTTTCCGGAGGTGACATCGACTAGCTCAAACCCGGCACCCATGAATCAGTAATGTCTGCTGCTTTATGAGCCTTGCAGAGCACAAATATTCTCCTTCTTCCTACTCAGCACATCTCCATAGTCATAAATAGGTAATTGGTTTTGTCCGATTATACTCTTTCAGTATTACCCTTTGCCGTAATCACATATAAATCCGTACGTTTATGGTTTCCTTTATTATACATTTTTCATTAGTTCAAGTTGTCATCTTTTTTCTTTCTTAGTTGCAGAGCGTAAGCGAAAATAACCACGCTGTCAGACTTAGCCCGCTGTATTCCAACTCCTTTGTTATATCTATTGCCATTAATTATTTCTTTAATCCTATGAGTGTACTTATCTAAAAATACACTGTGTTTGTCTTCCGCAGACGGCCAAGCGGCGAAGTCCTGATACAGAGCGACACACGCACTTTCGAGGTCCACGTGGAAGGCGCTGTCACCGTCACGGGGCGAGACCCTCCTGCAGAAGGTAGGGGGGGCCTTAAGCGAGAATTCCAGGTGTTTCCCGACAGAGGAAATTGAGGGCCGCCCGTATAGGATACAGACTGCAAAGCAAAGTGAAAGGAATACACGCGAGAAGGAACGTAAGAAGGAATCGCAAAATGTTAGGCGGGAGCACATGGATAGCGCTTTGCCAATGCTCGAGGTATTTCTCACTAAATAGTATTCTGTCTACCTTCAGAGTTTAATTACTGCCCAGCTAGTGTATTCTCCCCCCCCCCTCCCGCCCAGTGCTGATCCCTTCCCACACCCCTGTTTTAGGTGCATGGGCCAGGGTACGAGGTCACCGACTTGGACGGGGAAATGGGAGCGTCTGTAAGGGGCAGAGGGATCACCAGGGTGGTTCCCTTTGCACCCCGAGCAAGCTGGCCAGGTGCACTGCAGGGCCGACGGCTCACCCCGGCCTCCTGCACCCAGGTGCGACCCGCAGAAGAGGGACGCGTAGGTGATGAGGGGTGCCGGGACAAACACACAGAGCACCCCGGGGCCTGCCTTGCTCTGTCTTCCATAGTTTCATTTTCCGTTACATGCCTTATTTCCCTGCCCTCCCCCTGAAACGGTAGGGCATGTCGGCTGGGATGGCTCCGTGCATCGCTTACTGCCTATGCTTTGTGTTTCGATTATAGCTGACCTTGAGTGTGTTTCAGGTGTACCGCGTAGTGGTCCCTTAGACGATTCCCAAAGTGACACCCCTCAGTAACACTGGGACCCGCCTGGCCCCATACACAGTTAAGACACGCGTGGTATTGAGCACTGCCTACGTTGTTGAGTGTCAGTGTGGGGTCCAGATAAACTCAGAGAGGAAAGAGACATCCCCGCCGTCCCCAGGACACGCAGCCCGTGACAAGGCTCCAGGCTGTGTCCTCCCGGGGAGGACTCCTGCAGTTTGTATTGTACATCGAACCGCTACCACCTGTGAGGACAATTTGGAAATCGTGTGTGTGAAGAACAGGGTTTTTCTGCACAGTCGGAGGCAATTTTAGGGGACTTTCTGAGTTTTTTATTTGTGGGTGTGTGGGTGTGCGTGTTTTGTTTTTATCATACATCATTTCACCCACCCCCTCCCGAGGATGGCATCCCGGCTTCTTTTGGGGGGAGGGCGTGGCCTTGAAGGGGTGAGCATATATTGTGAGTTAGGGCAGGTGCAGTCTCTCTCTAGGGACTTTGGACATCAAACAGAGCAGAAAGGGGGCTTCAGAGTTGCAGGCCGGGAGCTGCACCCAAGAGGAAGTCCTGGGAAGCCTTTCTCTTTCTTGGCTGTTGTCCCTCGTTCCGTGAAATACCAGCTACCCCCCTGGTTAAAGTCTTTTCCGTTCCTCTTCCACCCCCTTAAGTTACCAGCATCCCTTTCCGTCACGGGGTCTAACAGATCAATCCAAATTGGCAGTCCTCATAGCTCATTTCAACATAGCACCGTGAGACAGGTGACTGCGAATGACTGAGAATCTATTTTCGGTGTGGTTGAAAACTCTGAAATAGTGTTATTATTATAAATCCCGTGTTTATTATAGGACTTGTATGAATAACGGTACAGGTTGAACTTAAAAATCGGGACATCTTTTTGACATCGATTCTTCCGTCAAGTGACCCCAAACAGGAGACGCGGTGACGACGTCCTGAGGATTTCACAGGGCAGAGAGCGGAGGTTGGGGGCAGAGTCCCGTCCGCCCGCAAGTCAGCACCAGCGGGAGGCAGGGCGGGGCGTCCGGGAGGCAGAATCAGGGACATTCTGCTGACAGGAGGGATGGCAATGATCAAACACCAAACTCATCGCGACGTGTTGCAAATGAGGCCTCAGTGACCTAGACCGGGACGAAGGGGCCATGCCCTGGACCGGAGCTGAGGGGGCCCTCGCTGCTGCTCGGAATTGGATCCGAAAGCCGTCCCTCCCCCCCGGGTGGGCCTCGACCATCACAGCGTCCAGAATGAGGAAAAGGTACGGGTGATTGATTAAGTTTGTAAATAGACCGTGACAGCTGATTTCTATGCAAATCAATGGGATGACTGCGAAGGAAATGGAATTGATTGATACGTATGACCGTCTTATCTTGGGACATTTCGCCGGATGTCATTATCTTTTGCAAATTACTTTTCCTGTGAAATAAGTCGAAGGTGAGGTCTTCTGGACTTGCTCACCTAATTTAGAATCGGGCCCACAGAAAACAGATGCATTGATGAGATGCAGCCCCGGGTGAGTGATCACCCTGGGAGGTCGCCTTTATATCCTGGAGGAAAGAGCGGCCTTCTTTCAGGAACGAGCTCACAGTTGCCCCAGGAAAAGCTGAGTCCTCACTTGTCAGCCCTGCCTGCGTGATTGATGACCAGAGAAGACATTTCTCGGAGCTGTCTGTCTCCCCGTCGAACGGACACGGGTTTAAATCTAAGGAGAAGGGACTGTTCAACGTTTACACGGCTGTTGTCAGGAATGCACAATGCTCGGTCATCTCCAAGAGATCAGTGTCCAAGGATAATTAGAGAGCCTGCTGAAATGTGCAAGCGAGGAGCGCAGTACAATCCTTCTTCCGGTAACTGGATATTGACTAATTGGTTGCAGGGGTAACCGCGCGGCCGTCCTGGGCTTGTCCGGCCCACGGCTTGACAACATGTATTTCCCCCATGATTTTCAGCCTTCTGTGGCATAGGGAAGAAAGTTTGTATCACTTTCTTGGTTCACCACCATTCCTCGAGGAACCTTTTAGTTCAATTATAAACACACAGCAGACGCACACACTGCTACGACGAAGCTGGTGTCCGGTTGATGAGACCGATCTGAGCTCACATTTGTGTTCCCTTGCCGTGTTGTGACCGAGGCGGGCGGCGTGTGCCGTGTGCTCCGTGCTGGCCCATGGAAACGATGCCTCGTCACTCAGTGCTTGTCTGCATGGAAATACCCACGAATCTTACGAGTCGTGATCCTCTTGGTTTGTGTTTCTCCACACTGACACAGCTTTCTCGATTCATGTGTAGGGTATGCACTTTCTTTAGCCCGGGACTTGTCACAGTGTATGTTTCTGTAAATCACCTGGACATCGCCTCCAACCAGCGATTCGCCATCGCGGGGCTGGGGTGGGGCCTGAGATTCTAAACTGCACACACGTCCCAGGTCGGAGGTCAGCACACCTGTTCAGCAGGGCCCGTCCCAGGTCAGAGGTCAGCACATCTGTTCAGCAGAGCCCGTCCCAGGTCGGAGGTCAGCACACCTGTTCAGCAGGGCCCGTCCCAGGTCAGAGGTCAGCACATCTGTTCAGCAGAGCCCGTCCCAGGTCGGAGGTCAGCACACCTGTTCAGCAGGGCACACCCCAGGTCAGAGTTCAGCACACCTGTTCAGCAGAGCCCGTCCCAGGTCGGAGGTCAGCACACCTGTTCAGCAGGGCCCGTCCCAGGTCAGAGGTCAGCACATCTGTTCAGCAGAGCCCGTCCCAGGTCAGAGGTCAGCACACCTGTTCAGCAGGGCACACCCCAGGTCAGAGGTCAGCACACCTGTTCAGCGGGGCCCGACCCAGGTCAGAGGTCAGCACACCTGTTCAGCAGAGCACCAGAGACTAAGCAAGTCCTGTTTGAGGCGGGTTTTAGTTGGGGACACGGGAATTTGAGTGATATGGACTGTTCTCTTGTGATACAATATTACTCTTTGATTTTTTCTTTTACTTATTTATCTATTAATTTGAGAGAGAGAGAAGAAGAAGGAGAGAGAAAGAAACACTTATTGATGCCTTCATCGGTGGATTCCTATCTGTGCCCAGACCAGGGATCGAACCTGCAACCCTGCTGTCAGGGCGACACTCCGACCAGCTGAGCCACCCGGGCAGGGTTTCTGTTTGACTTTTTCCGCAATATTTACAGAGGCAGAAAGGGAATCACAGAGCAGGTGCGGGGTCAGGCCTGCCCGGGGACATCACCTGCTGTCCTGTGCGTTGAGTCCCCACGGTGTGAGGATGGACTTGTCGGCAGAACACGGGACAGGCCTGAGCCAGGCACATCTCTCTGCCCCGTCCTCGGACGGTCCTGTCCGCTTAGTTCTCTGAAGGAGCAAAGGAAGCCGGGGGTTTCGTGTACATTAAAGATATATATTATCCTGACTATCTGTCCCGGGAGAGTAAGTACCGACGCCGCATCTGCCCCCACGCGAGTATTTTAACTCCTGGGAATTCTGTGTAGTGCAAATATCAACCATCTGTTAAACTGTTGCGTACTTAATAGCATGCTATGTGGAATGGGACGTATGAAATAAACATAGCAAAATTTGCAGAAATTCGTCATTGTCTCGTTACAGTTTAATTGGAGCGTCGGAGACTGGAGTTCGTCCTTCCTTAGTATTTGCACCCGTCTGCACCGTTCCCGCCAGGACCAGCCCAGACCTTCGGATAAGCCAGGACAGTCAAGCTTTGAGCCTCGGGAAGTACACTTAGTTAGGGAAATGGGAAATTCTATTTTCACCTTGAACTTGGACAGCGATGTCTTAACTTCCAGGCGGGACATGACTTCCCTTGGCCTTGGTTCCGTGACGTCCCGGCTTTCCGGCGGTCCTGTAGCTGGGAAGACTCAGAGAAGGTGGCTTGATCCCAGAAGAACGGAAGCCCGATGGCAACTGCAGTCTTGGGTTCGACAGATAGTGTGACATTGTAGCAAATCTGGCACGCCAGAGATCGGAAGTGGAACCTTTATTTTACGTGCCGCTGAGACATTTTTAAGAAAATGTCCCTTGGACTCTGCCAGTCCATCACTTGTAAGACACGTGCTAATTTCCTACCCGGTCCTGAGAAACAGTGGAACAAAGCATCCAACTGGCAGGTGCGCCCTGAGGTGAGAATGGTCTCATTTGGCATTCACTTGAGGTGGCAATTAGGACATTATTGATTACGGCGTACAGACCGTTTTACTCTCCTTGCTTCCTGTCCTTCTAGGTGGACCAATAACGTTATTTGTTTTTCCTTTATTGATTTTAGAAAGAGAGGAAGGGAGAGGGAGAGAGAGATAGAAACATCGACGAGAGAGAACATCGACTGGCCACCTCCTGCATGCCCCCCACTGGGGATCGGGCCCACAACCTGGGCACGTGCCCTGACCGGGAATTGAACCGGCGACCTCTTGGTGCACGGGTCGGCGCTCACCCACTGAGCCTCACCGGCCGGGCATAAACTGATAGGGTTATTTTCTGACGAGTAAATGGAACCTCAGGCTCAGGAAAGGTTTTAGCTGAGGTCACACAGAGACAGCATCTCCTAGGGCATTCTGGCCGCTGGAAGCCCCAGCCGCCAACACAAGGGGAGGTCACTTGTCATCGTGTGATGCCACAACAGCCTGTCCCCAGGTGGGTGCTTGGAATCCAGAGTCCTCGTGTGGGAGGCAAGGCCACCTTCCGTGTGCAGTCCACAATCTCGCTGCGTGGAGCTGCAAATCGGTGGACGTGGACAGAGCGTGGGGACAGGCCCTGGTGCCACAGCCCTGCCTCTCACATGCCTTGAGCTGGAACTCAGTCCCGGGACACCCATCCGCAAGGGAAGTTTGGAAACGGGCTTGCCTTTTATTTTTTTACGTTTTTTTGGTACGTGCCCCTAGCGGGAACCGAACCCGGGACTCTCTGGTCCGCAGGCTGACGCTCCAGCCGCTGAGCCAAACTGGCCAGGGCCGGGCTTGCCTTTATAAGAAAAAAGAGGTTTCTTGATGCTCACGCGAGAAGCCTTTCGGTTTTTCCTTCTTCACTGAACCCCCACTGATCCTTTTAACGTGTGCCCTCTCCAAATTCTCCCCCCACCCCCGCCAGGGAAAAGCGCACTGAAATCCAGATGTCCCGAGCACCACCTTTTCCTGCCTTTCACGCCCCATTATCATCTGCCATCCCCTTCTTTTCGTTGCAGTGCCACACAATGGCCATTCCGAATTTCGTTTCCTGCGAGTCCATGATTGCGTTCTCTAAATTATTCAGAGTCCTATTTCTCCCCACGCTGGGAATATTATCTCTGTTTGACTCTCCCAGCCCATTGTATCAGCGAGCGGGAAGTGTACTAAGTGAGCAAGTTGAAGTGTTCGTGTCAGCGTTCAAGGACAGTTCACATTTGCACGAGGGGGGAGCTGCTTTCGAAGATGTCTGCAGAGGGCCACGCATGCCAGCCACGCATGCCAGCCACGCGTGGTTCAAAAGCCTCCGCGGTGGTGGAGAGAGCTGAGCTGCCCGTCAGCCCTGGGACGACACTGGCTCCTGTTAGCAGTGCCTTGTAGGAAGGATGGGACAGCCAAGGTGTGCCCAGTGTTCCTCGCCTTCTCTTTTCCCCACGGTGCTTTCCGAATACATTCTGTGTTTCTGATCCTGGGACGTGAATAAAAGCCCACCATCGCCAAGCGGCAGGGAACCGGCCAGGCAAGCTGGTGATGGGTGCTCCGGGCTCTGCTTTGTTATTCAAATGTCCTGGTGAAAGGCTTGGAAACTCAGGCGCCCTTCAGCTTGGCCTGGTGCTAATGATGTTCAGCCAGTTGCTGTGGTTTTTAAAATAATGAATCAATTATCTCGATGTCTTTGTAGGGCTGTGAGTCCCAGAAATTGTGTCTCTTCAGGGACCCCAAGGACAAAGAAGTGGGATTTAACGATGCAAATGTCAATCTGGCATATAGCAAACCCTAAAGGTCCCCCCCAAAAAACTAAGAGTGAATTCAGAACTAAGGAATGAATTCAGCAAAGTTGCAGGATATAAAATCCGCGCACGAAAACCAGCTGCTTTGTACGCACTAACAAGGAGTGATTTCAAAAACTAGTCGAGAAAACAATCCCATTAAAATAGCATCAAAAAGAATACAATGCCTAGAAGTACCCTTAACCAAGGAGGTGGAAACTGTATGGAGAACTACAAACCGTTGCTGAGAAGAATGGAAGCAAACACAAGTAGGTGCAAAGATGCCCAGTGCTCGTGGACCGGAAGACTTGATATTGATACAACATCCATGTCGCACACAGCAATCTGCAGATTCCGTGCAATCCCTATCAAAATGCCAGTGGCATTTCTTGTCGAAATAGAAAAAAAAAATCCTGAATTCCTATGGAATCACAAGGGACTTCAGGGAGCCAAAACAACCTTGAAACACGAGAACAAATTTGGAAGCCTCATGCGTCCTGATTTCAAAACATATTACAAAGCTGCAGTCATCGACACAGCGGACAGACCTAAAGACAGGCACACAGACCAGTAGCACAGAATTGAGAGCCCAGAAATAGTCCCTTGTGCATAGGGCCAGATGATCTTGGACGAGGACTCCAAGGCCTCACAATGGGAGAAAGAAGAGTCTCTGTAAGAGATTGTGTTGGGAGCGCAGCTGGTGTGGCTCAGTGGTTGAGCGGCGACCCTGCACCAAGAGGTCGCCGGTTCGATTCCCGGTCAGGGCACATGCCCAGGTTGTGGGCCCAATCCCCAGTGGGGGGCATGCAGGAGGCGGCCAGTCGATGTTCTCTCTCATTGATCTCTTTCTCCCTCTCCGAAAGGAAGGAAGGAAGGAAGGAAGGAAGGAAGGAAGGAAGGAAGGAAGGAAGGAAGGAAGGAAGGAAGGAAGGAAGGAAGGAAGGAAGGAAGGAAGGAAGGAAGGAAGGAAGGAAAGAAAGAAAGAAAGAAAGAAAGAAAGAAAGAAAGAAAGAAAGAAAGAAAGAAAGAAAGAAAGAAAAATGAAACTATATTTTTAAAAAATTAAAAAAAGAGGTTGTGCTGGGAAAACTGAATATCCACATTCAAAAGAAAGCAGTTGGACCCCTACCTGGTACCATGTGCCCAAAGTAACTCACATTGGATTAAACCCTGCACCTGAGACTTAGCACTATAAAACCAGAAGAAAACGCAGGGGGGAGCGTCATGCCCTTGGGTGGGGTGGTGACTGTTTCGCTGTGACAGCAGAAGGAAGAACGGACAAGGGCACTGCGTCCCGGTTCGGACGGCCCAGACTTCAGACACCCAGGAGCGTGCTGGCTGGTGGCCCCCACACTGGACCTCACGGGCTCGTCATCCTGCTTTCTCTGCGGGTGACTGAGGCTTAGTGCGTCTGGGAAGATGTTGTGAACTAATGTGAGAATTACCCAGGAAGAGAGCAAGGGAGCTGTGCTGTGTATTCACCAGGTCCTGTCCCTGTGTGGTTAAGAGGTCCTCCCAGGGATGTCAACTTCCTGTCACGTCTCACCTGCCAGCTAGAGAGAAAACCGGCTGCAGAAACCCGGTTGGGAAGGGGCTGCATGACCCCTGGTCAGGACGGGAAGACACTGGCGGGCAGCAGACAGCAGTTACTGCGTAATTCGACGTTCTTTATACATCAAGGCCAGTGTCCTCCTTCTGAGGCGTCTTCCCTTCAGCGGGACGCTTGGAAGTCTGTATTTAAGCATCTTCGAGGCTCAGAACGTCCACAGGTGCCTTTGGAACGCGCTTTCGTTGCTGAATCACTGTTAGAGTCCAATATCTCTCCTAGGCTTCTCATTGAGGTCTTTGGGGCAATGTTAGACTCGCCTCTGCTTCTTCCTGGTGAACTGGTTGCTTTGTTCTCTCTGAACATGGTTGCCCTGCTGGGTGGCTCATTGGTTAGGCATCGTCCTGGGCACCAAAGGCTTGCCAGTTCCACTCGCCAGAGGTTAGACATCGAGGGTCCCTTGCGTGGCTTACAGGTGCACCCGGAACCCCTCAGCCGGGCGTTCTTTGCACGAACCCACGTCTCCGACATACATTACGTTAGCATGGGGTTATGGACGGGATTAGGAGGGAAAGCAGTCCGAATACAATGAAAAGTACCATTTGCTTTCCATTTCCAAGGAAAGAGAGCACAAACTATCGAAGCATTCCTTCAGAAAACAAGTGAAAGTAGGGTCACCTGCAGTTCTGTTCTACGATCAACGTTTCCAGTGTGTCCTCTTCGGTTTTCCTCGCCCAAGGGGTGCAGTCGCGTTGAAATGTACACACCTTCTCAAGTACGCACGTTTTTCAAAAATGTTCTCCAAGTATTCTCTGCTTCCTTTGCATTTCTCCTACTGAAGGCTTCATTTTCCAGTCCAAGCTTTGGTGCTGATTAGGCCAATTTTTCAGGTTAATTCAAATCTGTCAGAAAATACTCCCCTCTCCCTCTTTCCCTAGATCAGGTCTTTTTTAAGATGAAGGGGAGCTGAAAATTACCTGGCGTTAGGAGGATTTTATTAAACAATCCTCAATGTCAGTCATTTGTCTTAATCTCAGTTTTTTGGGGTTTTTTGGTGTGTTTGTTTTTTTTTTACCATAATCAATAATTCTTCCTTGAAAGTCTTCATTTACTAGCTATATTTACGGAGGCATTAACTGATTTCATCCAATGAATCACCTTTCTCAGCGTAAGCATCTAAGGTGTGGGTTTCCTTGTCAGATTTGATTTTCCTGATAAACTGTAAGCGTATAATTTTTTAAAGTTTCTTTGTTTTCAGTTACAGTTTACATTCCGTATTATTCTGCATGGATTTCAGAAGCACAGCACAGTGGGTACTTGAGGTGTTGGGGGCCGCTTTGTAAAGTATAGGATTGTCTAACCACTGTGCGGTGCGTATATGTTTTTAAAGACACGGTTGACCACGTAGGGTGGTGTCCTGTGGCTTTTTTTACCGCTGTGGATGGAATTTGATGGGGAAAGGAGGGGCCACCCTCAGCACACTGAGAGTACGTCCCTCCCAGTGAGTTCAGTGACTAGTGCTTTCTCCATGATGGCTCCTGGGCAGCACGCAGGGAGTCCTGCTGTGTCCATCTAGTCATCCGAAAAAATAAATAAGACCCAGAGTCATATGTTGTGGCAGAAATTCGGTCGGCGGGAAGAGACAGACTGCACGCACTCGGAGGATGAGAAGAGGACTGTTTAATGTGCACCAGCGCTGGCCCCGCGGAGTCGCCTCCGAAGGCTGAGCCCCGAGCCCGGGTTCCAGCCGCCTTTTGTACATAAGCTTCCGGGCATTTGGGGGCCTTCTGGGTCCTGTAGTGTAGACGGTTGGCGACTGTAAGGGGATTACAAAAGCCAGGTGGGGTCACTGCACTGCCTCAGGGGCTGCGCCTGGCTTGCCTTCTCTGTGTCCTAGGGACCGCTGTGTCCATGCAAGCTGCTCAGTCCCACTTACCATTAAATAGGCCTTTGGGAAACTTCACCGTGTACGAACTGCCCTCCGGGGAAATCCAAACAAGAGACAGCGAGTGTTCCCAACACACCTGAAACACCCGCGGGGCCGTGCGAACGCCTATCTTGTCAAAATGCAGCCCCCCAAAGCAGATGACGGGGTGCTTTGCGGAGTGAGAACAGCACCTGGCCACATGCCCGCATAATGATGACACTCCCTGCCCTCAGACTCGACCGTGTACACCGTGTCTTCTCCTTGCCTAGGGGTGAGGATCTGTTCCCATCTTCCTCTAGCAAGTGCTTTCAGATGTCCTGCCCCTGTCACATCCCGGGACAGACTGTGTGACCCTCCCTGGGCATTTGAGAAATGGCCAGAAATAACCCTAATCCTAACCCTAATCCTAACTCTAACCCTGTCACATCCCGGGACAGAGTGTGTGACCCTCTCTGGGCATTTGAGAAATGGCCAGAAATAACCCTAATCCTAACCCTAACCCTAACCCTAAGCCTGTCACATCCCGGGACAGAGTGTGTGACCCTCTCTGGGCATTTGAGAAATGGCCAGAAATAACCGTAATCCTAACCCTAACCCTAACTCTAACCCTGTCACATCCCGGGACAGAGTGTGTGACCCTCTCTGGGCATTTGAGAAATGGCCAGAAATAACCCTAATCCTAACCCTAACCCTAACTCTAACCCTGTCACATCCCGGGACAGAGTGTGTGACCCTCTCTGGGCATTTGAGAAATGGCCAGAAATAACCCTAATCCTAACCCTAACCCTAACTCTAACCCTGTCACATCCTGGGACAGAGTGTGTGACCCTCTCTGGGCATTAGAGAAATGGCCAGAAATAACCCTAATCCTAACCCTAACCCTAACCCTAACCCTGTCACATCCCGGGACAGAGTGTGTGACCCTCTCTGGGCATTAGAGAATAGATTCCGTCGTGGAAGCCTTACACAGACCCTGTGAGTTGGCATCTGAGATTTATATATATCTTTATTGAATCTTAGAGGAAACCTGGGAGGAAGTATACGTGATGAGGAATCTCACTTCTGCGGAAAACAGGCAACTTTTCCGGGTCCGGCTTGCCGATAGATGCTCAGGCTGGGAGGGACATCTGCATCTCTGCTCTGAAATCTGGCCATTTCTATGCTACTCGTCGACACCAGTGAAATAAGACCTACGGTCGTAAAAAATCACCATCCCCATTAACATGGAATTTTACTACCCAGCCAGAACATCCCTGATGGCGCATTAGTAGGGAGATGGTTTCTGAAAGCAAAACGTTCTTTCGATGTGTGACTGAATCGTGGAGAAGGGCAGCTGTCTGGTCGGAGGTTGTCCATCGGGGTGGAGCTAATCAATGTCCCATTAGGACTGAGTTTGGGCCTGCTCGCCTGGTAGCTTCTGGTCCCCAGGACAGGTCAATAAAGCACAGTCGGATATCCAGTGTAGGCTGACACGGCATCTGGGAGTCACGGTGCACACAGGAGCTACACTTGGTTCAGGAGGACTGTGGCCCTGGCTGGGTAGCTGAGTGGGTTGGAGCGTCGGCCCGATACGCCAAGGTTACAGGTTTGATGCCCAGTCAGGGCACATCGAAGAATCCACCAATGAATGCGTCAATACGTAGAACAACACATCGATGTTTCTCTCTCTCCTCCCTCTCTCTCTCTCAAAATCAGGGAATAGATAATTTTGAACAGGGCTGTCATCATGAACGCGAGGCTGTCCCCTCTTGCATCCTGTCAAGAAGAGAAGGAAGCTCTCTGCCGGTGCTGGGATTTCCTAGGCTCCTGCACGCAGGCCCAGGGACGGTCACGGGGACGGCACGCCTGTCCATCATTTAATCTGCAGAGGATGACGTGAGTACGGTTTGTCATGTGACAGTCAGACACAGTGCTCACACCATCTCAAAAGGCCAGTCATTGCAGATACAGCTTACCTAGAAATCCCGTCACGGCCCACCCGCGTCAAACATCGGCTGCAGGAAGTGACCCTGACCGATCTGTCCCTTCATTTCCCAGCACCCCGTGACCCCCACTGTGCGGAAAGTTTGGTGTTTGTGGAGTGGTGATGAAGTGACTGTGTGGTCCGGTAGTGCGGCGCAGCCGTCCCAGGACTTAAAGTTCCAATCTCCTGGCAACGGACGGGCGCGTGTCCAGTGAGCCAAGTTCAGCCTCCACTTTGGACGTCAGGGATGTTCAGGAGATGGTTTCCAAAGGAAGTTTCCAGACCTTTGGTCTGTGATTACGATAGATGGCCAGCAGGTGGTCATCCAAAGCCAGGAGCGGGAGGCGGCCAGACCTGGCGTGGAATGTCTCAGTTCTGGTTTGGACTCGGGGGTCCTGAGGAGTGGGCCTGCGGGGTGGTGTGTGTGCGCCCCCTCTAAGTTCTCGGAATGCCAGCCTGGCGTGCCCGGTGGCGCCCACTGCCCCCGCTTCGCCCTGCACCCGAGGGCGGGAGGTTGCGTTCCCAGATCCTGGAGGTTGTTTCCCTTGTGGGTGTGGTGGGGATAGTCACACGTCACAGGGTTGTGGCTGACGGATGGAAAGGGGAAACGCTTTGCAGAGGTGTGACTTACAGCTGCCGTTCGGGCGTGCGGACCCTTCCTCATTCCTTACCTGCTTTCGTAGCTCATCGTGTGCCCTGTGCAAAACCACGATGTCCTCCCACTGAGCCCATTATTTCCCAATGAAACCATGGGTTTGGTGATTCCAAAGGCTCCTTCTATTCTTCGTCATATACCCAGAACTGAGTACTTGGCATTTAACAGCGCTCCTTTGAAATGAAATAAAAGTTTAATGGGTTTAATTTATATGAGTACATTTCAATATCTTAGGATACTAAGCCCCATAAATTTTGATAATAAATGCACCTTCCTAACAGGAAAAAAAAAAACTGTTAACTTAAAAATTATCAGGAGCTAATATATAATGCATTATATTTTATAATAGATAACCTATAATTTATTTATGGTTGCTCTTCTTAAAATGGTCATTTGGGGGTGCTCTGGAATGGATATCTATGGCCCCAAATTCATATGTTGAAGCCCTAATTCCCAATGTGGTGGTATTTGGAGGGGCTGTCGGGAGATAATTAGGGTTCGATAGCGTCCTGAGGATGGGGTCCCACGGGGATCAATGCCCTTAGAAAAACAGGGACACACAGGAGCATACTCTCCATCTCCCCTTCGTGTGGGGGTACAAGGAGAAGGCAGCCGGCTACCAGCCGGGAAGATTTGTCTCCCCAGAACCCACCCCCGCCAGCACCTTGATCCTGGACTTCCCGCCTCGCAAACTGGCAGGAATCGGTCATCGCTGATTCAGTCCGTCGCCGGGTCGCGGAGTGTGAGCGCATTCGGGTTCTGGGTTGGCGCAGTCAGTGTGCAAAGTGCCCGTGGCTTCCGCTCTCCCCTGGCTGCCTTTGACGCCGCTGAGAAGTCAGCTGCCAGTGCAGGCGGGCGGTCTGGGTGGGTGACCTCCGTGTGTTTGCGCCTGTTGTGAGATCTCTCTGCCACGTGGGTGTTTTCGACGTCCGGCCTTCTCATTACTGCCTCCAAGTGTGGCTGTCTCTTCATGTGTCCCGTTGGGATTTGCTGTGTTCGCTGGCTGTGTGGAACACGGATGTTATAACCTCTGGAAAATGCTTCGTCTGTGTTGACGGCTGCCCGTTGCCTCTATCGTGTCCTTCCCAGACTGTAATCCCCTGTGTGCTAGGCCTGCTTACTGTGTCTGCCCTCCTCCGACCTCCTTCCGTCTCCTCGCATCTCCTTCCGTGACCTCTTCGGGACCTGTGTGCCACTTCGCTGATGGCCCCTTCGCTGCTCTCTGTGCCTCTTAGACTTGGCCATTCAGGGATACTTCTGTGCATTGGTGCAGAGGTCAAAGGTGAGGTTATGGTGACAGACTGCGGGTGTCCCATTCCAGTTCTGAGACCTATTAGCTGCGTAGCTGTGGACCAGTTAATACCTACGTCATGAGACTGTTGGAAGGATCAAGTGAGTTAACGTGTGAAGATTCTCAAAACGGTGCCTCGCGTGCTGTCAGTACATTATTTTGACCATCGTTCTCAGTTTTATTGCTTTTTTTTGTTTTAATCCTCACCTGAGGACACTTTTTGCATTCATAGAGCTAGAGGGAGAGAGAGAGAGAAGAAACATCGATGTGGGAGAGACACATCGACTGGCTGCCACCCACACAACCTCAACCGGGGCCGGGGACAAACTGCAACCAAGGTACGTGCCCTTAGCGGGAGCCGAACCCGGGTCTCTGACGCTCTAACCACTGAGCCAAACCGGCCAGGGCTCAGTTTTAAATATATACATACATTTCAGATATTCTTTCAGCTCCTTCAGTATTTTCTCATTTCACTATTTGAGTCTTATTCATGATTCTGGGGTCATTTCTCTTTTGTTTGTTTGTTTAATTTTATCGAAACCTGTGTTGGCTCTTCTGTCGTTGTTTACTGCACCGTGTAAGGCGCGGCTTTGCTGTGGGCTCTCTGTGCCGACGCTTGCTTATTCTTGTCATTTTGTTGTGTGTCCCGTGGCCTCTTCCCGTGACCTCGTGTTCACAGGCCTTTTATGGAAGAAAAATCCCGGAGGCCTGGGTGTTCCGTCAGCTCCTTTCCAGAAAAGTTGTGTTTCCATTTCCCAGGTTTCTGGAGATATTAACCACCTAAAACCATATGAGGGAAAATCTCTCAGGCTTGACGTTTTCAGACTCCTCGGTTGGTGTGAATTCGGGTCGGACACCTGTTGGAGTGTTGATGGAGGCCCAGGGCAGTCAGTCCCGAAAGCGGCCCGGTTGGTGGCCCTCGACCCGTGCAGGGATTACAATGCAAGCTTGTTCTTGCTGGGATGCACAGTGAGAGGCCTGATACTGATTCACTTCTCTTAATTCACTCTTTTATTTCATTGCATTTCACTTCTCAAAATGTATTTTACTTTTTTTTTTTTTTGCAAGCTCATGTGTGTCCCTGAAGGGATGATTTAAAATATTTCGTCTGGCGTACCTGTATGCTTTGTCACAGAGGAGAGTTTCAATACACCAGTCTACCACCTTGCTGGAGGCAGACTATCTTACCACTGAGCAGAAATCCATTTCAATGTGTACTGCATTGAGTTTTCCATCTTTCTCCTGTAGTGTTCCCCTTCCTGGGCATCCGCTCTGCTGTCCTTCCCAATTTTCCTCAAGGTGGCTGCTGGCCTCCCAGGAGGATGGCTGCTTGTGTCTCTAGGCTCATGGGCTGCAGGTGCTTCTCGAAGGCCCTGGCGGATGCAGGCCATGGGGGCGGAGTGAGGAGTCTCTGGGGCGGCAGGCGTGAGCCAGGCGACGTCTCCCCTGGTGGAAGTCTGCTGTCTATGGGGTAGATTAGAGCGTCATTTTCTTCCTTGGATGTGCATGCAGGTCACCTAGGGATCTCGTCAAAATGCAGTTATGATTCAGTGGGTGTGGAATGGACCCCGAGAGTCTATATTCGAAAACGTTCCCAGGGATGCTGATGCGGGTGGGCCAGGAACCACATCTCGCAGAGCAAGGGTTGGGAGATGAAGATGCCGTATCACGGAAGAAGATGCTCAGAAAGGCACATTCAGATCTAATGGAATGGGGGTCATCACTGATCTCCAGCTGTAAGCAGGATAAGCAGAGTAGTACAAAGAAAAGCGTGAAGATGTTGAGATCAGCGCATCCTGGACGGAGCAGACATTACTACTATTTTCCAATAGGCGTGTTTTCTTACTCCCTGTCTCAGAGTAAAGCTGAGTTCCATATTCTCTTCAAATTATGCATAGCCTTCTGACTTGTTTGAGCCCATGTAATTTGACCAGATATCTGTCCCTCTCTCCATAGACAATGATATTTGGGGGGGCAGGACACCCTTTACTGCTGGAAATGGGGTCACCAGACCCGTCTTCAACATCGCTGGGAAGCGTTAGAAATTCAGATCTCAGACCCCATCCCCAGAACCTGGTATCAGAAGCTTCCGTGTAACGAGTTCACAGGTGATCTGTACGTGTTAAAGCTTGTTGGTGCAGAGGTGACATACAGTTGACCTTGAGGACAATGGGCTGGAAGAACGGCCTCGACTTCCCATAGGAAGAAACAGATTCCTGTTGGTTGAACTACAGAGATTTTGGGATTGCCTGTTACAGCACCGCAGCCCAACCCATCCTGACTAAAACACCGCAAACGATTCAATCTGAAGTCTGGTGTGGAAGGTTTGCAGACATGATCCAGATGAGTTCACGGAGCTTAGTGCCTTATTCACCAAGTGTAGATGACTGTCCTTTGGGTTGTCATGGAGATCAGCCCATTTGCACGAGGTGCACAGACTCGCCGTAGAGAGACATAGTAAGATTAAAAAGATGGTAATTGTTTTTGTTGTCATTGTTGGATGGCTCAGAACTCAGCACAGTGGTGATGAAGACAGAATTCTAGATCACAGTCCAGCCGGTGTGGCTCAGTGGCTGAGCATCCACCCTGCACCAAGAGGTCGCTGGTTCGATTCCCGGTCAGGGCACATGCCCAGGTTGTGGGCCCAATCCCCAGTGGGGGGCATGCAGGAGGCGGCCAGTCAATGTTCTCTCTCCTCGATGTTTCTATCTGTCTCTCCCTCTCCCTTCCTCTCTCTGTAAAAGTCAATAAAGAAAACAAATTTAAAAAGAAGAAAAGAATTCTGGATCACAGTGCAGCAAACGACAGCCCCTGGAGAAATCTGGCCCGCTCGTCTGCTTGTTGATGTGAATACCAGGCTCATGACAGACAGCCTCGCCCACGCATTGCCGACGCCCTCGAGCTGCTGTCTCATGTGCGGCTGCTTTCACGACACAAGTGCGGGGCTCCGCAGCACAGCCTGTGACCCCCCGAGCCACAGATATTTGCTTTCTGCCCTTTTACAGAAGATGTTGAGCAACTGCAGTTCTGCAGCGATGTCCTAGGGTACTGTTGCACGGGAAGGGGGTATCTGTGCTTGACTCTCCACAAACATGTCTGGATTCCCCTGGTGGATGGGAGGCGGAGCACATTAAGCTCTGAAAGGGAGAATTTGACTGGACTGAGACGCCAGGACACCACAGGTCAACACCCCAGGTCCCATGCTCCGTTGGACCTCAGGAGGTGTAGTCAAATGGGGTCTCGGCACAGGGCCCTCACCCATGTGAAATGTGATATGTGAATTTATTATCACAGGGAAAATTCCCTCTTGAGTTAGGTGGTCCTCCTGCAGAGGCAAAATTCAAGGAACGCCAGTCATCAACCTTGTCGCTCCAGTTGGCAGATTTCTTTTCCACGGTTGTTTTAAACACCACGATGGCGTTGTTGGCCATACTGTACAGACACGGACACTGTAAGAGTCACCAGCAGGCTGCGTCAGTCGAAGCATCAGCAAAGAATTCTTCAAAGAGCTGGAACTAAAAGGTGGCACAATTTTAACCTTCTGGACACCACGACCAATCATTGAGAACTAGGGAATCAGTGGCAGGGGACGTGCCTTGGGGCGTAGAGTTCAGTAGTGAATGTGATTCACGAAAGGATCAAGCAGTGAAGTTTCTGAAAGATGGATTCCACGAAACACGGAGCCAGTTCCCAGGCGGGCTCCGGAAACGCTGTCCGTCCCTTCTGGCCACATTGCGCCGCCCGGGGCGGGGCTGCTGATTGTCGGGGAGCAGAGGGGCGCCTGGATGGAGAAGCCAGCGGGGTTCGGAGACGACACAGCGTTCCGGAGTCACGCATCTCAGCAAGGCTTTGCAGTGAGCACGGTGCCGTGCGTGACACACCGGGTGGGAAAAGACATTATGACTGCTGAGTGGAAACACAATAGCATCCCTGGGTAACATTCTTGCTCGTTTAGAGAACTCTGCCCAGTGCGTGCAACATTACTTAAAGAGCTTTAATGACATCAGAGAGGGCTTACAGAAGACAACTCAGGAAGATTAAAGGGATCAATTCCATGCAGATAGATGAAAGGAGCTGCGCTGATGAGCTCAGATTAAACAATGACTGAACTGGGGAGATTTTTAGCTCAAGATAACGGGTGCAACTCAATTTAACGTTCTCTTTTCCAACTCCGATGAAAATGACCAAAACACGTGTAAGGAAAGGATAATCGATTGCTGAACGGGGCGATCAGTACGTCACATATGTGAGATACAGGATAATGAAGAAAGAACGTGGCATCAGAGGGCAGTTCACCCTAGGCACAGCTCTGATCGTGCCCACCTAGCGCAAGAGATGGGAGCTGGCATCCTAGCAGGCTGACAGGAGGACACGGGCAGGGCCAGCGCCCACCTGAGGGCCCTTGGTGACAGAAGGGTACTGCAGAGCGCCCGTCCTCGAGCTGGGGCACTGCCTCTGGCTCCTTGGAAAACTGTGCTGTCGTTTACACAGGGTGTTCTCGACTCCTTCCAACGACCAGCAGCCACACAAGACCGACCAGCAAAGGGGTTCCTCACCGGAGAGGCTGCGGCCGCCCACAGCAGCCCCCGAGTCCCAGTCCATCCTCGCTCCCCAGGGGCCGTGGCTTTGGCCAGAGAGACAAGTGCAGCTGCAGACGCCCCGACCTGTCTGTTCCCTTCTACCCCCTCACATGAACACCGCATGGTTCACCTGGACGCCAAGGAAGGTGGACCAATACCTGTCCACTCCCACGACACACACAAGGTGAAACAAAACTCAACCAGCCTCCGCAGTGACAAAGAAGCAGTGCGTTTACATGTGCAAAAGAAATATCCTCAAGGGTATTGTCATCAGGGTCTGAAGGATGAGGGAATAACAGCCGTCACGGGAGGAGACCAACTGTCGATGCAGAGGGTTAAGAGGAACTGGTGTCTGAATATTTAAAATTGCAATTAGAGCAGGGAAGTGTGCGTTGGATATTTTAAGAAGGTGAATTGGAAGGTGAAATCTAGAAACGGTGCTATCATTGTGATTTGTAAACAAACAAAATTGGCGAGAGGAAAGATCTGTGATGGAGGGCATCAGGGGCGGGCTGGAGATTTTTCGATGAGCCAGACGAAATGGAAGATGCCCCTGTAGGCGGGCGACTTTTCTTTTTAATGTCCCCATGAAAGAAAACGACCCCGTGAGATTTTTGGCAAGGAAAAGGTATTAATGGAAGATGATACCAAGAAAGAAAAATAACCCGACTTTTCCTTTTGACAGTAAATTCGAAAACACGGTATAGCAACCGATAAGGTGATAAGAACAAACGACTTTGATATTAGATTTCAATATTCATTTAAGATACGTATCAAGGTAATAAAAACAGGTGCTGGAAGAAGATGGCACTTATCAAGTTTCATCATAGCCACGTTTTATCGTTCTGCGGGAAATTCTGTAATTCCTGGTTATACAGGATCAAGGTGGATATTTCATGAGGCAGGTCCTATTTTTGCAAGCTGGAGAACAGGACGATAAATCACAACTTGTTAGGTAGACCAAAGCTGAAATTCTTACCCTCAAGCAGCAAGCTGGTTTGCACTCAGTAACCCCTTAAGGCTGGAAATGGAGACACGTTAGCTCCCTAGGCAAAGGTTAAAGTAAAATTGGTCAAAAGTCTGCATATAAAGTATGTAGATTTCTGAATCACCTGGTCCCCGTGCCTCCCTGCTGTGATTCTGATATACACGCAGAGCCTACTCGCTCTAGATTCACCCAAAGACAGTCTGCATTTGAGACAGTCGTGCAAGGAGGCTTAGTTGAAAGTCTGTATAAAAAACTGGTGAGTCCAATGTACACATGGGAGTTGCCCCACCGCTCTCTGATGTTCTTTGCATTTTTTTCTCTTTGTGTTTCATTTTGTCTAGTTTCTGTGACTTAACTATCAGGTTGGCTGATCTCGCCTTCTTCGGCGTCTAATCTGTCGTTAACCTCAATTAGTGGGTTTTTATCTCAGACATGGTAGTTCTCAGCTCCAGAAATTCGATGTGGGCCATTCTTACACCTTTGAAGACACTATCTTACTTTTCTAACATACAACATACAGTGATGATAACGTTTAATGTATTTTTATGTTGTTAGTCATGGGTTTGCTTCTGTTCATTGGTTTTTCTATCCTTCTGTTCTTTCTTTCTGGAGATTTTCTTCTGCTCTATCTTACACATAAATATGAACAAGAGGTAAAACTGTGCTTTTTGAAGCTGAGATCATCAGTGCAATTTTGATTCGTTCATCAATATTGAAATAATTATCTCTGTGATAGAAATAACTGCTAGAAAGTGTGTAATGCTGACAGAACTATCCGTCCCTGTCCCCAGCCCCACACAGCACCCACAAGGCGTTTACATTTTCATTCTGTGCACTATTACTTCTTTGAGAGGGAACTAGCTTCTAGGATATAAAATACAGACGCCTTCCATTGAGTCACATCTGCCCCTCTGGGGTAAGGGAATATCCTTGCCTTTGATATCTCCAATGCTTTATTTTATTCACAGAACATCACTAAAATGAAGCGCCATATGGAGGGAGGGCTGAAATAATTTCAACTCGGGACAGCGATCTCTAAAAATAAATTAATTTTGATCTGGATATAAAGAAAATCTGAACATCGTACCGAGAAATATTAGAATTTATAAAGCTGGATGGCGCACACACACACACACACACATTTTTTCTTCTTCTTCTTTTTTCCTGTCTTAAAATTTTACTGAATTTATTGGGTTGACATTGGTCAACAAAAGCATACAGGTTTCAAGTGTACATCTCAATGGGCAAAGGGGGGGATAAATGGGACAGAGAGAGGGACTTGGCTTTGAGTCGATGATATATTTTTAAATAACCAAGAGTATTATAAATATTGAAAATATTGCATATCTATTGTAGTCTCTAAAAAGGAAAATGCATTCAACAACTCTCCCTTCCCTTCCCTTCCCTTCCCTTCCCTTCCCTTCCCTTCCCTTCCCTTCCCTTCCCTTCCCTTCCCTTCCCTTCCCTTCCCTTCCCTTCCCTTCCCTTCCCTTCCCTTCCCTTCCCTTCCCTTCCCTTCCCTTCCCTTCCCTTCCCTTCCCTTCCCTTCCCTTCCCTTCCCTTCCCTTCCCTTCCCTTCCCTTCCCTTCCCTTCCCTTCCCTTCCCTTCCCTTCCCTTCCCTTCCCTTCCTCTCTCTCTCGGTTTCTTTTCAATTTGGCAGTGACCAGTTCAATATTGTTTGATAGCTCAATGGAAGTACTCTGCTTTAAATCCACGTGTGTATACATGCAAAGACATTGTTGCACTGTGTTTAGTCCTCTTCTCGCCTGGCATTGTACGTTTCCTTTCTCTGGGATCCTTCAGTCACTGTGTGTGTGTGGGGGGAGGGGTGTTGTATGGGAGAGGATGTGTGTGTGTGTGGGGGGTGTTGTATGGGAGAGGATGTGTGTGTGTGGGGGGGTGTTGTATGGGAGAGGATGTGTGTGTGGGGGGGGTGTTGTATGGGAAAGGATGTGTGTGTGTGGGGGGGGGTGTTGTATGGGAGAGGATGTGTGTGTGTGGGGGGGTGTTGTATGGGAAAGGATGTGTGTGTGTGGGGGGGGGTGTTGTATGGGAGAGGATGTGTGTGTGTGGGGGGGTGTTGTATGGGAGAGGATGTGTGTGTGGGGGGGTGTTGTATGGGAGAGGATGTGTGTGTGTGGGGGGGTGTTGTATGGGAGAGGATGTGTGTGTGGGGGGGTGTTGTATGGGAGAGGATGTGTGTGTGTGGGGGGGGGTGTTGTATGGGAGAGGATGTGTGTGTGTGGGGGGGTGTTGTATGGGAGAGGATGTGTGTGTGGGGGGGTGTTGTATGGGAGAGGATGTGTGTGTGTGGGGGGGGGTGTTGTATGGGAGAGGATGTGTGTGTGGGGGGGGTGTTGTATGGGAGAGGATGTGTGTGTGTGGGGGGTGTTGTATGGGAGAGGATGTGTGTGTGTGGGGGGTGTTGTATGGGAGAGGATGTGTGTGTGGGGGGTGTTGTATGGGAGAGGATGTGTGTGTGTGGGGGGGTGTTGTATGGGAGAGGATGTGTGTGTGCGGGGGTGTTGTATGGGAGAGGATGTGTGTGTGTGTGGGGGTGTTGTACGGGAGAGGATGTGTGTGTGTGGGGGGTGTTGTATGGGAGAGGATGTGTGTGTGTGGGGGTGTTGTATGGGAGAGGATGTGTGTGTGTGTGGGGGTGTTGTACGGGAGAGGATGTGTGTGTGTGGGGGGGTGTTGTACAGGAGAGGATGTGAGGGCTTGCCTTTTTGGGTCTCAGAAATATCTACCCCTTCTTTTGTCCACCACCGAGACTGACCACGTTCGCTGACCTCGTGCGTCTTACTTATCGTTGAAGTTGTCTCTTATGCCTTCGACTCTCTCTCCACCCTTTCCCTTTAACCCTCCACGGCCTCGATCATTTCCTTCCGACCTCACAGCCGAGTCTCCGTCCTCCCCGGAGCACCGACGTGTGGTTTAAAACCCGCCGTGTATGCCCCTCTCTTTCCCTTGAGCTCGCAATGCATTTTCTTTTTCACACACGGGACCCGTTTCTCTGCTTCTAACATGCATTTCTCACTGTGAACACAGCCATCAAGTCCCTGTCGTTTAGGCTCAGATACGTTTCAGTCCCATGCCACACGTTTCCTATTCTGTCCTTAAAACCGCAGGACGCCCCCAACCCTCCTGAGCCTCCCCGCCCACCCCAGTCGGAGCTGTTTGTCTGGGTGAGCCGTGCCTTCACCGAGAGGGTTTCCCACGGCCGTCCCCAACCTGATTGAGACAGACTGGACGTTTTCTGCCATTGAGTCCTGTCCCCACAGACCCGCGTCCGTGGCAGGTGCTCTGGGTGGCGCCACACACCTGCGCGTTGGTGGTGGAGACGGGAGAGGTGGGCTAGGCAGCCCGGAGAAGGGGATGCCGAACCGGAGGACGGGCTCTGCTGAGGAAGGCAGTCTTCCCACTGCCCCGGCAATTTCTATGCTGGTAAATTCTCCAAGAATTGGGACTGCGGGTCCCATGTCCTCTCCCTTACTGCTGCTAAGACAGGATGATAAAAATAGCTCTCCGGCTGCAATGGCTCCTGGATGGGTTCCCAGGATCTGCTCTGGATTCCCTCCCACTTCCCCGTAATGCACGCCCCCACCCCCATCTGCGTGCGCCTTCTCCAGGCTGCCGTCTGCTGCAGACAGCCTCACACGTGAGTCCTGAGCGGTGAACCAGGCTCTCCTCTTCAAAACGTTGCTTCTAGCGTGCAGATCGTAAAACAACTTTTACAAATGCTATGCTTCCTCACCTGTTTTAGAGCTGACATCTAAGCCCTGGCCGGTGTGGCTCAGCGGTTAGAGCGTCGGCCTGTGGACCAGAGAGTCCCGGGTTCAGTTCCCGCTAAGGGCACGTACCTCGGTTGCGGTTTGTCCCCAGCCCCGGTTGGGGTCGTGTGGGTGGCAGCCACTCAATGTGTCTCTATCACGTCGATGTTTCTCCCTCTCTCTTCCCCCCTCTCTCCCTCCCGCTCTATCTGAAGATAAATGCAAGAAAAACGTCCTTGGGTGAGGATTAAATAAATAAATAAATAAAGTAAGTTGACATCTAAAATTTTTCATATGCTGAATGTTGGCAAAACATTTAATTATCAGGTTTATATTATATTATATTATATTATATTATATTATATTACATTATATTACTTCTATAGAAATAGTCACCATCATTTTGCATGGATGAAAACATGTACCTTATGTAACGAAACGGTGAAACCGACCCTCCTGGTCTGATCACAAAGCCAAATCAGACCTATTTTCCATCACAAAAATGCAGTTTGATTTTTCGGGTCAAATACAAGTATGGGTATTGTGAAGTACTCCCACGGTAAATTCCGGAAGATGTTTGACCCTTGAGACGTCCTGTCCTCGGGATTAAGTAACCCGGCCCCGTGGAGGGGGGCGTCAACGGGAGGGGCGGCTGCTTGGGGAATGGGGACCCAGTTATTGACGCCGTGTCTTTAACCTGCAAGGCCCTCCTGGGGGTGGGGGATCCGTCTCAGATCTTTTCTCTAAAAGACAGACCGGAAGTCCTACTGGTTCCATCGGGATGACCTCCGGGCAGTTTGAACCGCATTGTCCCCTGAGCGCAAGTCCCTTCCATCCTTCTGGTCACCCTGACGTGAAGAAGAACCGGCCAGACGCTCCCGTCTCGGGGCGATCAAGGTCGTTCCTCGTGAGCAGTCGGGCTGTCGGCCTGCACCCCGTGATGTGGTGTGAGCAGAAGACCCTGTCCTCGGTGGGCTTCAACCCCCAATCCTCACCTCTGACTGATCATGAGGAAAATACCAGAAAAAGTCTAAATGAGACACAGCTGACTGCCACAGGGAGGCGGAGACGGGATGGCTGAGTGCAGCGTGGGCTCCCGGGGCAGACGGTGGCATTACTGAGTTCCGGACACCGCGGGCAGCTGGGTGGGCGCTGATGGGCAGTGTCCGTTTCTTACTTGTGGCCCTGGCCCGAAGTCATGTAGGACGCTGGGGCTGGCGGAGAGGGGGGAGGGCGCTGCACAGGAACTTCCTGCCCTATCTCTGCAGCTTCCCTATAAACCTACCTTTATTCCCAAATAAAAAAGTCCTTTATAAAGAAGAAACCTTGGCTCTTACGCGTTTGGGTAGGGTTTGCACACAGGAACCTCACTGCCTTCCGGGCGCTGTTTCTTCGATCCTCGCACCCTGACCATCTGAGCTCGTGCACACCCCTGAGAACGTTTGTCTTCAGTCCACTCCGGGTGCCCGGAGTCCAGAGATCGCTGTGTTCGGTTTTGTAATTTTTTTAATGCAGTCAAGGATGTGCCGCTTTTGAAAAAAATTGTCACCCAAAGTCCATCGTTGGCGTGAGGTCCAGTCTGATGTGCCACAGTCTCTGGGCTTGGACAAGCGTCTCCATCCTTGTAGTATCATGCAGTGTTTTCAGTGCTTAGGAATCCTCGGTGCTCCATCTAGTCACTCCCCGAACCCCCAAACCCCACAGCCGCTGACCTTGCGACCGTGTGCATGGTTTGGCCTTTGCATCGTCATGGACTTGGAGCGATACACGGTAGCCTTTAGACATGGCCTCTGTCATTTCGTCATGTGCATGTCAGTTTGCTCCGTGTCTTCTCATGGCTCATTTCTCTTTAGCGGTAAGAATATTCCCTTGTCTGGATGGACCACAGTTTATTGATGCATCACCACTGCAGGGCACGCTGGTTGTTTCCAAGTTTCAAAGCTGCTGTGAACACCCGTGAGCAGGCTCTCCCGGGGCTGGACGTCCTCAGCTCCTTTGGGTGACCCCGAGTGAGCCGTGCCTGCGGGACCTCCTCCGGAGGCTCTGTGCAGCTTTGCAAGAACTGGCTTCTTCCAAAGTGGCTGTGCCATTTTGCATCGTCCTCGCTGGCTTATGAGCCTTTACTGCAGGACCTTGAAAGGCGTCTGGCATGCAGAGGCTACTAATAAATCCTTGTGCAATGCTGAAGAAAAGAAGCACCTGGGCTGTGGATTTGAAGCACGCTGAACCCCTGGAAAAAGGAAGTCTGGAGCTGGTCCCAGGAAGCTGCCAGGGTCATGAGCTCACAGGAAGGTGAGTGTCGTGGTCTGCAAGCCACACTGGGAGAAGCTCCGTTTTCCGAGCTGATCCTGGAAGACGCCCTGTGCTGCACAGCGAGAGGACGGTCCCGCCCGCTCCTGGGAGGGGATAGCTCCTCACGTACACTGTTCCTATATCCCGGTGTTCCGATTCTACTTCTGTGGTCTCAAAAATAAACCAGGCTGCTGTGGTGGGAGGTGGAGCGGGGCTCTGTTCCCCAAAAATGGAGTTGAATGGAAATCGACGAGGGTAAACGTAAGTGCGGGAAGAACTTTGGGTCGGCACGCAAGACTACAGGATCGGAAGGGGTCGATTTTTCAGGCATAATGGAAGCACTTGTGTCCCATGGAAGTAGTCAACAATGCTTTTCTGCCACAAATTCAAAGGTTGCACCAATAAACTCATTGAAAGTGTATGCTTAGCCCTGGCAAGTGTGGCTCAGTGGTTAGAATGTCAGCCCGCAGACCAAAGAGTCCCGGGTTCGGTTCCTGTAAGGGCACGTACCTCGGTTGCAGTTTGTCCCTGGCCCCGGTTGGGGTTGTGTGGGTGGCAGCCACTCGATGTGTCTCTCTCACATCGATGTTTCTCTCTCTCTCTTCCTCCCTCTCTCCCTCCTGCTCTATCTGAAGATAAATGCAAAAATGTCCTTGGATAAGGATAAAAAAAAGAAGTGTATGCTTACGGCACGGACAACAGTCTGGTGGCAGGCAGAGGGAAAGGGAGGTGGGCAGGTGGAAGTGGGCACAGCGGTGGACAGGGACGTGACTGGGTGGGGAGCGCCCGCTGCAGTGTGCAGGTGTCGACTGAGCTGTGCACTTACTGACCGATGTCACCCAACAGAGTCCCTCGAAGACAAGGCGGATGCTGCCACAAGCACAGTGCAGTGGTCACTGTGACGGGCTTAGCGCTGGCTCAGGGCCGCGTCTGCCCACACGCTGCCCTGTGACTGCCACCCTCTGCTTTCTGCCCAGCAGCTGGGGAACCAAGTCAGTGCCTGTCACAGTCATACCCAACACCGTCCTTCGTTTCTCTCAATCTGCTATAACTCCTGGGTCTGTCTTGATGTCTGAGGACCTTGATGCTTCTGGAGAACGCAGACCAACGATGTTCCAGAGCGTCTTCAAGGAGGGTTGTCTCGTGTCTCTTTTCTTAATCCTCACCCGAGGACATTTCTGCATTTATCCTCAGATAGAGCGAGAGGGAGAGAGGGAGGAGGAGAGAGAGAGAAACATCGACGTGAGAGAGACACATCGACTGGCTGCCACCCACGTGACCCCAACCGGGGCCGGGGACAAACTGCAACCGAGGTACATGCCCTGAGCGGGAACCGAACCCGGGTCTCTCTGGTCCGCGGGCCGACGCTCTAACCGCTGAGCCAGACCGGCCAGGACTGTCTCGTGTCTCTTCATGGTTAGTTTCGAGTTACACCTTTTACAGAAATGTCTGGGTTTATGGATGGTGAACTTACACTCAGCTCCAGGCAGGTAGTGTGAGGGAAGACAGAGGGGTCGAAGTGCGGGGACCTTCCCGAGGAAATTCTGATGTTCTGGAAGATGAAGGCTTTAGTGAGGAATAAAAGAATTATGCAGGGAATGACTCTTTCTTCGTTTGCTCTGTGTTCCAAGCTGAGAGTCTGCCACGTCGCTGAGATTCGTAGTGGGGTTTTTGTGTTTAAACTGGTATCCACCCCCTCTGCCTGTCGCCGTGCCCCCGGTTGGTTGGGACCCGACTGGCTTCCTATGGAATTCCACATTCGAGATTTTGAGGAATGCTTTTGCCCTGCTGTCTGTGAGCGGGCCTCGTCTCGACAAGCAGTGTGTGCGCGACAGAGGTCTTCACGGCCGGGCCGGACCGCGCAGCAGCCGTCCAGCCGTGGCCTCCGAGGCAGCCGGCAGGAGTCCAGAGCCCTCGCTGGACGTCAGCACAGACCCGCTCTGCGCCAAGGGTTGTGTTCGTTGCTTTTTCTCGATGCAGGACGGATGGCCCCGGGAAATTCCTTAGTCAGAGTGTAACTGAATTTCAGGGAAATAATTGGCATCGGCTCCCTATTTGTTTGCCATGGCACCATCTGCCATCTCACGCATACCTCTCCTCCGTCAGAAACTTGACAAACACCATCTGGACGTCAGGATCCCACGCGGCGATCCCACGCGTGGTTCGGCGATCCCACCTGGCTCGGGAGCCAGGCGCACCCACACCCGCATCTGAGCTCTGCCTTTTTCTAAAGCTCGGCCAGGTCGGTGCACAAACCGACCTCTGTACGTCTCGGATTCCTTATCTGTAGGATCGCAGGAGTCGTAAGGCCTGCTTCGCATAGTATTTATGAGGATTAACTATGGTGGAAATAAAATGCAGGCAAACATCTTCACAGGGCGCCTTGCATGTGGTAAGTTCTACACTGCTTATCGCTATCTCCATTGAACGGACGAAGAGACTGAGGGTCAGAGTGGCTAATAATCCTGAATAAGGTCCCCAGCTCCAAGTTCCAGCAGCAAGGTCATTCCCATAATACGTTCCTGCCTCGTCCTGGACAAGCCAGAAGGTGAGCTGGAAAACAGTCCAGTTTTACAGATCTTTTTCAGGTTGTATAACCCTCAGAGGTTCTCAAACAAAGTGAATCAGTGTCAAATGCAGAGTGTGCTATTCAGTTGCTCCCGGACCCTCAGCACAATCTCACCTTTGCAAAAACGTGGCTGAAATACAGGTTGTTCCTCCCGTGGCAGATGAAAACGACGACACGTCATGCTATAAAGGAATTAGGATTTTCAAAGTACGGGTCGATTGAAACAAGAAGTCCATCTTGAATGATGACATTACATTTCAGTAACAGTACAGGTCACCTCTCACTCCTTCCCCCAAGAGAAAAGCTTTACAAATACCAGGTGTGTTATTTTTTTATTTTGGTCTTGCTGTGAAACGGAGGGGAGTTTTCTTCGACTGTCGGAACCCGGCTGCGCTTCCGCGAGTCCTTGCGTCCAGGAAAAGGCCGTTATCGGACCTGACCGTCCGCCTCGGCGGCTGTGGCGGTGGTGTGCCCGGAGGCAGGCAGAACTGTTCCAACCCCTGAAAGTGATGGAAAACGCGGAATCAGGCTGAGATGTTGTTAAGGAACATTCCACGATGCGCTGAATGGTGTCCCCCAAAATTCGTAGGTGGAGGCCCCTGGACCTGAGTGTGACTGTATTTACAAATGGGTCATTAAGGAGGTGATTAAGGTAAGATGAGGTTATTAGGGTGGGCCGTGATCCAGTGGGGCTGATGTCCTTGGAGGACACACCAAGGTCACGAGGGGCACCCTCACGCAGTGTCACAACCATGTGACGACTCAGGGAGAAGATGGCCTTGTGCAAGCCGCAGTGAGGTCTCAGCAGCAACCAGCTGACCTCGGCCTCCGGGCCCGCAGAGCTGGGAGGACCTCAGGGTGTGTGGTCTAAGCCGCCCGGCTGTGCTGTTTCCATATGGACGACTGAGCTAATACGACTTACGGGAAGGCGCTTCGCATAAACATGAAGTGGTTTCGTGTCTAAACCCCGGACGGTTCATTTTATGTCCACTTCAGTGAGCTAGGAGCTGCCTGGAGAACTGGTAAAAGCTCACTTCTCAGCGGGTCTGGGAGGCTGTCTCCGGGTCGGCAGGGAGACCCTGCAGGTATTTTGGAGAGAAGGGGGCTGTCCCTCCATGCCCCTCCTCCTTCCCAGGCCTGTGGCCTCCGAGGGTGTTTTGCATACAGAGTGGGGACCCCTGCAGCCCAGCTCAGCTCCCGCTGCTGGCCCAGCCTGGCCCTCTCCTCAAGCAGGTGCCGTGCAGCTGACTTGGGGATCCGCTGAGGCTGGTGATCCGCTTTGAGAAGTGTTCCTCTTATCGTCTTGTGAAGGGGAGTCCGCACAGCCCGTCTCTGTTGATGACAGACGGCACTGTCTCTCCGCTAAGCAGGATGTCACTGCGTGGGCTGCTCTGTGGTGGACGGCAACTGCCGGGATGGGACCGGGTTCCGAGACCGTCCACGTGTGGGCGTCCATCCACAGAGGGGGCCTTCGCTCGGCACAGCCGGACACACACATCGGGGCCACCCCCCCCCCAGGCCAGCAGCCTCCGGTCACACACATCAGGGCCACCCTCCCGGGCCAGCAGCCTCCGGTCCACACATCAGGGCCACCCTCCCGGGCCAGCAGCCTCCGGTCACACACATCGGGGCCACCCTCCCGGGCCAGCAGCCTCCGGTCACACACATCGGGGCCACCCTCCCGGGCCAGCAGCCTCCGGTCACACACATCGGGGCCACCACTCCCGGGCCAGCAGCCTCCGGTCACACACATCAGGGCCACCCTCCCGGGCCAGCAGCCTCCGGTCACACATCAGGGCCACCCCCCCCCAGGCCAACAGCCTCTGGTCACACACATCGGGGCCACCTGTCCCAGGCCAGCAGCCTCCGGTCACATCAGGGCCACCCTCCCGGGCCAGCAGCCTCCGGTCACACATCAGGGCCACCCCCCCCCAGGCCAACAGCCTCTGGTCACACACATCGGGGCCACCTGTCCCAGGCCAGCAGCCTCCGGTCACACACATCGGGGCCACCACTCCCAGGCCAGCAGCCTCCGGTCACACACATCAGGGCCACCCTCCCGGGCCAGCAGCCTCCGGTCACACATCAGGGCCACCCCCCCCCCAGGCCAACAGCCTCTGGTCACACACATCGGGGCCACCTGTCCCAGGCCAGCAGCCTCCGGTCACATCAGGGCCACCCTCCCGGGCCAGCAGCCTCCGGTCACACACATCGGGGCCACCCTCCCGGGCCAGCAGCCTCCGGCCCACTGCTGCATCGGTCCTGCAGCATGTGACAGGGGTCTGGAAGCCAAGCCCACCATTTCTGGTCACCGTGAAACCTGGACCTGGGGCAGCAGACTCCGTGCTGAGCATAGGCCCTGCCCCGCTGCCGGGACAAGGTGTGGTCGGCAGGTGCCCATCCGGGTCCGAGCACACAGGCTCATGCATGCCCGTTTCTCAGCGCGGTCCCGTGCCAGCGCAGTGAGGGGTTTGTCGGGAACACTTTCCTAGCTCAGGCCCACGGAGGCAGAGCCTGCGGTGTGCGGCTCCTGGGAAAGCACCGGATGTCCGTGCTGTGGGATGGCGTCCTAGCTCCCCGCGGTCACCTTCCATGGGCTACGTTTAGGACAGGAATGCAGCCCTGAGAGCGTGCTGAAACCACACACCTCCAGCAAAAGCACAGAGGAGGTGGGCCTGGAACAGCTGGTCGTAGGTGTGCCAGCTCACGGAGCCAGACGGGGAATCGCACTCGTGGAGAGGCCCTGCAATGAGCCTGGCCGATCGCCCCTCCCGCCTTCGGTCCCAGGGAAACCTGCAGGTGCCAGAAGGCTCGCTCAGCTGCAAAGGCCTTGCAGGCCCAGCGCTCCGCCCTCTTCCTCTCTGGGAACCAGCAGCACTTTGGCTGAAAAGCTACAATGTATCCCTACACCTGTAGGGTGAAGTGAGGGCAGAGATGGAGGGAAATACCTGTTCTCAAACGTCAGCTTGGTGACTACCCACTTATTTATCGTTGAGCTGAGTGTGAGACTGAGCTTGTGCAAGGAGACAAATGACTGTGCGTCCTCCAGTCAAATTCAAAAAATTCTACAAATGCATGCTTAATGAGAAACACACCCACGAACTTACATTTCTGCTCCCTTTAAATGCCGGTGACTGAATTTGTTAATTTTAAATTACGGTCTATGTCTATCTAGACCTAACTATTTGTCCCGAGGCAGATGGCTGCTGACAAAGAAAGATGGCCTTGAGGTAGTTATTTGTTCGATTTTTAATATCTTCTTAGATACTGCAATGCTACTTGTAAATGGCTGGAACAGATACACACACACACACACACACACACACACACACACACGTATATGTCCCCATAATACTTATTTTAAAATCTGTCTGGCATTAATGGAAGAGATAAAGTATGAGAGAAAACCAGATAAAAAATTGTTGTAAATCATAGGAACGCTATAATTCAGTGTATTCTTTTAAGTATTTTGAGAGGGTGTCAAAAGGTGTGTTAATATATTGCAATTAAATTGTTAACCTGACTCCATAATTCATTTATACTCTGAAATCTCTGACGTCTCCTTCAGTGATGAATCTGTGTTCGTTTGAAATACACGCGCGTTGCCTTTACTCATACCTGAACAGCCAGCGACTGAGTTTGGATTTCCGTTTCCTTGGCTGGAAATGTAGCATCCCCACTGGAAGGAAATCTGTTGGTTTGTAGCAATGATTGCATCTATGGCGACCGGAATGCAACAAAGTAATGTTGCTTGGCAACCAGAATGCAACAAAGTAATGTTGCTTGGCAACCGGAATGCAACAAAGTAATGTTGCGGATGGGCCTCCTGGAGAAAGCGGGGCTGTGGGGAGCGGAGACACAGCCAGCTTGGCTGCCCCAGCTGAGACCCCAGAAATAAGACTGGTCCCCGAGATGCCACCAGCTATCCAGAGAAGCCATCTCAGCTGAGCCCTGCCTGAATTACCCACCCAGAATAGCATGACAAAGTACACAATTGCTGTTTTAAGCCATTAAATCTTGAATGCGTGCCTATGCAGCCATAGGTGAATGAGTCAATATCCCCCATCACAGAAAACTGACAAATTCATTACAAAGTATCTGTGCAAAGGCTGATAAATTCATTACAAAGTATCTGTGCAAAGGCTGATAAAAGATCACAACTCTACATGCAAACCTAAGCTAATGCAGAAACTGCAATTCCGTGCTGATGTTTCCCCTGTTCTTTCTAAAGTAAGATAAGGCGCAGAATGGTCCCTTTTCTTCTCCTCTGATTAGAGGAAGCAAAAAAGTTTGTCTGATAAATTTTCTCCTGATGCTAGATATTAAGAGAGATGTGTCTCGTGGACAGTTTATATAGCAGCTATTGTTAAAGAAAATACAAGAATTATTCTTATATAACTGGTTCTGAAAAAGATATTTAATGAGTCGTCAAAGAGAGCTGGCCTAATGTGAGAAGGGTGAGGACTTCCGTGAACATATTTTGGTAGAGGAGCCAACTTAGAAACGGTAAAGAATATGTATGATTAACAGCCGTTTAAAATGCTTTCCCCAACATATCTGCAATTTATAGTTATGTACTCAATCCGGCACTGCACAGCTGGCCCGTGAATGTCTTTAGCAGTGTTATCGTGCTGGCGATGGCGCTGATGTTCTCCCGTTGGAAGAAGGATCTCCAGAGACGTGGTCGTCAAGATGGAAAGCCTTTCCCGAGTCTGTGCACACACCCAGTCTTTATCAGGATTTAGCTCGTGAAAGTGTCACTGTTCGCAGCGTGGGCAATTACTCAGCTGTGACTCAAAGCGAGATCTGGGCTCAGAAAATGTGGTGCGGGGGTTGCCTGTTGATTGTTTCCAGTGTGCAAGCGTGAGCGTCTGGTGATTGGACAGTTGCAGCGCTGAGCATCCCGGTCTCCCAGGCAACCGCTGGGATGAATTGGATGTGACGGGCATCTCGACAGGCGCGCCCCCTTGTTGAATTAAACAGCGGAAAGCGTTGGCTCTGAGCAAGTTTTGTGGCAGCCAGATAGCTGTCATTGAGGGGTTCTTTCTGCTCATCTGTTTGCCCCAAATCCAGCTGTTCCCTGAGGTATAGGGATTGCACGAATGCCCCCCTTCCTCCTGTCTTCGACAGCCACGCCCTTCGCCACGTGACTTGGTAGTTCCCCTCAGCATTACTTGGGGGAGACCTCTGCACCCCTTGAGTTGGCCTTTGATGCCAACGCTTGTGACCCAAGCAGAGGCCGTGGAAGGCCTAGTGCCCAGGTTGGTTCCCGCTGTTCACGCCAGTCCGGAGAGTGTGCCGGCATGAGCTGGCTGCAGATGAGAGACACGGGTGGGGCCCCAGTGTCAGCTCACAGCCAGACAGCTGCAGGCCGTGTGCGTGCAGTCCACAGCCAAGGCGCGGCCCAGCTGGACACGATCCAAGTGTCCCACCCACAGCGGCGTGAGCCAAATAGCTGGATTGCACTGTACGCCACCGAGGTAGGCGTGATTGTTACGCAGCACTGTGGTGGTCCTGGAGAACTCATCTTCTCTTCAGCATGCTCTGGTCTCATTGACGATACCCTGAAGTCACCCCACTGGGACAGTGTGAGTGTTACTTATTGCCATGGCATGTGGGCCTACAACCCATCCATCCTTTGGTTCAATTAATAAATTTACATTTTTAGCCCAGCCGGTGTGGCTCAGTGGTTGAGCATCGACCCATGCACCAAGAGGTCGCCGGTTCGATTCCCGGTCGGGGCACATGCCCAGGTTGTGGGCCCGATCCCCAGTAGGGGACATGCAGGAGGTGGCCCATCGATGTTCTCTCTCATCGATGTTTCTATCTCTCTCTCTCTCTCCCTTCCTCTCCCTCTAAAATCAATAAAGAAAAAATATTTAAAAATAAAATACATTTACGTTTCTATAAGTTAGGAATATAACTTATAAATATAATCCTCAGTCCCTATTAGACTAACGTAATATATTAATAATCACAATGATTGTGTATAGAAGAGGGACTGAGTTCAGTCACGTTTCATGCCATAGGAGATCAATGGCCGTGTCACCAAGGCAGAGAGTGGGTTCATGGGTTATCACTCGTGGGCATGGTTGCTTCAGTCCCCCTGGCGCCCTATTGTGAAATCAACAAATAAAGAAGGAAAATCAAAACTCCTCAAATACCTTTAATGACACCAGGGAATTGCCTGGGTCATGAAAACCGCGGGTAACCTGTGAGAATGGGACCTAGGTTCTTCCAGGAGGAGAAGGCAGGTGACGGACATCGCTGTAGAATCCAATGGCGGAGGGCCATGCCTAACATCGGAGCAAAGGGGCCTCTGTCCAGGTCCCCCCACGACAGTGCATTGGTCTGGGGAATGTGAATAAATCCTTCAGTCCTGTAAGCATCAGCTTTCGCGTGGGGAAAAAAAATGGGGCTGTTAATACGACTTCCATAAGTGAGTTGCTTAGAGGATTAAATCAAACAGTACAGTCAGCCGGTTTCGCGAAGCACCTGGCAGATAGTTCGCCGTTCAATAAATTACAGTTATTATTGTTAAGACTGCTGGCTGCTCGTATAAGCCTCAAAACTTTGGCGCAGTGGTTTATTGGGAACAAAGTCAGGGTAGAATTCTGATGAGTATGCAGAAAGGGACTGAGTCCCCGTATTTGGGACATAGAGAATTGCCTCTTTTTGCAATTGGAGAAATTTTTTTTTAATCGTCCTAAAGGACCCCCGCCCAGGGGACTGGAGGAGGCAAGGTAAGGATTGAGGTGTCACATCGGAAACAAGATGTGAACACATCCGGGGAGAAACAATCACCCCGAGAAGTTAGGTTGATTGATCAGACCAACATTCGTGGGCAGTACAAACAAAGTTACCCGTGCTCCCAAATCATTCATGCATTTTGGAGTTGTCCAAAGACTTTGGGAACTGTTAAATCACCAGCTTTGGCATAGTCTAAATAACAATTCCGATGATAGAAAAAATTGCACATTAAAGAAAATGCAGTCAATATAGACAGGTGAAAACAAGAAAAATTCTAGAAATCTCTCTGTTCAGACCATAAATGTTTTGGTGTATTACCTCCCCATTTTTCTTCCTCCTGACATTTAAAGAAGAACCACAAACCACATTGGAAGTTATTTCACGGAAACTCAATTATTAGTTTTTTTCTGAAAAGAAAACATGGTGTTATTGCATTGTCTCTGACAGAGGAAGCTGGACTGTGAACTCTCAAATTCCAAACGCAACATTTCAGTGAGATATCGACGTTCTCGTTTGCACCCTGAGAACTGCTGGAACAGACCTCAACATTTCTGAATGCTCATTTTCCTGAAAGGTGAGAGGAAGGTGTGCAGAGGGTCTAACATCAACAAGATTGCCTTAAACGGCCCTATATTCATAGGTTGAAATATGATGAAATAAGTACAGCCAACAGTGTCTTGAACACAAAAGCAAAGTACATGCTACTCGGGTTGCTCTCGCCCTTGCTCTCTGTGAGAAAATAAGCAGAGCTGGGGAATTTGCTTTGGCTTTGCATTCACGGACATTCCCACCTATCTCTTGTCTTCCTTAAGGTGTTTGAAAATGATCTCAGAATGGTTCATATCAGCATAACCCAGGTATCGCTGTGGTAGAAACGTACTTGACTTCCTGATACGTATTCTAAGTAGGCACTGGAGAATAGAGCGGATGCCTCAAAGTTATGTTCGGAATCCTCATAGGTTATGGGGCCCAAAGGAGGTCGGATGCAGTACTGACCGACCCCAGCTGAGAAGGCTGCTGTAAAGCTGAGGGACATTGGCCCTTTGAGGATTTAATGCTGACTCCATGTCTCCTGGATTGAAGCTGATGTCCTGCGTGGATGTGAATTCCTAGACCCCACAGGCTGATGTAACCTGGACCATGCCAGACAGCCCTGTGTCTCCAGCCTGAGTGCTGACCAGCCAGCCTCTCCACGAGCTGGCTCTGAGCGTACACCGTGCTCACGCGGTTCTGCACCAGGAAAGAGGCGCCTGTGAATCGTCGCCCTCTCTCTGCCTTGCAGAGGCAAGAAACAGACTGGAGAAGATTTCGCAATGCACGTGCCAAAGACAGCCATTTCCCTTTGGATTCTCTGTGGAGCTCATTTCCAAAGGTACGGCGGAATCTCACAGTGATGAATCAGCGCCTGGCAGATCCGTAAGTCTCCAAGCAGGAGCAGCACTGGTAGTCTGCCAGATGACAGAGGAGTTCCTTTTCACGTGACTGCCTTAACTCAGATTGACAAACAGATAAAATACAGAGGAGCGGTCTCCAAGCTCCAGCTTTCAAAGTTGACATCCAAGGAACTCACACTCCTCACACTTTTTTCTAGCCAAGACCTTGTTTGCAACATGCATTAATTAATCATGTACTTGGGTTCCCTTATGCCTTTGCTATCAACACATCATGATTTGGGGAATTCTTAATTGGTGCTCATTCAACACAGTTAAACGTCACTTTTGCTGACTTCAGTCAACTAGATGACTGATTTGTTCTACAAACATATAAAAACACATTACAATTATGAATGGATAGCAATGACTTCATGAAATTTCTCCCACTGTAACAGTGGGGAATTGTAACCCACCCCACCATCCTTTCAACATTGTTTCTGTAGAGGCTGACTCTAACTAATACGTAGCTTATAGATAAAATGCATGTTGATATAAGAATACTAGGAATTGCCCGGCCAGTGGGGCTCAGTGGTTGAGCATCAATCCATGCACCCAGGGGTCGCCGGTTCGATTGCCAGTCAGGGCACATGCCCAGGTTGTGGGCCAAATCCCCAGTGGAGGGCATGCAGGACTCAGTCAATCGATGTTCTCTCTCACCGATGTTTCTGTCTCTCTCTCTCTCTCCCTCTCCCTTTCTCTCTCTCTAAAATCAATAAAGAAAAATTTTTTTTAAATCCTAAGAACTAACTTCAGAAGATACAGACTCTGACCTTCATTCATCCCAGCCCTGACACATTTGCTGACCTTTAACCTTAAAAGCAGGATGACCCACACCATACCATCACTTGACCAATGTCAAGGTCCTCATCAGAATAGACTGTGCTGGTCTGCACGCAGTGCCCTCAGTGGAAAACTTTCAACCCCCTCCCCTTGATCTCTTTGTTCTGTTTTCTCTCTCTCCCCTAATAAAAAGCTCTGCCTGCACTGAGATGTTAAGATGGGCTTTGGGATGAGAGTCCCCATCTTCTCAGGCTGCAGTCACTTGAATAAACCAATTTCTTTCTTGCTGGCACCTGTCTCCCCTGGGTTTCGGTTACACTACCACATTTCAGTGTTTCAGTAAGGAGCCTCATTTTTTTTTATTTTCAGAGTATGCTAGTTGCTATGTGCAAGTATGTGAGTGATAAAGAAATGTGGCCCCTTCCCTGCCCACACATTACACAGCCTCAGTAGCTGGCTCCTCTGTTTCTCTGTTGGGCTCACCCTAAAGGAAAGATTTTAGTGTGAAGGGAAGTCTGAACCTGGACTCTGAAAAAATATGTGGAAGAAGAAGGTAATGGGTGTAGTCATGGCACCATGAGCACCACAGGTCATCAGCAATCAAGCATCTGTCCTGACGGTTATGAAATCTCCAAGTTATTTATGGTAGTCAGACCTTTTATGGAATTCTCCTTTTCTTTCTTTGCCCCACAATTTAAAAATACTAATGAGTAAACAGGTAATACCTGGGAAATTCCCATCCATCAGGTGAGGTTATTAAGAACAGCTATTTAGGAAGCCTTATACCAGGTTGTGATTAATCTAGAAGAAAAAAAGACACGATCTTGCTGTTGAAATATTGAAAGCCACATAGTAGAGAGAACAAATGAATTCTGTTGAGTTCCAGAGAGCAGATTAGATGTCTTGGGCTAGTCTCCAGAAGACAGAAATAAGAAAAACACAAAAAAATATGCTGAATATGAAAATTCCAATTATAATACTATTCCAGAAAGAACACTAATATAATTACAATTTATATTCAGACAATTTTCTAAACTTATTGGAGTTTTTTCATGATTGCATTTGTAATGCCTTTCATTGTGCCTACCACTTAAATGTTCTGTAAGTACTATTGTCATTATTCTTGGTGTTATTGCTATTATTTTATTATTAATTCGGATTTTCCCAGGTATTAATAAAGTCTTGGCAGACACAGGTCATATATCACTTGCTCTCTTTCATTATCCCTGGTACTAAGCATATTCCTGACATAGTAGAAACTCAATTAATATTAGTCCAGTAATAAATAAAAAGGAAATTATGAAAGCAATGTACTCACTATTGCCTGATGGCTGAATAAAGATAAAAAGACATTGGAAACCATTAGAGAAAGCAGAATATAATTATATTAGGAACCACTGTGAAACAATCACTAATATTGAGCAGTATATTTAGTCCTGATGGACCTTTCTATAAACCAAAGAAGGTTTGTTGCCAAGTAGCATTATATGCGGGAAGATGGAGGCATTGACGAGGTCAACTGGCCCTTCAACACACACCCAAGTGATTCTGTTTAGATGAGTCCTGGACCCCAAGAAACACCCAAATGACCTGTAGAATACAAGAGTTGTAGAGCTACAGATGTATATCAGTTTAATCTGACAGTATATGGAAATCGTTTCTTCCTAAAATAAAAATACATATTATATAGAAAGAGGGTATGAACGAGCTAGTCCATAGACTCCACCGGGTATGGAAAGCTAGTCTATAGATTCCACTGGATGTGGGTAACCTAGTCATAGACTTCACTGGATATGGGAGATGAGCTAGTCCATGGACTCTACCAGGTGTGGGAAAGCTAGTCTATAGATTCCACTGGGTGTGGGTGACGTAGTCATAGACTTCACTGGATATGGGTGATGAGCTAGTCCATAGACTCCACCGGGTATGGGAAAGCTAGTCTATAGATTCCGCTGGGTGTGGGTAACGTAGTCATAGACTTCACTGGATATGGGTTATGAGCTAGTCCATCGACTCTACCAGGTATGGGAAAGCTAGTCTATAGATTCCACTGGGTGTGGGTAACTAGTCATACACTTCACTGGATATGGGAGATGAGCTAGTCCATAGACTCCACCGGGTATGGGAAAGCTAGTCTATAGATTCCACTGGGTGTGGGTAACTAGTCATACACTTCACTGGATATGGGAGATGAGCTAGTCCATCGACTCTACCAGGTGTGGGAAAGCTAGTCTATAGATTCCACTGGGTGTGGGTAACTAGTCATAGACTTCACTGGATATGGGAGATGAGCTAGTCCATCGACTCTACCAGGTATGGGAAAGCTAGTCTATAGATTCCACTGGGTGTGGGTGACTAGTCATAGACTTCACTGGATATGGGTGATGAGCTAGTCCATAGACTCCACTGGGTATGGGTAAGTTCATCTGTGAACTTCTTTCATGGAAATGCATCCATCTACTAGGGGAAATTTTCACAAATGAACATAAATGAGTACCAGAATGAGTCAGCGTTCTTGGGGACAAACGTCTGAAGAAAAGGGTCGGCAATGCTGCTCTCTGAGAAGGAGCCTGAACCTCTGCTGTGATTCTTACACTCACTGGGTGGAAGATGCAGAAATGGAGCAATCTTGTAACCAGTGTTGCTCATGTTTCGGTCATCAGAGCTGCTCGCCAACCCCGCTTCTACTTGCAAATAGTACCAACAGGAACAATAACAGTAATAAATCATTACAAGAAGTCCTTTGGTAGAGGGAGTCTCGGATGCATTTTTCTCAACAATGTGTCCCTGAGTAGAGAATGATTCTTAGAACTCGGATGAATAATAGTGTTGGGTTTAGGAAGACCTAGAGGATTTGGGCAAAGCCAATGGATGGTTCTAAATTAACATACTGTTAACTCAAAAGTTTTCATAGAGGAGAAAGGCACATTTTAAAAATCAGCTACCTTCCCGGCTGGTGTGGCTCAGTGGCTGAGCATCGACCCCTGCACCAAGAGGTCGCAGGTTTGATTCCCGGTCAGGGCACATGCCCAGGTTGTGGGCCTGATCCCCAGTGGGGGGCATGCAGGAAGCGGCCAATCGATGTTCTCTCTCATTGATGTTTCTATCTCTCTCTCCCTCTCCCTTCCTCTCTCTCTAAAATCAATACAGGAAAAAAAAATTAAAAATAAACAAAAAATAAAAATCAGCTACCTTGCCCTGGCTGGTGTGCCTTAATTGGTTGAGCGTTGACCCATGCACCCAGAGATCACTGGTTCAATTCCCGGTCAGGGCACATGCCTGGGTTGCGGGTGCAATCCCCAGTAGGGAGCGTGCAAGAGGCGGCCAATTGAGATTTCTTTCTCATTGATGTCTCGTTCTCTTCCTCTCCCTTCCTCTCTCTCTCAAATCAATAAAAAAAACATATAAAAATAACAAATGAAAATCGGCTACCTCATTAACATAGGTATTCTAATCTTATTTGTATAATATATAAAACGTTTTGATTATAATATTGATGATTACAACTAGACAGCAAGTAACGATATGAGACACTTAAAAGTCACATTTTTAATTTTTTCTATTTTTAAATAATGAAACACGACAACCGGTTGGAATTCGCCTTCTGTTACATGTCAGTGTTCCTTTGTAGCGCACAGATTATTTATTTATTTATTTGCTCCGCTGTGGGTAATTGTTTTCTCCGACAAACTGCCTAAAGAATACTAGACAATAAATGTGAAGAAAGTATATTTAGATTATTGTTGAAAAGTCAGGAAAGGCTGACCGTTTGTTTTTCGTCTTCACAAATGCTTGTTAGTCATTAAGTGTGTTCCTCGGCAAAGGCAAGTTGAAATGCCGAGTTATTTACACCTCTGCTTTCACTGGGTGCCATCGGTGGCATCTTAGACTGCCCAGTGTGTGTGTTTGGAGGCGCGTTAATTGTGGAAGAAGCCGGGCCTGCCCGGCCTGTGACAGTGGGTGGGAGTGATTCACACGGCAGAGCGCTGATCACAGAGTTGAACACGGCCTTTGCTGTACATAATCCTACACACTGGCCTCTTTACTGGAAAGAAATTATTATTGCATTTGCCAGCTGCAGAAAGATGGGGGTTGTTTAAAATACAGTGCAGCTATTATAGCCTGGAATTAGGAGTCTTTTGCATCATTAAAATATCCCGGGGAGGGAGAGGGTCGAAATCACTGGGCTCATTTCACAGCTCGGCTGAGCCCTGAAAGGTCCCCTTAATATTCGAAGAGCATTAACATGAACATTTGTCATGCGGTCTAAGCTCCCACCATATAACACATGGACACACTCAGGACGCGGGCTCAGAGAGATGCCTAAGGAACACTGTTAGGCCCAGGAATAGAAAAAGTTACAGTGGGTGGTAAAGTAGCATGGAATATTCTAGAACATTCTCCTTTTTTATAGCCACCAGACTCTGAAGATGGAGTGGAAGGTTGACAAGTTGAGCTAATCATTCCAGAGCTCACATTTACATAGTTTATCCAATATGTAGATGGAAGCTAGAGGCACAGTTCATTTCTTTCACTGACCATCTTTCCCCCAACATGTTTCCTGGGAAGGACAGAGGTTGTTTCAGCAACATGGAATCCATTAGAGAGGGACTGACGGTATTTTGTCCTAAAATGAAGAATCTTTCCTTTTCCTTGGGATCAGGAGCAGGGCTATTTATATGCTCCCTCAAATGCAAAGACGAAAAAGGCCTTCATCTATGTAAATGGGTCGTAATCATCACCATACAGCAAAGACATCTCGTGATCATTTTCGTGCGCAATATTTTCTACTGCAAAGAATAGGTTTCTTAATCACGTTCCAGATCTTTGCTGTCGTAATAGCAAGTCATAAAGAATGCATCCAAAAAGATTGACTTTTTATGGCCAAAGAATATTGCCTTGTGTCTACGTACCACTTCTTCTCTGTGCACTCATGTACCGACGGACACTTGGGTTGCTTCCATATCTCCGCTCGTGTGAGGAATGCCGCAGTGAACATAGGGATGCTTATATCATTTCCAACTAGTGCTTTTTTTTCTCTGAGCAAATACCCAGAAGTGGAATTGCTGAGTCATACGGTAGTTCTATATTTAATTTTTTGAGCATCCTCCACATTACTTAGCCATAAAAAAGAATGACATTCTACCATTGGCGACAATGTGACTAGACCTAGAAGATGTGGTGCTAAATGAATAATCATACAGGGAAAGAGAAAGAGCACATGATTTCACGTATATGTGGGATCGAACAAACAAAGGCAAGAGAGACAGAGTCATAGATACAGAGAACTAAGTGGCGCGTCCCAGCGGGAGAGGGGTGGGGGGCTGGGTGAAAAAGGTGAAGGGACTGGAAAGGACAGATTGGCAGGTACAAAGCAGTCGTGAGGATGTAGTCCATAGTACTGTGATAACTATGTACGGTGTCGGGTGGGTACTGAGCTTACTGGGGGATCACTTGAAATGTGCACCTGAAATGAATACGAAATAGTATCGCAGGTCAACTGTAACTGAAAAATAAAAATAAAAAAGGTTTCACTTAAGCCAGTCTTGATTATTTCTATTAAAATATAATGAGGTAGAAATTTTAAATGCAACTGCATTCATCTTATTGCTATCTTTAAATGGAAATAGGGTCCGGCCGGTGTGGCTTAGTGGTGGAGCGTCGACCCTGCACCAAGAGGTCCTGGTTTGATTCCCGGTCAGGGCACATGCCCAGGTTGTGGGCCCGATCCCCAGTGGGGGGCACGCAGGAGGCGGCCAGTCGATGTTCTCTCTCATCGATGTTTCTATCTCTCTCTCCTTAACACTTCCTCTCTCTCTAAAATCAATCAATCAATCAATCAATCAATCAATCAATAAATGGAAATAGGATTGTATTTAGAAAAGGAAATCAAGATGTGAAAATGGTAAAACCAGCCTCTGAAAATATGACATGAAGGATCAGATGCGGGTGACCAATTCAGCAGAGGGATTTCTTCGGGACCTCCTTTTCTCAGGATGTTCTCTGCCCTCGGCACGCAGTTTGGGGGTGACTCAGGCGTTCCCGCACCACTCAGATCCCACGGCAGAGCCGTCACCGTGGTGTCTAAGGTCCCTGTTTCAGAACTTCTACTGTGCACCACTTTTAACAGACCCTGCACGTTTCATCATGTCGTCCAGGAGAATGCTTTGGTTGGGTGATGAGACAGATGAGGCCAAGTTCCCGTCCTGCACTTGCCTTGGCTTGTGCCCATACATGGGTGGCCTTCTTGGGTTGTGTTCCTGACACGGATGTGTGAAGGGGGCCCTCTGACTTGGAGCCAGTCTTTGGGGGAATGCAGTGCAGGAATCTCCCCTCCCCACTGAGCCGTCTCACCTGCTCGTCAATGGTAGGGGCGTTGATGTCTGAGCTCCCTTTTCCAAACGTCCCCGGAATCAGTGGGATTGGAAGCAAACCAAGGGAACTGCCGAGAGGGTCGCGACCTCACGGAGAAGAATCAGCGGGTGCTTTTCTTTGGCTGTCGATCTCTGCACATTTCCAGGTGGTGACGACACTGTTTCCAGGGAGAAATTATAACGATTCCTATGCACTTTTCATACATTGAGATCTAGTTAAAAGGAGACTCACTAAATGGGAAAGTACTCAGTGAAATAATGTTACACAATGGAACTGTTGCTATATATCATATGTATATGTTACACTCTATGAATCTATATGATATGCATATTATATACCATGCATATGTATATGGGCATGTATATTATACACATGTATTTCATGTATATTATAGTATGTACACATATTACATCATGTGCATATATGTACTTATGTGTGCACACAAAATCAGGATATTGAATTCTAACTACCCCAATATTTTAAAGCTCCTTTGGTTTCATATGTTTTACAGGTATTTCAGATTAGTGACTTATTTTTCCTTGTATTACATTTCCTCTCTCTCATTTTAATTCCAGCAATTCAAGTTCCGATTCGAGAGGTTCAAAATCCTGAAACGACTTGATATTTCAATCTGATCGTTTTCAAAGATTCTCAAAGAGCCACAGACCCGACTTTTACATAGTGCTGGGGAACGGCGGTGGGTTGTGTGATTTGTCAGGGAGTGTCGATCAATCCAAGCCGTGGTCTCACTGACGGTGGAAATACGTGTCCGGATTCATTTCACTCTTTGGACCTGTGGCGGAGAATCTAAACCTTTCACCCCCTCTTCCACCTGGTTTTGGGGCGTAAGCAGAGAAGATGTCATAGAGACGCAGCTGTGGTGACCTGAGGGTGCGAACAATTCCCAGGACACCCTTTGTCCGTTGCCAGCCACGTGTACACGGGACAGTTCTCATACAAAATGTATTTTTTTTCCCTAGAAAGAGAGTGTCACTGTTCTTTCTATTTTTGTCATTGTCGTGTATGTATTTTGGTTTGTTTCAGTTCATCTTCAGGTCCGGAAGAAAAGTTTTCACTTCCTGGCTGGATTGCACTTGGCGGATCGTGAAGTAACCCTGTCTTAGCGCAATGCACCCAGTTCAAACCCAGCCTCTGCTGATGGGCTCCCAGGGGATTCTTTGTTCTCTGTGGCTTCACTACGGAGGGTCAGGGTGTAATGAAGCCACTGAAACCTGCCCAAACTGGAGGGCTCCAGGGAAACGCAGGGTCTGCTTTGCGTCTGTGGGACCCCACGTGGCTGTTGGGCCACGTGCTTCCCTAGCCACCGAGCGACAAACAGTTCTGAGCGGCGAGGTGGCTGCTGGTCCCCGGCCCCACCTGTGGCGAGAGGCCAGGCTGTCAGGAGTTTCAGAGACGCACCTGTTCTTCGAAGCGGGTGTGGACGGAGCGTGGCGCTATTTCGTAAGGACCAGGGCTGAGCATCAGGGTCACGGCTGTGATCACGTAGCAGGGGCCCGAGGACACGGCGCCGGGAAAATGCGCCGAGCGGACCCGTGACCCGCTGCTCCCATTTGCTTGTGTGTGATTTTCACATCCTAGACTCTAGGCTGAGAACACAGGCTTGTTCGGAAACAGCGTTATGTATCTAAAATATTTATAAAGACAAGCAAAAAAACAGTCTTCCAAGCCACATGCACTGTCGTTAGCTAAGGTGTGCTGGGGTGTAAGGAATATAGAATTAGGAGAATATTATACAGGATATAATATTTCTGCCCAGTGTGAATACTCGGATTTAAGAATAACTGTGCATCTGAGATATTTGAGATGATGTACATCATTCTCTCCCTCCTTCCCTTCCCCGAGGGCTAGGAAAAGTTTAGGTGAATTGTTACATTCGTTTACGTCATTACTGTCATTTTCGCATAGCGGTGGCATTTCAGACTATTTTGAGATTTTTATGATACCTACGGGCATGTGAAGGAAAAAAATAGCTTAAGGCTATTTAGTCTATTTCTTTCCGGGGAGAGGGGGATTGGAGAGGGAGCTTGTGAAAGGGACGTTAGTTGTAGCAACGGGTTACTGGGGACGCTTATGGGGGGGTGCTGGGGCGTTCATTTCTGTCGCAGGAAGGGAAGCGGTGTCCTCACTGTGCTCGCAATTTAATGTAAATCTCATGATTTTCATGTTTTGAACAAACGCCTACTTGATTTCGGGCAATTTTTCTGCCCACAGGCAGTGGCTGGCGGGCTCGGTGATTATGAGCACACCCGGGGAGGGCCCAGGGAAGGGGAAGTGCGGTGGGGACTTGAGGATCACCGGGACTGTGGCGACGCGTCCCACAACTTCTAAAAGATGTATGAGATACATAATGTCACAGAGCCGGGCGCTTTTTAAATCACAACACAGGCAGGAGTTTGCTATTGCTTTCGGTGTGTACAAGGAATCGGTTCTTTGGGGGAAGACAGAGATGGTGACTGAGTACTAAATACCCTAATAAGACAGGAATTGAGGGGCGCAGTGACCCCAAAACCTGGACCCGGAACACTCACGCATCCCAAAAACTCTCTGAGTGTTTCTTCCTCTGCTGATGGGAACAGGTGGCTGAGTTAGAGGACACACCTGGACACCCTGAGCAGACAGGTGGTGTGAACCAATGCTGGTGGCACTGATGGGGACAGAGGTGATGGGGTGATTCTGGGGGAGCAGAGGAGAGGAGCCTGTCATGTCAGCACCCCAGTGCGAGGTGGAGAGCCAGCCCACGGCCCTAAATCCTGTTTGCATTCGCTTCAAACCCACAGCTGGTGGTGGTGCCACTGATAGACTCCCAGTGTCCTGTTCACGGTGGCATCTGCGGTATGTGTTCCTATTTTGTACAGGTGTGTATGTCACACACAGGTGTGTGTGTTCCTATTTGGTACAGGTGTGTAGGTCACAGGTGTGTGTGTTCCTATTTGGTACAGGTGTGCAGGTCACAGGTGTGTGTTCTCTTTGGTACAGGTGTTCAGGTCACAGGTGTGTGTTCTGTTTGGTACAGGTGTTCAGCTCACAGGTGTCTGTTACAGGCACAAGGTGCAGCCTTGCAGCTGCATATGAAGTGGCTCTGGAACCACGTCTGTGCCACACAGACCCGTCTACACTCTGGGTTGGCTCAGCATCCCGGCTGAGCTCCCGGGCACAGGCTTCTTCCTCGATCCTCCCTCCACCCACAGGGCTCCACGTGGCGGCTGAGGCTGGCACCGGCCAGCACCTACACATAAGTGTGAGAAGGTGTGAGACTCTGGGTCTGCACCACTCGACCTTGCTGACTGCCCTTTCTTCTTGGTGGTGACTCCCCACACCTGCCAGCAAGTCCAGCAGCCTGCGGTGCGTCTCCGGACTGCGGAGACCTTTCCAAACCCAGGGCTCTCCGGCCACGCGCCAGCATCGCTCACCGCAGCCTCCCCTGGAAAGGCTGCCACATTGAAAACCAATATTTGCAGCTATATAGTCATGAGAGTTCACCTGGCTGCCTGTCTGGACCGGAGCCCACATGCTAACGTCTCCGCGTGCCCCTAAGGTATCCAAACATCCTCGGCGCGTCTCAGAGCTGATGATCCCACAGGGCCAGCGCATCCCTGCTGAAACACGTGCCACGCGGCCAAGTGTGCGGGCTGGAGAAGCCACAGCCAAGGGCTGATGTCGGCTGTTTCACTAACGGCCACCGACTGAGTCCCACGCAGATAAGTGTCCATAAACACAGGGCTTGAGAGATGCTGGAGACACATACGGGAAGCAAACAATTTCACGCAGAAGAATCCTGGTAAGCTGAAAGTGACCCAAATCCAGTGTCCCAAATACACGCGCACTTTGTACCAGTGACGGGTGCTGTTCAGTGAAAGCCTAACTCGGCAGCTGCTGGTCGTCGTGCACGGGAACCTCCTCGGCAGTCCCAGGTGCACAGTGCGGAGGTCTGTGTTCACGTCCGAGAAGCACACAGGAGCCAGGGGTGCACAGCGGGGACCTGGTGAACAAGGGTCTCTGCAGTGTTCACAGACGGCTCTGCCGCTCGGGAGTCCGCACCGACGACCCTGACGGCGTGCTGAGGGGCAGAATCACCGCTCAGGGTTTCTGGGGCTTGGCCAAGGCCCAGAGCCAGTGAAGGACAGGGCCAGGACCCGGGGTCTCCTGTGTTTCCTCCAGGACACTTATCCCCATCTCCGAGCCTCCCAGGTGAGGAACGTGTGTGAGTCCCTCCAGCTCGCAGCACATCTTTACCTGCTCGGTCAGTGCTGGGGGCACGCTGTACGTGGACAGGTGGGTACAGTGATGTTACAGCCGCACATCCTTCTGAAACTGGGCGCCACATCCTGTCAGCTGGGCATCTGTGGAGGAATCCTAGCTCCACAGCTCCCCCCCGGGAAATGCCGGCAGGCCGCTGAGCAGAGTCACAGTCCCCACTGGGGACTGCAGCAGAGCCGCACTCGGGAGGTGGCTGTGGTTGCAGTCATCCTGTGGCCTCATGACCTCCTTCATCTGTGTCGGCTGCGACCGGGTCTCATCGACCTCCACGATCCGTACACTGGCTGACAGGATCCTGGCTTGTCCAGGCTGCCACTCGTTCTGTGCCGTTGTGTGTGGCTGACCTCCCGACTCCCGGGGAAACTGGGGCCGATCCCCAGGGACACTAGGGAGCAGAATATGTTGCACGACCTGGGTTGTGGGTTCAGACTTGAGTTCCAATCCTGCTGTGTGTCCTTCTGCAAGGAAATTAACCTGTTACTTTCTTCCCCCTGCAAATCACATCTGACCTCATGTGTTTCTGCGAACTGGGCAGTAAATACAGCGGGTTGAACACGTACCTGCTTGACACTTATGAATGTCTCAGAGACCTGCATCCGAGACGGGGCGGGGCGTTAGCTGGCATCCTCGGCTCTCTGAAAAACTAAAAGCAGGAAAAGAATGAAACGGGCAGATCATTCATTTAAGCGGGAAAATAGTGGAGGGACTTCCAGGTGCCGTCTGTTCTGTGCACGGACTATTTCTACACGTATTTCAATATGCTGCGTTGGAGTGGGAGTCTCCGAAATGAGCCATCGAGTACTTCTGAATATTGAGCACTGGTATTGATTATTGATTGATCCACTCAGCTATTGGAGATGATACTCACTGAGGCAGACATGCCGGTCATGGCCCCTCTCTACACTTGAGCTACTGTGAAAAGCATATTTGTGTCAAAAATCCTACCCCTGACCTCTGCATTCACAAGTGCGTCCTTCCTGGTGTGTCTGTGTAAATAAACACACACACACGTGGCCCTGGCCGGTTTGGCTCAGCGGTTAGAGCCTCGGCCTGTGGACCAGAGAGTCCCGGGTTCAGTTCCCACTAGGGGCACGTACCAAAATAAATAAACAAACAAACAAACACATGCACACGCACTGTGCACACACATGTCAGAAGTCAAGCGTCAGTGGTATATTCACGTATTTCTTGCTCTCGCGGAGCTAAGAGTGGACAGTTTCCTTCCGTAGCGAAGGCTCTCTCGTGAAGTCCTGAAGATGGCATCGGAGAAACTTCCCGAGAGCTGTTTTCCAGTGTTCTGCTTTTCGCTTCTCCAGTTCTGGGCGCCAGATACGCTTCCCCTTCATGTGTTTGCTTTGCACGTCTATCTGGTTTCTGTGCTTCAGTAAAAATGCCCAGTGAGTTTGTTTTTCTTTCTTCCTCCCATGAAGAATTTTTGCAGCGCTACGAAGGAAATACAGAAAATAAAAGATAAGCGATAGCACGGAGTGAAATTCATAAAAAGCCCTTCCGTGCATTTCTCCCGGGAGCACCAGCTGCGACCGTGTGCAGAGCGCCTCTCTCTGATGATTCAGTGGTACCAGCCCCCTCCCGTTTCATCCCGCACATGCAGCTAGTTTACTCATCAAGTAGGTCATAAAACACACCATTTATAAAGCACTTAGCTACTCTGAGCTCCGCAAACGGTAACTTGTGGAAACGCAGGGAAGGCTTTCTTAAGGAGCCTGATATTTAAAGCGTCACGGAGCAGTGATTCATTCTGCGGAATCCGCCTGGCGGAAATTCCTGCTTGAAATGAAAGAGCAGTCTCGTGGCGCCGCGCTCCGCACGTGGCCGGGTCTGGGGAACTTCTGTTGTCAGGCTGGATCCGGCCCTAGAGCTAAGTACAGAGCTGGCCGTTGGCTCTTGCGTGTTGCAGTTCAGCAAAGCCGATTGTCAAACATGTTGCGACATACATTAACCAGTTATTCGTCAGTGAAGTATCACACAGTTATCTGCATACTGTAACAGCAAACAGCAAATGATGCTGGCGTGGTTTAGACTACAGTAAGAGCCTCCCCGGGGCACCATTGCCGTTTAGGACTGGAGAGGACTTTCTTGTGGAGCTGTGTAGGGATGGGGGTTCGGTGGATGAACAATTTTGTAACCCTGTGATGTGCATTCTCGTGACCTGGCCAGCCTGGGATGAAAGTATGTGGGCAGACAGGTTTGCCTGGAGGGCAGGAAGACCACCCTGTTTGGAACTGAATGTTTTATTTGCATGTGAATAGATAAGGTTTGCATGGCAAAGGGTTGGAAGACCACCCTGAGAGGATAACAGGCCGTGGAAGCCCAGGCATGGATGGTTTTGTTATTTGCTATCTTTGATGTCTCTTTCACGGTAGACAGCTAGAGACAGGGCTTGGCTGTATGGTGCCAATCTCAAGGAAATAATTTACCTAAATCCACATGTAACCTGGGGAGCCACTCTGCAAATAAATTGGGCTGCATCCAGAGATCTGGAGCATGTGCTCCCTTGCAGTGCTCCCCCTCACTCCTACCAGCGTGTGCTTGTAGTTCATTGCGTTGCGCCGACCCCCAGCAGGCCGAGAGAGACAACCGTGCTGTGCGTGTATTGCAAGGTGTTAGCAGCATCCCTGGACTCTACCTTTCCAGCCAGTACCTACCAGCCCTGCTTGTACGATGATAACCAAAAATGTCTCCAGAGACATTGCCAACTGTGCGCCAGGGAACCACACTGCCCTCGTTGAGAGTCACTGTCATTCTCCATTTGCAGATATTTACATTAATACTGAAAGCACTCCTGGTGATTTCCATTTGCAGCCACATTTGAGAATCTGGTCCTTTGTGGCTCCAAGTCTGGTCTGCACACCAGGAGCGTCAGCATCACCTGGAAGCTTGTTAGAAATGTGGACCCTCAAGCCTATAGAATCAGAGTCTGCATTCCTTTTTTTAAAATTTTTTAAAAAATGTTTTTATTGATCTTTAGAGACAGAGGAAAGGAGAAGGAGAGATAGAAATGTCGATGAGAGAGAACATCAATCGGCTGCCTCCTGCATGTCCCCCACTGGGAATCGAGCCCAAAACCCAGGCATGTGCCCTGACACGCAATCGAACCAGTGACCTCTTGGTGCATGGGTCAGCGTTCAACCACTGAGCCACACCAGCTGGGTACAGTCTGTATTCTTACCAAGACCCCCAAGGGATCCCAGTTTTACAAGTGCAGCCTGTCTTCTCTGAGAAGTTGCTGGCATAACTGCCAAGTCATGCTGACCGGGCAGTCCAAGCACACAGGTGATTGATTGATTGATCAATGGATGGATCGATCGATGACCTGCCTGCCAGCTTGCCCTCACAGCAGGTGGGACTGAGGAAGGTAGCTGGCCTGGGGATGGGGGTGCAGACAGAATCCACTGCTATGTCAAGAGCAAATCAGATTTTCTGTAGAGAGTTTACCTACCCGCAAAGGAAGCAAGAGACTGTGTTAGTTCTTGTCGGAAGATGGCGAGGAGGGCTGGGCAAGGCTGAGCTGATGATGGAGGAAGCCCTCCTTGCTCAAGTCCTGGAGAGCTCAGGCCCCTTCTTTCCCCTGACCTTCCCTCCTAGCCCTGCTTTCCAGATTTTGCAGCCACAGTGGAGCAATGAATCCGCAACTTTTTAGTTAGTCTGAGAGGATTTCTCTCCTGGCAATCAGTTTTATCCAGAGCGGGGAGAGGGAGGGAGAGAGGGAGAGAATTTGTTTTACTTTCATAAATTATAAATTGGAAGAGTGGGGACGTAAAATAACGGTAATACACTCTGCCGTTCGGTTTTATAATGAAAATCTATAAGCACACAGTGTCTATTGGCCAAACTCTTCTGAAGGGCCATTAGATAAAAATCTTTGAAGAGGCACAAAAGGGAATACCTACTTGACTCTCTCATTTCGTGTTTAAAGCTGTAGATGGGAAATAAACCAAAAGAAGGCAAAGCAGAATTGCAAACAACTCAAGGATTAGTAGATAAACCAGTCAAAATGATGTTTTATAAACCGATGGAAATATCACAGAGCCATCAAAGCGATTATCCGTAAATTTGTATAATAAACATGGAAAATGTTTGGGCCAATTAAATAACAAAGAGAAAACCAGGATGTTAGTCATGGCAAGATTGCTGCTGATCTATCTGGGTGCCCCAAGAGGGGGTGTGGACGGAACACAGAGAGTGAACTTTGCTGATTTCAAGTGAGGTTTTGCTCATTTTTAGCGTCTTGTTTTCATAGTTAGACAGCAGATTAAAAGAAAAATGTGTGTGTTTCTATCATCTCTGTGTAAGTTGGAAACTCCAGGAGACTGTAAATACTGTGTAATTTTAAATAAGGATTAGACAGCACAAATTTTAGCTGTCATATTCTCTAGGTATTTCTCAGTTCACTGGAAAAAATATACAAATTGATGGTTTTTCTTATGCCTGGGTGCAAAGAGTGGAAAGTGCATTTGATTCCCCCATTTTGCATCCACTGAGATTGGAAATTTCTTTCTCTGTGAATGTTTTTACTGTTAATACATTTAGATGACCTAAGCAACTGGAATTACTTATTAATTCCAGCAACTCAAATCCTTTGTAACTTTTAGATGCTAGTTTTTCCTCCTAGAAATACGTGAGTGGGAAGATAGAGCCACCCACACTGGTGTTCAATATTGCACCCCACGGTAGTCCCTGGAACTGCACCATCTCCACCGAAATCCACTTGGAATAGTCATAATATATTCTTGTAAAGTTAGTGAGGTTATATTTCTTACTTTAAAGATTTGACTTTAAATGAAGCTTCTATAAAACGTGACTTATTGGGAAAACTGTGCGTGGACCCCTGAGTTGATCGGTGAAGTCGTCAGGGGAACAGACTTGAGCAAACTGAAATCTCATTTAGTTACACCCCGTGGGCATGCCATCCCCTTCAGCAACGAACACTTTTTGGGCTACTCATGGGGCAACAGTTCCCGCTGAGTCTGTCTCATTTTGATGGGTCTTTCGAGTGAGATGCTACGAGCTGTTTTTTCCAGACCATCTTTTCAGGATGTTTGTGTAACGAAGAGCTTTGGGAAGCTAGGGAATCGTGTCCTCCAGAGCAAAGGCAGGCTGTCTCCTGCCCGCTATAAAACATTCGGGTCCCCGAGGCTCAGCATTCCTGTCACTAACCCACAGCCTGTGCAGACGTCCGTCGCAGCCCATCTGTGTCACCTTGTGGGACGGCGTGGCAAATGGGACTGATGAAAACCTCGTGCCATTCCTGCCCCTCGCCTTGTCATAGATGACAGTGTGTCCTTCATCTCTGACCCTGGAGTCTCATGTCTTCTGGATGAACCGGTGGCAGGCTAGCCTGTTGACTTGAAAGTAGGCAAAATCCGAGCTCCTTCACAGTTCTTGTTGTGTCAGGGGTCCGGCATCCTTAGATACTGCATTTGAGATGCTTATGGGGCACGCGGGAGTCAAAGTCCTTACAATTTAGACGTCCCACCCTGTCACAGCAGTGCCTGTGTTCTCTTTGCCAAGATTTTCCAATCCACTCAATCCCTGTGGTAGATACATACTAGCTGTGCCTTTAGTTCTAACCATCCACGATCAACTTTGTGGTTCCGTGCAAAAGGTGTGTGTATATGTGTGTGTGTGTGCATGTGCACACACCCATGCACAAGTATACGTGTGTGTGTATACACATATATACACACATATATATATACACACATAGATATAAGTATGCAATACACACATACACATTTTTATATTTTCTATTGCCCTTGGCTGAGCATTCTGCTGGTTGGAGCTTAGTCTCGTGCACCAAAATTTTGCAGGTTCAATTCTTGGTCAGAGTACTCACGTGGTTGCAGGTTCAGTCCTCTGAGGGGCTGTACAGGAGCAGCTGATGGACATTTCTCTCTCACGTCGATGTTTCTCTCTCCTCCCTTCCTCTCTCTCTCTAAAAAAATTAATCAACGTGTCCTGAGTGAGGATGATAAAATTAGATTTTGTATTTGCAAAGGTTAGGGATTTCTCTTGTCTTCTCCGAATGCTAATGAAAACAGTGGTCGTTCATCTTGGCGGCACATTGTTCGGGAAGAGGGGGCTTTTTAAAAATCCCAGTGCCTCCCTGGACCAATACACTCTCTTATGAAATTTCCTAATGCATTTTCCCATGCAGCCAAACTTGAGAACCGCGGGGAGAAACGGGCAAAATGCGAGTCCGTGCCAAGCCTCGCTTCAGCGCTTCTCAAACAGCAAGAGGCACGCAGATCTGCACAGCTTGTTGAAAGGCGGTTTCCAGTTAGGTAGGTCAGGACAGGGGGCTGGAACTGCGCATTTACGACAGGCTCCAGGTGGAAGTCACTACTCCTGGCCCAAGGTCAAAAATTTGCCAAGGAAGTTATTCCTGGCAACGAAAGCAAGAGCAAGACAATGCAGCCCGGCGGGTGTGGCTCTGTTGAGTGTTGTCCCGTGCACCGAAAGGTCACCAGTTCGATCCCCGGCCAGGGCACATGCCCGGGTTGCAGGCTCGAAGCCCAGCAGGGGGCGTGCAGGAAGGCGGCCGATCGATGTTTCTCTGTCACGTCGATGTTTCTATCTGTCTCCACCTTCCCGTCTCTAAAAAATCAATTTAAAAAACATTTTAAAGAGACAGTGCAAAACAAAACAAAGCTTCACCCAAGCCATCAAATATTTCAGCTATTGAGATGTATAACAGGCTCTTTAAATGACCTTTTTGGGGGGTCAGAGCAGTGAGCTGAAGGTCTAAGCAAGAGGGCAGTGTGTCCATGCCAGGGGATCAGCCCTCTGTCACTCTCCAGGAGGTTCGCTGATTTTTGCCTCGTAAATCACTGTCCGCTACCGCATGACGCCCACACGGTCCGGGAGTTTTAACCCACCCGAGGCCCCTGCCGGGCCCTGGCATTTACGCCGCTGAAGGAGACTCGTTCTAGCCAGCGCTTTCTTTCTCCAGCATGGTCTTCGCCAGACCCCGGAGTGACCTCGCCCGTGTTCCTCGAGGACATCGTAGCGGAGGGACAAGCATTTCCAATGAAGTGGACACTCCTCCCTTGCGGGTCTTTACAGATTATGTTCTTGTGGCTTAAAAGCAGAGTAAGCGGAGCAAAGGAACCCGTCCGAGCCCCAGAGCATCGTCCCGACGGGCTTCACCCTGAAGGGTGACATGCGTTCCTACAGACAGGGAAGGCATCGAGCACGGAGATGAGGACAGGCGGGGGCTGAAATCACACGCACGCTCGCTCGTGGTCTCATCTGCCTCCCCTTCTGGCTGGAGGTGACCGTTGGAAGCTGCTGTTCGATGACCGTGACTGGAATCAGGGGCCCTGCGCACACGTGGCCTCACGCTTTGTTCTAGAGCGGGCGGCTGTGTCAGATAAGGAAGGGGGATGACAGAGCTGCGGGGTGCGGGCCAGAGGTCGTGGGACCCGAGAGCCAAGGTGGGAGTACTCCAGCGCTTTCAGAAAAACACTGCGGGGATAGACACAGAAGCGGGATCCAGCCGCAGCCGTGGGGCAGGAAAGCCCGGGGAGTAAATCCCAAAGGAAAGGCATTGCCCCAGAGACGCGCATGCATTGTCCTCGGGGTGCCCTGTGACTCAAAGCTGGAACACAGCGGGGGCGGGGTGGGCTGTGCAGGTGTGCGGAAAGGGTGGTGTCCCACGGTGCTCGCAGGGGCCCGCCCATTGCCTAAGTCTCTGCCCCAGACGCGGAAAGGCAGGGCGACCGATTGGGATGGGGATAACTGGGGAGCTGGGCAAGGTGGGGTGATGGGAGGGAGTGCCCCAGGTCACCATCCACGGAGGAAACACGGGGAATGTTTTCCACGTCGAAAATCCTGAGAGATGTGCACCAGGACAAGCTGTCGACAGCTGCTTCCTGGGACAGAGCTCTGCTGTCCGGCTTCCTGAGGTTTGACCAGAGGAGATGACATTCATTCATATTGTTTCAATATAAGTTATTGAATACATATATATGTACACACACATTCATATGAGTACATGTGTGTATGCATGTTGACATGTGTACATATGTGCACACATAAATTTACATGCATGTACACACATGACCTATGTACACGTAAATTTACATGCATGTACACACACATGCACACATACATTCTGGGTGTTTTCACGTGGGTGACCTTTCCATGTCACAGAACCCTGTGAAACTCCCTTACAGAGGCTCTGAGAACCTCAACAGTTTGCAAGGTGTCCCCCAACTGGTGAGGGACAGCTGGAGACCGACCCCAGAGGTGCTGTAGAAGACGTATTACGTGCCTTTGCCCGCACACATCCGCTACTAGGCAAGACCTGCAATGGTCCCGAAACCCTGGACGGCTCTTCTCCGCTCGTTCACGCACAAAGGGCCACTGTGACTGGAAAAGAAAGAGAGTGAGCAGCCCTGTCCCTGCAGAGACACGGTGGCGTGTGCGGAACGGGTCTGTGATGGGGCGTGTCTCGAACTGCAGGCCCGGCCGGAAGCCAGTGGGATGCTGTGAGCTGGCCGTGAGCAAACTGAGGCCGGCAGAGCGAAGGAGCCCCTGGCACACAGCTGGCTCAGCGCCCCCTCGAGCGTGTGTCCCGTCCGTCCTGCCCTGTGGTTTCAGCGCCGGACACCTGCACACCGTCCCTGCGTGAGCACAGCTGTCCCGGCATCGTGGCCTGGCCCGGCTGTCGTATTTCCCCACCGCCCTCCCACCTCCAGCTGGGTGCGGGGATTCAGACCTGTGCTTCCCTGTGGGCAGCGACCCTGTCCTTTCCCCTCTGGTCGCCCTGATCGGTTTGGTAAGGAAGTCCTTGCTCTGGGACCTGGAGCGCGTCCGTCGTCTGCAAAGAGGCGGCGGGCCCAGAGCCTCGGCTGCAGTCCTAGTGCGAGGGCTGGGCCGGGCATCGCAGTTCTGTGCCCGGCGCCCTGCGGAGAGGGTCCCGCAGCAGGAGGTGGGTGCCTGTGGCGGGTGCAGCCTATACCTGTCCAGATGCCACCACGGGGCCCATTCATGCCGCCGGGCTTCCCAGCCCTCACCGCGCCGCCCTGTGCTCCACGGACTCCTCGGTTCCCGCACTCTAACCGGCAGCTTCCTTTCATTCTTCTTTTTATCGGACTGTCACACGGGGCCGACTTGGGAAGAGGTTTCCAGTTTTGGTAGCGAGCCATCTGGCCAGGGCGGCGTGCCCGGCAGCCCCTGATTGAAACACTGCTGGTGATCATCACAGGGAAACCTCCAGGGGCTGGGACACGGGGCCAGAGGGCCCCCGAGCGTGGTGCTGCAGCCGGTGCTTTGCCCGCAGCTGAGCTTGAAGGCGAGCCCAGGTGGTGGCCGGGTCCCTTCTGCAGTCCACGGGGCCGGCGGCTGCGCTGCAGCTCGCGATTCCCTCGAGAGGGACGTGCAGACTCACGAGGAGGACAAGGGTCACAAGCCCAGGAGTGTTCTTCCCAGGCACAGGCTCGCTCCTGCCGAGTAAACCGTGAGGAATGAGGACCTTGTTTCTGGGTTCCTCAGTCTTGGCTCCCGGGGGACGTCCATAATACAGGACAGCAGCAGTCCTGGCCAAGGAGCGCCCCTTCCACGTGTCCCGAGGACGTCTGTCCTGGTGTGAGCCCTCTGGCTGAGCCACGGAATGCCAGAGACCAGCTGGCTTAGAAGCAGGGGTTCCAGAAGCATGCCTTTCTGTCTGGAGGAGGAACACCCAGACGGAGATGCTGGCAAGTCGGCTGTCTGGTGACAGTCAGCTTTCTGGCTGATCGATGGCCGTCTTCTCCGTGTCCTCCCGTGGCAGAGGGGACGAGGAATGCTCTGGGGTCTCTCACTAAAGGGCACCGATCGTATTCTGAGGTCCCACCCCCATGACCTCATCACCCCCCAAAGGACCCTCCTCCAAACACCATCGCATGGGGCCAAGGCTTCAACGTGTGAACTCTGGGGGACCCTAGATGTGCAGGGACGCGGCCTCACGGCTGAGCTGGCCCGATGGCGCCCTCCGGAGGGAAGAGAAGACAAAGCGGAGGTCGGTACCAGAACTCAAAGGGAGCCTGGGTCTCCTGTCCTTGCGGGCTCGAGCGAGCGTGGGACCCGGGGCGACAGAGCCGTGATCAGAAAGCAGGGTGCTCACGGCCCCCCGACTGTTTCAGGACGGAGCGCGGGAGCTCTGATAGCAGGGACATTTGCCGCGAGGTTGGAGCCTGTCTCCCTGGTGTCTCCTGGGGACACGGCCAGGCTCTCACAGGAAGCCGATTCTTGCAATGGCTGGTGGTCCTACCTGGTTTGGGAGGGTGGGGAGATAGGGTTGAGCCTTGTGTCTTCATAATCGGGGCGGGGCGGGGCTCCCCTGAGCCGTTCCGGACATGCAGGGGCGCTGGAGTTCTGCACATACTGGTCTGAGGGGACCTGGGGTGCCGGGAGGCGAGGGAGAAGCAGAGGCTGGGAGAGGAAGGGGAGGTTGCCCGGGGCAGACTCGGAGACCAGGACACGTGGCCAGGACCGTGGGCTCCAAGTCACATCTTTCCAGCTGGGAAGCTTGGCCAGATCGAACCCAGTCCAGGAACCAGACCACTCAGGTCCTTCCCGGGCAGAGACGAGTAAGGATTCAGGGCACCCCGGGCACTCCCGTGCCCAGCACCATGAGGTCAAGGGAGTTTGCCCCTATACATGGATGGCGTCTGGGAGAGAAGCATGGGGTACTGCTTACCTGGGACACCAAGCCTTTCAAGAAGCTAAACAGGCCCTGGCTGGTTGGGCTCACGGTTAGAGCATCGGCCCGCGGACCGGACAGTCCCGGGTTCTGTTCCCGCTGGGGGCACGTACCTCGGTTGCAGTTTGTCCCCGGCCCCGGTTGGGGTCGTGTGGGTGGCAGCCACTCGATGTGTCTCTCTCAGGTCGATGTTTCTCTCTCTCTCTCTTCCTCCCTCTCTCCCTCCCGCTCTATCTGAAGATAAATGCAAAAATGTCCTCGGGTGAGGATAAAAAAAAAAAAAAAAAGCTAAACAGAAGAAACTGTCACGCTCTGAATTGATGAGCTGATAGAGTGCCATCATCTCCCAGTCTTAATGAGGCGACAAAGATGACATCTTCTTTTGCACAGATGAAGAAGACGGGCTGTCGTTGGACCATGGAGCACAGAATGGGAACCTTTGAAAGTGGAGAAGAGCAAAGTGGGGTGCAGCTACCCAAGCTCCGTCTCTGAGGCTATGCAAATGTGCAAAACGTCAACCAACAAGTTGCTTTTCCAAGAAAACCCTCAACGGCGTGACGTTGGCATTGAGGTCACTCTCAGTGAGAGGCTGGAGAGAATTCAAAGGTGCTTTGTCGTGTACTGTGGTCCCCGGGAAGAAGAGTGACCCCAGGATGCCAGCAGGATAGTTCTCTCGGTGGTGCAGTGAGTGGTCCGACTTCCTTCCGTGGCTGTTAGTCTCCCAGCCACTCGGGGCAACGCGGGCCCCATGCAGTCTCGATGATGGAAACGCCGCGGTGCTCGCTATCGGACTGAACACTGAGGGTTCCATTATTAAAAACATATTTTTGCTGGAGAGTTTCACCAAAATGAAACGTCTTGCTCCTGTTGGTCTTAGGAGATCCGGGTAGTTTAAAACCTCCCGAGCAGAGAACTTTGTAAACACGGTCGTTTGTCTCGGCATGCTGGCGAGCTGACACTCAGACTGCTTTCCGAGGGTGTCCTTTAAAAGTGCATACCTTGCCCGGCCGGTGTGGCTCAGGGGCTGAGCGTCGACCCTGCACCAAGAGGTCCTAGTTCGATTCCCGCTCAGGGCACATGCCCAGGTTGTGGGCCCGATCCCCAGTGGGGGGCATGCAGGAGGCGGCCAGTCGATGTTCTCTCTCATCGATGTTTCCATCTCTCTCCCTCTCCCTTCCTCTCTCTCTAAAATCAATGAAGGAAAAAATTTAAAATAAAAGTGCATGCCTTGGAAACGAAAATCATCTTTCTCGAGACTTGGCCAAGGGTTTAGGTTAAAGGATGATGACCCGAGAGCTGTTGTTCAGGTCCCTGATGGCCTCATTGCTCAGGACTCTTTGTCCCCCCACATCAAACCTGCAAACAGACTGTTTTGTTTCCTCGTGTCCTTGCTGGGGGGAATTCACCCTGAAACACCTCCCTCGGTGCATTTAGAAGGGGAGCCACAAAGGCCGTGAGCAATTTTAAGTTTTGATAATTTCAGATGAACCCAGGACCGATGCAAATACCTTCATATTGTTGATCATTCCCCCAAAGCCCCTTCCTCACAGGAAGGCAGCCTCACGCTCCGAACTCAGTGCACCCCGCTGCCCGGCCGCACCCAGACAGCACGCTTGTGGAGTTGGACACTCGGAAGTCTGAGGCTCGGACATACGGCAGGATGGCTAAGGCATTTGCTCTTAAAGGAACATGCCTTTGTGTATAGAGTGAGATCATTTCAATCGCTGCCCACGAGCTTATTAAAGCTAGAGGTAACCCACTAACGTGATACATACTACAGGCAGAAAAATAGGCCCATATATTTGGGGATTTTTTTAAAAGGATTAGGTCCAAAATGCATGTGGCGGGTATGTTTTTGGTGCAAATACAGTAAAGAGAGGCTTACTATAAGGTAGGTTTTCAGTATTAAAGTTACATGTGGTCCGTCCATATTGACATAATTAATAATTGATGTAAATTTGTCCATATTCTTGGTATAAACGAATCAATCATTACAATGAGTGATTGGCTCAATAAATGGTGGAGAAAAGCAAATCTCCTGTGCAGAAAAATGTCGCAATAACTTGTGCGTAGTTCTAGGCTCTCTTTCCAAAGTAAGTCCCCTCCCTCGTGCGCCTTCCTTGCAAAGACCGCAGTGTGACGCAGGTGACTGTACGGTGGAGAGCACTCAGCGTGAGCGAGGTCAACGTCAACAGTCCTGACTGTGTGGCTACCACGGACCCGTGGTGTGACCGACAGCAAGGGTGCGTTACCTCTGTGGTCTCACCCTGGGAGAGGCTGATTTCTAGCAACGGCTGGTGGGAAACTGACCGACCCTACGCGGGGCACTCACGGGCCGTTGGTATTGCGACACCTTTACCAAGGCCTACGCTCCGTCTTGCCGGGTGCAGCCTATTTATTAAGATGTCTCCTTGCCATCGCTCTGGCATTCCGCTGATTTTTATTTTTCGTGTAATGTTCGACATGCGTGAGTGTTGAACACAGTGATGAAATGAACGATTGTGAACCTGCTACCCCACCCGAGCAGAACGTCAGCGCGTGTCCCACACTGAGGTCCACACCTGGGCCGTCCTCCTGGCCCGCCCTTACCTCTTCTGCACACTCCACATCACCGCTCACCCGGAATCCGGCCCTGCCATCCCCTTCGCTCTCCGTGACGGTCTCATCGGGACACACAGGTAAAAGCAGACAGCCTGGTGGGTTCCTGGCTCTGGAAATGTGTGCGACTGTATTGCAGGCCCACTCTGGTGATTTCCTCTTTGCACTTGGTCGTGCGAACCCGTCTGCTTTATGCAGTGACGGCTCGTTCGTGTACACGGCTGTGAGACGGTCCGCGGTGTGCCTAGGAGGTCGGGTACTTGTCCTGCTCCTGCCGATGGCCTCCTGGGATTTCGCCTCTGTTCCTTACCGCAGGTGATGGTGATTCGTTTTTTTTTTTGTTGTTTGTTTGTTTTTCTGTATTGATTTTAGAGAGAGAGAAGGGGAGAGGGAGAGAGATAGAAACATCAATGAGAGAGAACATCAATTGGCCGCCTCCTGCATGCCCCCCACTGGGGATCGGGCCCACAACCTGGGCATGTGCCTTGACCAGGAATCGAACCGGCGACCTCTTGGTGCATGGGTCGACGCTCAACCACTGGGCCACACCAGCCGGGCTGATTTAACATCCTTCCTCCCGTCTCCAGGGTGCATGTGTGAACGTGTGTGAGGTTCACTCCTGTGCGGAGTGGAACGGCTGAGCGACGTGTGTGCATTCTGCTACACGGGTTACAGACACGATGTCCACAGTGGGTGGGCCCATCCCAGCCAAAGTGACCCAAAGGGTGTCAAAGCGCCCACGGAAACGGCGTGCCTGCCAGCCAGCGTTCCCGGCCTTCGTGGTTTTGCCCACCCTGTGGCTCTCAATGGGAGCTGCTCTGTGTCTCCGTCTGCATCGTCATCATCGTTTGGACACCTGTCCATACGTTACCGAGAGCCTCCTAGTTCCTGCTCCGGGAACAGTCTGCTGGGTGTTTTGTCTATTTTTGTACTAAAGTGTCTTTTTCTTCTTGACGTAAAGGATCGCTGTACGTGCATTAGATGCTCACCCGTTGTAAGTCGTTCGAGTTGCAAATGTTGCATTCAATCACAGCACCCCGCACACTTACGGTGACATTGATGAACACACGTTCTTCATTTTGATGTGGTCGAACGTGGGAATCCTTTTATTGACAGTTCTTATAGTTTATGCTTTCTGTGCCTTTAAAAAAGGTTGTCCCTCCCCGGGGAAAGATGATGGTATATTTTCCTATAAAAGTTCCTTACAGATTTCTCTTTCATGTAAGCCCTTCATGAATGTGGTTTAAGACAGGAGAGGTGAAGACCCGGGCGTGTTCCCTTCCGCCGATGCAGTCATTCTGTCACGTGGATGGGTGAGGCCGTCTCGTGGGGTCTGCAAGCTACTCTGTGCTATGTCCACTTTCCATACGTGTCCTGCTGTGTGCCTGCGTCCGTGTGTTCCTCCTGCTTCATGAGGCCTTTGTCCGCTTTCGAACCAACAATTTTAACTGACCCTAGAATGCATCTAATGTTGCTCTATATGTGTTTCTTTCCACTTGGCTTCTTCCTAGATACCGTATATTTTATGATAATCCATTATTTTTTAGAATATAATGTTTACGTTGTTTATAGTAAGTTCAAATACAATATAAATTTTATATTTATCTGGCGCTGGACCGACTTGCTAAGTTCTCGGTATCTGTTCGATCGCTGATATGGGAATTATTTGGGATTTTCCGGGTAGCAGTCATTTCATCCGCAAACCAGATTTGTTTTCCTCTCCAATCTTGATCCTTTGATTATGTGCATGTGTGTTTTATTATATAGGGTATGGCCTTCGGTGCAAAAGAGAGTATAAATTGTTCCTGTCTTGTGTCTGCTATGGACGGCAGCTTGCAGTGGTTCATTAGGTAAAGGTGTTTACATTTCTATTTCTATTTCTATTTCACTAAGAGTCTGGATCATGAATACGTGGACTCAATGTTTAACAAAGTTGTTTTAAGGTGGCTTTGATTATGTTCTTAAAAAAATATCGCGTGTGTAGCACCTTGCCAGCATTGAGATAGGCGGGTCACACGGTGAGTTCGTTCCCGTCCCTGTGACGAGTCACAGTTACCCTTTAGCAAGAAGATGCTACCAAAGAGATGGAAAAACAATTTGGCAATAAATCCTCCTAAAGCGTGGTGCCCTTCGTATTTTATCAGAACACATTATTGGTGATAATACAGAATTATGACCCAGAATGTGTCCCCATGACAGTTCATCAGACTGAAATCGATCGGCTGTGCGTAGTGGGAGTCAGCATGCAAAACTACTTATTTACCTAATATCTGGAGTGACATTGATAAGAGTCAGGTGGTACAATCATAAAATTGTGCAAAAACGGCATGTTATGTAAATTTGCTGAACTGTATCAATGCGGTATTTTTGCCAATGGCATGGCTCTCCCGACAGGCACTGTGCCATCAAGTTTGGGAGTGGCCCCAGGTGGGGCTCCAGAGGGACACCCTGGGCATTGCACAGGCTGGAACGGTGTCCCTGGACCGGATCAGGGGTGTTTCTCCACGCGGAGCAGTGGGATAACTAAGCTTGAAATTCAAGGCTGGGGACCAGACTCAGCCTCTGGTCGCACCTGCTAGATGCTTGCTCGTTTATCTCGGGGCCTCTAAGCGCAGGTGGATTCTCTAGTCCTTCCAGTTCTGGGCATGGCACCCGTGGCTTCTGTGGCACCAATGTCATCAGCTTGGTGCGAGAAGTCCCCAAGGTGACCTTCAGAAGGGAACACACACAAATGGGCGAGCACCCCTCCCCAGCACGCACCTGTTACCTGGTGAGGATTGCGTGGAAGATGAGTCACCGGAGTACCTTTGCTTTTTAAAAATGGTTTATTTGAGAACAATTCAATTCCAGTTTACGTTCGCTCTCTTGAGGGTGAGACTGAGGTCCAGACAGGTTTACAGTCAACACGGTCTGCAGGTCTCTCTCATTAAATGGCCCGTGAGCCTCTCAGTGGGGTACCCATGCAACTGATATACTGACTGGGTAGTTTAATATCTCCGTGGTTTGTTCAACTCAAAAATAGCCAAGGAAGTTGGAGCGGAGGTCCACTCGTGCAATCTCTCCCCCGACTCATTAGCGATGGGAACTGCGTGTTTGTTTATACAGTAAACCATTGATTTCCAAGAACTGAGTTCATGTTTGTTCCAATGCATGTCAGCCTGTTGAGGGAGGGAGGTTCCGTCTTCCAGGGGTGATACACCCCGGCTTCCCCTCCTTCGTGCATCCAGACTGAGAATTTCCAGGTAACGGTGCGTGTGACCATTCTCCTGGGATAGAGAAATACTCATTGACCTTGTGCAAAAAGAGGCGGAAATATAGATTCCAGTAGCTCCCTCTCCTTGGCCAAGGCCCTTGTTTCATAATAAGAAAATAACGTAACGAGAAAGGAGGAATTGTTGGAGGGGTACTTCTCCTACGGGTTTCCCGAGGCTGAAAATCTCGTCACGCACCAGGGTGGGATCAGGTGATTGCCCTTTAGAAGCGATGGTTGGAACCAGAAACCCAGCTTCAGTGAGGAGGGGTGCTCCCCTCCCCCACTCCCCACTGTCAAGGTCTTCTCGATAAAATGTTTTCATCTCGTAAATGTGTGTCCTTCGCTGAAAATCACAGGAGCCGTGGATGGCGACCTATGGATCATCGTAGCCCAGAGCAAATTAGGGTGTGGAGGCTACAAGCTCCCATGTGAGTAACTTCCGCCAAACACTTCCCTAAGGAGAAAACACTACAGTGTTACCTTAAAAAGTTAAAAATGGAACTGCCTTTTGACCCAGTGATCCCACTTCTAGGAATATACCCTAAGAAGCCTGAAACACCCATCAGAAAGAATACATGTACCCCCATGTTCATAGCAGCGCTATTTACAATAGCTAAGATCTGGAAACAGCCCACGTGTCCATCAGTGGATGAATGGATAAAAAAGCTGTGGTACATATACACAATGGAGTACTATGCAGCTGTGAAAAAGAAAGATCTCTTATCCTTTGAGACGACATGTGGGGACCTGGAGAGTATTATGCTAAGCGAAATAAGCCAAGCAGAGAAAGACAAATATCACATGATCTCACTTATTTGTGGAATATAATGAACAAAACAAACTGATGAACAAAATAGACCTAGAGACATAGAAGTAGGGTACAGACTGACAAGCCTCAGAAGGGGGGTGGGGAGACATAAGCCACAGAGCTTATATGCATGTACGCATAACCATGGACATAGACAGCAATGCTGGGGACGGGGTGGGGGAGATCGGGAGAAGGGTGTCAATGGGGGAAAAGGAGAAACATCTGTAACAAAAATAAGTTAATACAAAAATTTAAAAAAAAAACACTTCCCTAAGGAGAAACAGAACGAGACAGACGACATTGCAGGTTTGCGTCCTAAGAGCTTGAGCAGAAGGAAGCTGCAGTCACTTTGAGTGGAACCACCCGATCTCGGCGACGACCCTAGCTGTGGGACTATTTGTGTGTGTACAACCTCCTGTCAACACCTCATTCATCAGGCTCACCGGGACACACGACTTCTTTCTCACCTCCAGGTTAATGAGACGTGGTGACAGACATCCACATAAGAAATTCCTGTCAGATCTGAGAGAGGAAGAGACAGAGAGAGACAGACAGAGAGAGAGAGGAGAGACGAAACACAGAGTTTTCTCTGCCCCCGTTTTTCGGCCAGCGCACCAGGAGGTCAGGGCCAAGTTGTGTGCGTCATTGTAGATTCTGTGGCTTAATTTAATTTTTTTTAAATTATTCTCCTCTCTTATTATGACTTCTTGGCTTTTGCCTTCTTAGCCAGTTCTTAGTGGTTTGGGATTTCCTTTATCCAAATCATTTATTATTCAGCATCTTCCAATATTTGCGTTATCAAATATTAAAGAGTCAAATAAGATCACTCTACACTTTTTAAAAGTTAATCTAACCTCCGAGCACCGGAGAGTTGTGCGCCAGACATCAGCCCGTTTTCTGTGAAGGGCGGGAGAGGGGATATTTTCGGGTTCGGGGCCGCAGCTCCTCAGCTCGGCCGGTGGGGGAGCGACTCAGCCACGGGCGACGGTTAACGGGCTGCCGCGCTCCGACAGCCGATGCCCAGACTCGGACGTGTGAAGTGTATACAGTGTTCACATGCCTTGCTACACCCTTCTTCTTTTAATTATGTTCTCCAACGATTTGGAAATGCAAAAGCATTCTTTGCTCTCGGGCTGTGCAAAGAGGTGGCAGCAGTGGGTCATGGCCCATCCTTGCTCTGGGTGACCCCCCGTAGAGCGCGTGGTTTCACAGCTTCAGGACAAATCCCAGGGCTGCGTGTCCGTGGTCCCGTGCGTTTAGATCGAAAGGGTATTTTGTTTGGGTGTGTGCAGAGGACCTTGGGGTTTTTACACTAGTATTGAGACTAGGTTTGGGGAGGATGGGTCACGGATCAGATGGCTGGTGTTGAGTGTGAATCCGCGAACCGGTATTCAGGACGCTGGCGCAGCTCGGCGATGTATCCGGTGATGGCTTTGCTAAGAGCTCTTTTCGCTTTGCTTCCTGAGAGGCTCTCTCCTTCCTCTTGTGTGTTTTTTTGGAAGTTTTTCAACAGCCTTGGAATCAAAGTTGAATCCCAGCAGACCCCAGATGATTTAGTTCCTGTGTTTACAACCAGTCTGCCGTCGCCAGAAATCCGCTTTCCTCCTCCACCGCCATGAACTCTCTTCAAACGTCCCAAAGACTTCCCCGTACTTGCGCGGTCCGGTCCAGCAGCAGGCTCGCTTAGCTTGGGTGCCCCGCTGGAGTCGGCTGTGTGGGGGCCGCGTGGTCTCAGGCTTCGAGGGGAGTCCGTCGTGGCTGGGTTGGGGAGGGACCGTCTTGTGCATCTGACCAGCACTGACCAGCATCCAAAGCTTCCATCTGCCGGCTGCTGTGACCGCCTCCGCACCCGTCCCACTGTGAGAACCAAAAGGGCTCCAGGCTTCGCCAAGTGTCCCTGGTGTGGCGTCGCGTGAAATTGCCCCTCGTGGAGAAGCATGGTTTTCGCCAGTGAGACATCCGATAATGGGTCAATATCCAAAATTCATAAAAAACACAGACAACTCATCACTAGAAAAACAAACAACCCAATTAAAACATGGGCAAAGGACCTGGATAGACACTTCTCCAAAGAGGACGTACAGATGGCCAATAGACATATGAAAAGATGCTCAACATCACTAATCATCAGAGAGATGCAAATTAAAACCACAATGAGATGTGCCTCCCCCTTGTCAGAACGCCCACCGTCAATAAATCAACAAACAACAAGTGTTGGTGAGGGTGTGGAGAAAAGGGGACCCTCGTGCACTGCTGGTGGGAATGCAGACTGGTGCAGCCACTGTGGAAAACAGTGTGGAGTTTCCTCAAAAAGTTAAATATGGAACTGCCATATGACCTAGCAATTCTACTTCTGGGTGTGTATCTAAAGAAACCCAAAACACAAATTTAAAAGAATATATGCACCCCTATGTTCATAGCAGCACTATTTACAATAGCTAAGATCTGGAAACAGCCCGAGTGCCCATCAGTAGACGAGTGGATAAAAAGCTGTGGTGCATTTACACAGTGGAGTACTACTCAGTCATGAAAAATAATGAAATCATACCGTTTGGAACAATATGAATGGACCTAGCAGGTATTCTGCTCAGTGAAATAAGTCAGATAAGTCAGATAAAGACAAATACCATATGATTTCACTTATATGTGGAATCTAAAAAACAAAATAAACAAAGTAGAAACAGACTCATAGACACAGGGAACAGAGTGGGTCGCCGGAGGGGAGGGGAGTCGGGGGCTGGATGGAAAGGGGAAGGGATTAGAAGTACAGACGGGCAGTTACAGGGTGGTCGTGGATGTAAAGCAGAGCACAGGGACGATAGGCAATCCTGTTGCAATAACTGTATGATGCCGATGGGCATGGAAATACCGGGGGATCACTTTGTAAAGGACACGACTGTCTAACCCCTATGTTATTCACCTGAAACTGATACGAAATAATACCGAATGTCAACTGTCACTGACAAATTAAAAACCTCAACTGAGCCCTTTTTAAAATAAAAAGGGACCTCAGAGCTACGCAATGGGACTTTAGAGAAACGCTTCTTCATAGACTTGTATTTTAATCATGTTCTTCCTTAATTATCCAGAACCGTGCCATCCAGCGTGTCCGCCACTAGTCATCAGTGACTATTTAAATTAATTACAATTAATTGCAATGAATATTCAGTTCCCTGGCCCCATGTGGGAACTGGATACCATATATTACAGACTATTTCCTTGGTCAGAGCGAATTCTCGTGGGCAGGGCTGTTCCAGAGCTAATGCATCTCCGTGGGAGAGCCCACATCCCAGGGAGAAAACAAGGATTCCGGGAAGGAGGAATCATACTCTTTCTGTTTAGAAAGCACAGATGTACACACAGCATCTAAACATATAAACGTAACACGGATTCACAGCATATCCGCAGCACTAAAATTATATGTCAGCACGTGAGATTATGGAAAACAACGTCTAAAAACTCCCCATAGAAAAGATAAGGGAAAAAAAGTTTGAGTCTGGCCTGTGTGCTCACTGGTTGAGCGCCGACCCTGCACCAAGAGGTCACCGGTTCGAGTCCCGGTCAGGGCACATGCCCAGGTTGTGGGCCTGATCCCCAGTGGGGGGCATGCAGGAGGCGGCCAGTCGATGTTCCCTCTCATTGATGTTTCTGTCTCTCTCTCCTTCTCACTTCCTCTCTTTCTAAAATCAATAAAGGGGGAAAAACATTGAGAAACATTGTTTTGGAGTATTTTCCCCCTTTGGAGCGTGACTTGGAATCCAGCAATGCAGAACTGCGCCCTTAAGATAAGTCAACGGTGAGGCCTCTGCTGTTTGCTTTGGTCCTAATGGCTTTCCCAGAGTTTAAGGTCACTGAACCTATGGGTTTTCATTTCAAAACACCCAAGAAGCCAGTGAAATTTTGCAGAAGAAAAGTTTATGAGTTTATTAGCCTCTCCTCTGGCGGAGTGCATGGCTATTAAATAAAGGGACTCTATTTGAACACATTAGAGGTATTTAATATCATAACGTTAATACAATACTTCAGGCGTTTGAATTTAATAGGAAGAAAAAGGAGGTTACACGTGAAGTGATGCTTGGCTGAATTAATTAATACGGCTGATTTAAACCGGCCCTTACACCAGAGCAGGTATGCACTGGACATGAGTTATTACTTGCTCACTCGTTGTGGGTTTGGGGAGACGTGGGGGGCAGTGTTAAGGGGAGGCAGAGCTCTCCTATTTGCTACCACGGCAGCAGGCCGCGCGTGGCTCTCCCTGGCTGGGCCCATCACAGACCATGACTAATGTCAGCCACCAGCGTGGTCCCGCCCAGGACTTTGTATCCAGGGCGGATACAGTGTGGCGAGCAGAATTCTGGGCAGCTACATTGTGTCTTTCAGTAAATCTCCCGCTGCTTACGTGGCACAGCACTGGTGCTTAGCTTGTGCGTCCAGGATTCTCGTCTGATGCCAGACGCCTGCCCCGGGTGGTTTAGAGGTTTTCCCCGGGGAGCCCCAGCTCTCCGAAGGTCCGCCCTGAGCCTCCGGCCACCACGGCGCCTCTGAGCGCTGTGTTCTCTGCTCCCACAGCCTGGCGCTGTCCTCTGAGCAGAGGCAGGGCTGTTTCCTTCTCCCAGGGACCCCATTTCTATCCCCACCCTGTACCACCCCTAAAGGCAGCTGTCGCCCCGTCTGGTCCAGTTTCCGGGCTGCTAGTTCCTTCCGACCCGACGTGCCAGCCTCGCGGAACTCACACGCGTTCTGATGTACAGATGTCAGCATCGGGGCGCCGTGTCTGCGAGCCGTCCCGGGGTCCTGTCTTTTCCAAAGTAGCCGCCCAGATTCCTGTGCAACCCTCAGTCTGCCCGCTTTCTCCTCCCAGCACTTCCCGGGGTATAAAAACACGTCTTACTTAGTGGAGAGCCGAGGGAAGTCCAGGCCTCTCCCCCGAGGGGACTTTACATGGTGTATAAGAGGTGTCCTAGTCCTGGCCGGTTTGGCTCAGCGGTTAGAGCGTCGGCCCGTGGACCAGAGAGTCCCAGGTTCAGTTCCCGCTAAGGGCACGTACCTCGGTTGCAGTGTGTCCCCGGCCCCAGTTGGGGTCGTGTGGGTGGCAGCCTGTCGATGTGTCTCTCTCACATCCATGTTTCTCTCTCTCTGTTCCTCCCTCTCTCCCTCCTGCTCTATCTGAAGAGAAATGCAAAATAGTCCTTGGGTGAGGATAAAAAACAAACAAACAAAAAGAGGTGTCCTAAAACTGGGCTCATTCGCTGCCTGAAATGGCTTCGTCTCTTTCATTTCTAGAAAAATCCTTCTGCAATGAAATCTGTAAATGTAGCCCTCTGTTTTTATTTTATTAGAATACCATGTCTTGAAGGATTTTCCTCGCTGTAAATTTAAGAAGAGGATACTTCTAATTGGTTTAGTTAAAAATGACAGAACAGTCCCCTGGGTGTTTACGCCTCAGGAAACGTTGACCAGACGCGTCATAGCCATTGAAGTAACCCTGTCTTGTGTCCCAGAAGGTCAATAATAGCAAGGCGTTTGAGTGTCGCTGTCCAGAGAGAGCTGGCCGTTCGTTTCGGGGTCGCAAGGGGCTTTCATTGGGGCTAGGAGCACAGATGTGAGAGCGAGCTCACAGAGGTCGTAAAGGTCACTGTCACATGTTCCTCCTCTTCCGTCACAGAGCGAGCCGGACCTTGGTGGCACGGGGGAAACCAACACAGGCACTCTGGGCTTGCTGCCTGGGCAGTGAATTAAGGGCCCAGGTGTGAAGGTGTTCGCTGCCAAGCCACCGAGCACCTCTCAGGACCAGGTGCTATTAAGTTTCATCCACTGTCTCTGCCTGTTCATCGCCGTGCCGAGCCGGGAACGGGCATTTCCAGCACGGACTCTGCAGCAGGTCAGGTGCCTGAACTTCGGATCGCGATCCCTGATGTCTGTCCTTATCCGTATTCCGCAGGCACAGTCCCACCTCATAAAGCGGTGGGTTATCCGGGGGGGCCGGCGGAGCGGGTAGTTCATCAAATGTTGATCGCAGCATAACTGAAGTATATCCGTAAATGACTTTCATAACCCACTTGACATGCAGGGCCATAAAACCTATTTATTTTTGATGCCGTTCAAAATAAGAAAGCCTGCAGAAAAATGAAAAGATCACGGCCGCTATTTTTCAAATCCTAAAACTTTAGATTATCCTATAAATTTGGGCTCCGAGGAGAAGCTGGGAAGCGGTGACAGAAATAAGTCTCCTGTCCAGAATTGCCTTTCGCAATCCTGTCCTGAGAAAACATTACGGGCGGATTGTTACTGCCTTTGCGTGAGCACGGCGCTGCTGCAGACAGATGCCTCATTTGACATGCACGGGCGTCTTCTCAGATGGAGGCCGCACAGCGGGGACAGACAGTCCTCTGGGACTCGGGGCTTTGCAGTTAGCGCCCGGGACGGTGCCGAGGGAGGTGCATGTGAGCAAGTCAGACCAAGGCCACGGATGGCGGTCCCCTCGCCCCACATCTGGGTCACACTGAGCTTCAGCGTCGAATCAGCAACCAATTGCGCTTTCAGGATTAGCGGCAGGAAATCCCTGGCGTACAGGTAGCTGGCATGGGAATAAGGACGGTCGGCAGAAGATGGGGACAGATGCTCAAGCACCATGGATCAGGAGATCTCGAGGACCTGAGACCCAAAACGTCTGTGTTCTAGCGGGGACTCACGGTGAACTCATCTGAGAATCCCCCTGGTGTTGACAGTGTGTGCTTTGTACTGTCACCTCGCACAAGACGGTGACCCAGCTCATCGCCGCCTCTCTCGGGCTCACTCTTGGGCCACAGAAGCACCGTCACCACTGGTCACATTCCCCCGGGCACACCGTGGCATCAGAACAGCGCAGAGTAGGAAGTGTCCGTACTTGGCAGGTGCGGTCCGTGAGGTGTTCTCGGTCGGCACGGAGGACTGAGGAAGTGCTCTGAATGATGAGATGTGGTAACTCCAGAGCTGACTGGTTCGTGGTTAGATACTGGAATCAGACATAAGGAGAGCTGGAGGGGGACCAGTGGGAACTGTCAGGACGGGAACTGAGACTTCGAGGTCGTCGGGAGAGCAGTGCGTTGCCCCTGAAGTCTGTCCTCCCTGCGGCCAGTGCTGGGAGAGGCTCGGGGCTGTGTCACTGGAGAAGCGTCGTAGTGACCTCTAGTGGGTAGTGTCCAGGGACGTGGCCAGCCTCACACAGGCACAGGGCGGCCCCACCACCAGGCGACCCAACTGACCCAACGTCAGGGATGCCGCACTGGGTGACGCCGCATCAGACGGGTCAGTGGCGATGAAAGCAACAATGAGTGACCTGCAGCTCCTTCCAGGAAGCCAGTGCCTCTCACTGCAGACACTTGCAAATGGGTGAACTCACAACAGTCCCTTCCAGACAGCTGTGGCCTGTCGTCAGAGCTCGCATGAAAGCGTCACCAAGAACGCAGACTTGAGTTGATTTACGTCTTCCTAATATTTACATCGGCTCTCTGCGCACATTGGAGTACAGCAGTGGACACCAGCCTCCGTCCTCGCGCAGCCTGGATGCTCCGGGCCAGGCAACGGAACATACGCACCGGTCCTGGGACTGGGAGGTGGGCGTCCTGGGGGCTTACCACCACGACTCGAGCCAGCGTGGACGTGCGATCTGTCGTGTTGGTCTCAGATTTGGACTCAGAGGAAGGGCGTGCCTGCTGCCCCCCAGCACTTACTGGGCATACGCGCTGGCACGGTCAGCCTGCTCAGTTAACCTGTTCAGTCATGAGAAGGGCAGCACGGACCCCGTTGCTCTGCTAACCTTAAACTCGGCAGTGTCTGCAGAAGGAAAAGAAATGCAGTGTGGAGGCTGCACGTGATGGCACCAGATGGCATAGGATGGCACAGGATGGCACCAGATAGCATAGGATGGCACCAGATAGCATAGGGTGGAACAGGATGGCACAGCATGGCATAGGATGGCACAGGATGGCACCAGATAGCATAGGATGGCACAGCATGGCACAGGGTGGCACAGCATGGCACCAGATGGCATAGGATGGCACAGCATGGCACCAGATAGCATAGGACGGCACAGGATGGCATAGGATGGCACAGCATGGCATAGGATGACACAGGATGGCATAGGATGGCACAGCATGGCACCAGATAGCATAGGATGGCACAGCATGGCACCGGATGGCATAGGATGGCACAGCATGGCACCAGATAGCACAGGGTGGCACAGGATGGCACCAGATAGCACAGCATGGCACAGGATGGCACGGGCACCAGATCTGTGGGAGGCAGCAGGTGTTAGATCTACACGGTCAGTCGGGACCTGGGTTCAGCAAGGTCGGTACCTGAGTTCTGGTAGGAAAGGGTTCAGAGCCAAGACTCAACTACAAGAGAACACTTATTTATGAAATCACAGAGGTAGAAGGAGGAATTCGTAGAAGAAGTGGGCTTAGGAAAGTACTTGCAGAGGAAAGGAAGGGCCCTGGAGCTTAGAAGGAGGAAGGTCAGGGTGATGCGCCTGGGGCAGGGGAGGCGTGGGCGAGCTCCCGGGAGGGAGAGCCTCTGGGCCGTCCACCCTAAGGGTTTCAAGGGTGGAGATTTCAGAGGAGGTCTCGGGGGCAGATCTCAATACAGGATTCATCAGCTTTCCAGGGTCGGGGTCCCCACGGATTGGTTGATCAGCACCCAGGGGTCACTATCCAGTGCAGCTGGTCCTGGGTCAGCCCTGGGGTTGCTGGTCCGGTTTTGCTGCTTTTCTGGGCCTGGAGCGGAACTACAACCGAGACCTAGATGTTATCTCCGGGAAGGAAAGGTCAGGGGTCCAAACAGCATGCCTATCGATATGCCGGGGGAAATGTCCCACCTTACAGTTGTCCGTTGCCAGGCACCCGGGACTTCCTGGCGACCTTCTGTGCCTGGGCAGTCACCCTGGCTCTGCTCACTCTGCTCACTGCCCAGCACAGATGGACGGTGCTTCTCCGCCCTGGCTCTCCCCCTTCCCAACTCAGGGAAATACACCCCGGGACTGCTCGCCCTCCCTTTCCTCATCTCACAGTCTCACAGAAAAGTTGCGAGAATTCAGTGAGGCCTTCTAAATAAAGGCTCGAAGTGCGGTGCCCGGTTCCAAGGGACTCGAGCTCCAGAAAACGCCAGCGTGGACGGGCGAACAGCGGGGTTTCTCACGCTGCACGGCGGACACCGGGCACGGGGTGATGGTTTTGTCGGCGGTCGGTGGGCCGTCCTGCATTGTAGGCCATTTCACAGCATCCCTGGTCTCTCCACATCTCATGCTCGTGGCCCCCTCCAGCCTCATCAAGACAGCCAAACGTATCTCCAGCTGTGACCAAACGTCTCCCGGTGGAGGGGAAGACAGCCCCCCACTTTTGAGCATCAGGGACCCACTCAAATACCTATGGGATAACTGATTCTATGTTCTTTACAATCTAATTGCAAGTTCTACATTGAACTGGATAAACAGGAATACATAAAAACGTAAGCGCTGCTGTATTTGCAGGCGGTCTCATAGCGTAGGAGCTGCGTGACAGCCGCCTGTGTGCCCTGAAGTAGGGAGGAAGGCCGAAGGGGATGATGGCTGTGACTTTGTTCAGGGCGGCAGATAGATACCTGATCCACTCAGGCGCAGAGGGCCTTGCATCCCATCTCATTTAGTTCGGGGACAGTCGCCCTTTTTTTACTGATCGACATTCATTTCGAGACAATTACCACCACACACTTATCAGCTGAACTTAATCAAATGTTTGCTTCTTACTTTGTGGGAACACACGTCCACACTAAGGACTTCATGGCGAAATCTTATCTTTTTCATAACACCTCTCCCTTCTGCTATTATAAAGACGTCTCAAGCTGGGTCTGTTTAAATGCAGAACGCCCCGGAAGGCGGAAGCTGTTCCGTGTTTTCAGTCGCTGTGCCTGGGGTGCAGTGACAAGGACCTCGCCTTGCGCTCGGGCCTGCAGGGAGGTGCAGGTGGCGTGCCCTGGCAGGGGAGAGAGGGCCCGCACTCGGAGCTCCTCGGTTGAATGTCACCAAATTCTGCAGATGACTGACTAGGTTCACAGCATGGGATGGTCCGGAACCTTCTCCTGCCGGGGGATTTAGCACACGGAGACACTTTTTTTCAACAGTAAGGTAGACATCAGAATCATCCCTTTGCTGATCCTTCATTCACACGGAAGAAAATCTTTCCCCGTGGCCCCGACTGCAGTGGGTTAAGAGGCAGAGGTGAGCAGGTGGCCCCCAGTGAACGTGACGGCACGATCGTCACTCAGGAAGTGGCCAGCTGCCCGCATGGGGTGCCCGCGTTGGCTGGGAGGCTGGGGCACGTCCCACATCAAGGTTGCGTGGGCCATTCCCTGTAGAGGACGGAGAGCTTCCGGAAAAGACCAGACTCTTCAGGGTTTCTCCACAAGGTTGTCTGGTACCCAGACCAGGGTCATAGGGCCACAGGAAGAGGACAAAGCTGAGCAGGTAGCTTCAAGGACGACCCACCCGGCGTAGGGCTCAAATACACTCACAGCAGCTCTTGACAGGTTTGAACGCTTCTTTCGTTGGAAAGGTGACCCAAGGGCTGGGCTGTGGGCCCAGGACAGTGTGGGACAGGGGATACCTCGGCAGACCGAGCTGAGAGCTTCTCGATGGATAACAGCTTTCAACCTCCAGGTCGTGGTCCCGGAAGACTACTTCGTCCGAGAGTAAGGCCATGTGCTGGGTGAGGGAGATTGGGTCCCGGGAAGGTTCCCCCGATGGGACCTGCCCCGAGCACCGAGAAGGAGCCACCTGTGACAGACGACTAGGTGCCAGGGCTCGGCCGGGCTCAGCCGGGCTCAGGCAGGAGCAGTCTGCTTGGGAGCCGCCTCGGATCGGAGACGGAGCGACATCCGGACTCAGAAAGACGCTCTGCATGTCCTCAAGGTGGCTCTGGGTGGACTTCCGGAGCGTCGTCTTGGGGGCTGTCCCGGGGTCAAAGTCACGGTCTGGACGCTGTGAACAGGCTGTGCGTCGTCATCAGAACCCGATCTGAAGACCAGTCTGCCAAACACGCACCTGCTACTGGCCCCCAAATGCACGGAGGGTCTGCTCCTGCCTGGGGAGCAGCGTCTCCTCTCCCACCTCACCGGCGTGTGTGGTCCTTGCTACATGGTAGCGAGCCTGGGAATGTTCTGTTTTTAGGGCCAGCGGACTCCAGGCGGAGTCTTCCTCTGCACAGGGTCATAAAGCCAGGGAAACACGGCCGGGGCTTTTGTCAGGTCCGTTATTAGTGGGACTCTCTGACGAGGCGGGAGTGCTGCACCGCAACACGCACTACGAGTGGAAATTACCGTGATCATGCTGCCAGGGGAACGGGGCCAGCATCCGTGGCTGGGTCTGTCAGGCATTGTCTGGGAGGTCTCTGGGCCAGCCCGATGACAATAGTGTGGGGAATTAGACAGGAAGAGGTTACGATGATCATCGACAGGGAGGAGGCTGAAAAAGCCATTTGTTTGGCACAAAGCAAAGTGACCACGTGTTGTCCCAAGCCCTCTGACGGGGGAGGCTCACCCCGCGTTGCATCCCCTGAAGATCGCTTGTGACCCCGCAGCTCCAAGCCCCAAGCTGGCGGCAGGGGCCTTCCGAGGGGACATGCCAAGTCACCAGCTTCTCCTGGTGGCCCCAGCCCAGGGACGGCTGCTGGCCGCAGATGGGAGGAGTTGAAAGACAGTGTTGAGCCTGGCTGGTGTGGCTCAGTGGCTGAGCATCGACCCATGCACCAGGAGGTCACCGGTTCAATTCCCAGTCGGGGCACATGCCCAGGTTGTGGGCCCGATCTCCAGTGGGGGGCGTGCAGGAGGCGGCCCATCGATGTTCTCTCTCATCAATGTTTCTATCTCTCTCTCCCTCTCCCTTCCTCTCTCTCTAAAATCAATAAAGAATAAATAATTTTTTAAAAAGACAGTGTTGAGAGGCCACGTTTGAAGGAGCAATGAAATGAGGTCAGACTCGCCATCGGCCTGACCCTCGGCAAAGTCTGGGTCAGCAAATCCCTGGAGGGTGAAGCTCGTCATCTCGGGAGATGCAACCCCTATGGGGTCACCTTCGCCCAGGGCTGTGGTGGCACAGACTGCACTCAGTGGTCAAAGTCACGATGGTTTTCTCAGAAAGGCAACTTTTGAATGCCACGGCCACGGGATCGGCCAGGCAAGTCTTCCTGGGCAGTGGAAATCCTGCAAGGATGCACAGGAGACGTTAGCGCGGCTGCCTTGTGACCCTCCGGGCTGGGGCAGGGGTCCCCCTCTTCCTCGGGTCACAGGGTGCTTAGTGTGTCCGTAATTTCTTCCTGACACCCTAGGGCAAAAGAAAGACTAAATAGTTTAGGTCTGGAAGAATGTAGACACTAACATTTTGTAAATACAGTATGTACGACATGAAAAAAGTATGTTTTCATTCATTTGGAAATGAGCATGACAATTTGCTCACGGGATGAATGTGTCTCAGGCACCACCTGCCCTCGTGCACCTGGGACCGTGCTCGCCCACCCTCTCCCTGCCTGCTTCAGTTTTCACGCAGCAAGAGCCCCGCCCTCCGCTGGGCGACGCCGGGACCCTGTTGGATGAGGCCAGCACGGTGTGATGTGGACCCTCCGCTCAACCACCAGCAGGTGCTTTGCTGAGGTCAGATAGAAGTCACATACTTCTGTGTTTCCCTGAAAGAACTGAAAGTATCTTATGATACGTCTTATGGGCCATACAGTGTCTGCGGACAGGACGACTGTGGGCAGTCCGTGAGCCGAGGGCTGTGGCTCTGTCCCAGGAACGATACTCGAAAGCAGGCTGCATTTTGTTCCAACGGTGTGCGGTGAGCTGCACGGGCTCCCAGGCCACAGGGTGCCGGCCTCGAGCAAGGACGTTGACGCTGGACCTCGTAGGCGGACCTCGTAGGCGGACAAAGCCATAGATCGTCATTGTTTCACTTAATTCCCATAAAAGTCTAAGTGTTATTACATCTGTGTCCTAGATGAAGGGTTTGGACTCAGAGATGCATCTCTTAGAGGTCAACTGGTTACCGTTGCAATGGGGCTGGCCCGGGTTCGAACCAGCTTCTGCAAATCGACAGACGCCCAGCGTGTTCCACTCCATGCACCGAAATGGGGTCCGCACTCGGGTTCCCAATACTTTTCTCTGAAACTTGGTCAGCGTTAGCTTCTTTGGAATATGGTGAATTACTAGAGTAAACAGAGCTGGGCATTCCTCGTATCCTTCCAGGCACCGGCCAGCTACAAAAAGGTCCCGGATGCAAGAGTCTAGAAAAGCAAAGATATCGAATAGTAAGTGTCTTCCTCTCAAGAATGAGATCACCTGGGTTGCAGGTTCGATTTCCGGCCCCAGTTAGAGTGCCAGTGGGAGACAACCAATCAATGTGTCTCTCTCACATCACTGTTTTTCTCTCTCTCTCTCCCTTCCACTCTGTCTAAAAATTAATGGGAAAAGTGTCCTTGGGTGAGGATTAACGACAACAAAAAGAATGAGATCTCCGGCCCTATTCGCTTACCCACACGGATTTCACACAGTGCTATCCGTATCCAAGACGTTTTGCAATAACTGCTGTGTTGAGAAAACACACAATGTTATTATTATTCAACTCTCGATGTCTCTTTCTGCACAGAACTGAAGTCTATTGATTCCTTGTCATTTCCGAATTCTTCATGTTTTGACTTTCACAAATTCTTCTCTCGGGCCCTTTTACTCCTCTGATCGGGGCTTGACATATGGGGACTCAGGAAAGCGATCGTTCTTCAGATAGACAAAACAATCTTCTATTTCAGAAAATATCCCATTTCTTTTGGTCTTTTCTCAGAATCATCCCTCCCCCGTCAATGGCTCAGAATCCTGGAGGCACAGAACAGAAAGGAGATACCACAGATTGCTGATTGATTCCATAATAAGAAAGCCATAGAGATTCGAATAAACTCAATTAACATTGTGGCTTTATAACGTAAGGCAATGGCTGGGGAGGTTATTATAATACTTTTGTTGCTGTTGTTGTTAATTATCACCCAAGGATATTTTTCCATTGATTTTTAGATAGAGTGGGAGGGAGGGAGGGAGAGAGACAGAGAAACTCGATGTGAAAGAGACACATCGATTGGTTGCCTCCCACACGACCCCGCCAGGGATCAAACCTGCAGCCCAAGTACATGCCCTTGACTGGGAATCAAACCTATGATTAAGAAGCTGTGGTACGTATATACAGTGGAGTATTACTAGGCCATAAAAAAGAATGAGATCGTACCATTGGCTACAACATGGATGGACCTGGAGGGTATGATGCTAAATGAAACAAATCGGTCAGAGAAAGAAAACTGCTATATGATTTCACTTATATGTGGAATCTAAGGAGCAAAATAAATGAACAAACAAAATAGAAACAGACTCAAAGACACAGAGAACAGACTGGTGGTTGCCGAGGCAAGGGGGTGGACTCGGTGGAAAGGGGAAGGGATTGAGAGGTACAGATGGGCAGTCACAGAATAGTCATGGGGTGTAAGGGACAACACAGGGAATGTAGTCCGTAAGATCCTGATAACTATGTACAATGCCAGGTGGGTACTCAAAATATCAGGGGGATCCCTTTGTAAAGGACATGACTGTTGTACACCTGAGACTAATACAGAATAATATTGACTGTAAACTGTAATTGAAAAATAAAATTAAAGAAATTTTTTTTCTTTATTGATTGTAGAGAGAGGAAGGGAGAGGGAGAGAGAGACAGAAACATCAATGAGAGAGAACATCGACTGGCCGCCTCCTGCATGCCCCCCACTGGGGATTTATCCCACAACCTGGGCATGTGCCCTGACTGGGAATCGAACCGGCGACCTTTTGGTGCAGGGTCGATGCTCAACCACTGAGCCACACCAGCTGGATGAAAAATAAAATTTTTAATAAAATGTTTGCTGATGAGACTGATCCTCTGACACGATCACAACTGGTTGGTATCAACGCTTCAAATAAAGATTTTTGTACGATATGTTACAAATACTTGGGAGGCAAGATGTGGAAATCACTTCCCCGTGTCCGGAAGGGTGAGAATCCCCTCCTTCAGTTCTTAGGGCTGAACTAAAAACACAATGGACACAAGACTCGACCAACAGGAGAAAAACCCATTTACTGTGTGTGCACGGAGATCACAGATGCTGGTGTCCTCCGGAAGGATGGGCCCGCCCGCTCTCTATGCTTTTTTTTTTTTTATCCTCACCCAAGGACATTTTTGCATTTATCTTCAGATAGAGCGGGAGAGAGAGAGAGAGGAAGAGAGAGAGAGAAACATTGATGTGAGAGAGACACATCCACCGACTGCCACCCACATGACCCCAACCGGGGCCGGGGACAAACTGCAACCGAGGCACGTGCTCTTAGCGGGAACCGAACCCGGGTCTCTCTGGTCCGCGGGCCGACGCTCTAACCGCTGAGCCACACCGGCCAGGGCATCTCCATGCTTTTTAGACAAAGAAACGTACGTGTGCAAGGAAACGGGACAGAGACTCGGGGCTGGGTGCTCGGTGCTCAGGGAGGTAAACCAGGTCCCCTCAGGCAGGAAGTCAGCTAGCAGAGGAGGACAGGGTGGGTCCCACCAGTGATAGTGATGAGGGCGTCTCTCTCGGCCCACAGCCAGGGGGCGCCTTTCCCGGCGAGATGAATGTCCTGGTTCAAGGACACCGGGAGGGTCCCATCCCTTCCTGCCCGCCTGCTGGGCGTAACTGTAATTCTAAGGAATCAACACGCCATCCTGGGATTGGGGGAGACCGTCCCTTGGCCCCAACACCAGCATTATTTGAACACATCCTGTTTCCATTAGAAAACCGTTTCAGATGCAAAGTCCAGGGCGAGTCTCGCTGGCTGTTGTGTGACACTCCTCGCTGTACACAGTACCGCCGGGGGAGGCTGGAGACGGACCGCGAGTGAGAAGGAAAGAGATACAAAGTAATTTTCTTAGCATCTCTCTTCCAAGACCGGCTTGCTGGCTGAGGAGACATAATGCCATCTTTCCCACCAGACCAGAGGGTACTTTTCCCGGTAGGTGCCGGACACGCTTCCACAGCTCATCTTCAGGGAAAACCCGACACTCCTGGGTTCGTAAGCAGCCCGGGGCGGTCACCTACCCTGCAAAAGACCTGGGGTCCCGATGCACTTTTCCCACCATCAGCAGCGTTCCAGTGTGTTCTACTGGGGAGTTTTCAGAACAGTAGGAACCCAGTTTGAATAATTTGACACCATCGGCATTCATGAAAAATAGATGAAGCAAGAACGGGGTGGCTGAACAAGGAGAGTTCGGGGTGTTTCTTTTCCGTGGAAATTCTCAGTCCGCTGGCACCCCGGCCTCTGTCGTCTGCGGAATGTGCTTGTGGACCCGTCTGCTTACCCTCAGCCCCCTGTCCGTCTGCCTGGCCCCGGCATGATGTACACATCCGTCCGTGGACGTCGAGGTGTGGGCGGGTCACGTCGGCACCAAGGACAGTGGTGTCGCTTTGAACCACTATTTCAGGCCGCCACGCATTTTCCGTTTAATCTGAATGATTTAGTTTATGAAGTCCATGCAGCAGAGAATTTCCTCTGTACCATAACATCTTTATTTCCGTCATCTGCTGTCTGCAGAGGGGACCGTCACAGACACGGGGAAGGCAAATTCCCACGGATAACACCGGTGTCCGCCTTCTGGTGACGGCTTCTTGCACTCAGCATGACATCCTCGGTGCATGGGTTGCAGCAGGTGCCGGAATGTCCTTCCTTTTCAGGGTGAATGATGTTCCAGAGCCTCGCTCTTCATTTTATTTATTTATTTTTATCCTCACCCGAGGACATTTTTTTCATTTTTTGTTCAGATAGAGTGGGAGGGAGAGAGAGGAAGAGAGAGAGAGAGAAACATCGACGTGGAAGGGACACATCGAGTGGCTGCCACCCGCACGTCCAACCAGGGCCGGGGACAAACTGCAACCGAGGTACGTGCCCTTAGCGGGAACCGAACCTGGGTCTCTCCGGACCGCAGGCTGACGCTCTAACCGCTGAGCCAAACCGGCCAGGGCTCGCTCTTCATTTTAACAGAAGGGGCAGCTGCTCCAATGAGTACTTCACTCCAGAGGGGTTTTATCCGGCCTCTGCCTGAGGTAAGGTTTCCCTTCGTCACCTGCCCTCAACGTCACACGTCCAAGCCACCGCCTGCTGGTCCTCTGAAGGTCACTTCTCTCCACCGTCCCAGCTCTGCCTGTCGACCTCCATCACCTGATGTTCTCTTCCCTTTTCTTGACCAGTTGACTTGATCACCTCTGGCTTGCCTGCCCCGTGGGTGACTCTGTTCCCGCATCCTTCACGCATGTTCCCATGGCTACACGTGACGGAAGTCCCCCCGCCGCACAGTCTCCGCCTGTGCTCCCGGCTCCCGGAGCGGCACTGCCACTCGGAGGGTCACCGTGCGAGAGCCACAGAAACCATCTGTGGAGTTGATGAACGCGCAGCCCTGACTCGCCGTGATGCTGCAGCCGGCCGCCCGGGGTCCCCAGGCCCGCCTGCCTCCTGGCCTCCCGCGGCTCAGCCTCTCGCGCGTTCAACTCCCGGGGCCCCTCGCCGCCGGCCGCGGTCCCCGCCCGGATGACACGAACAGGGAGGGCAGCGCGTGGTGTCAGACACCATTTCGGGTTTGTCCGGCTCATGCTTTGTGTCCTCCCCGGGGTGGGGAGCCCAGAGAGCGGGACCAGCAGCCAAGCTAAACAAGAGCTGTGACTCCCAGCGCGGGTCCTGTGCTCACGCCCGGCGACTGTTTCCATGGCGCTGGGTCCACGCGTGGGAGCTGTCCTGTAACACCTCCGCGGAGGACGTGGGTCAGCCATCAGTGCCCCCGTGGGGCCCGGGTCTCAGAAACGTGATGCAAAACCCCATCTCTGTCCTCACTGGGGTCTCTCCAAGAACAGTCGAAGGAATCCCATGGGTGGTCTTTAGGAGACTTAGTTCCGTAAGTGCGCCCCATTCCGCATCCTGGGCGCTCTGCCTCGGCACCCGTGTCTCCAGCCACCTCTCTGTCCCACAGCACGTGAATTCTGCTCTCTTCAGATCCACTGAGACAGAAAACGTGGACACATTTCCATTGGAATCACACTGGGTCCACTTTTGGTTCGTTTTACTTGTGTTCGGACCCTGTACTTTGGGGTAGATCTTAAAAGATGCTTCCCTGGCAGATCGTGAGAGGTGAGATGGGCAGGGATGACCTGGATGAAGCAAACGCACAGCTCCCCACACGGGGAGCCCGAGGGGTGTCCCTGCCCAGAGCAGCCGTCGAGGGGCGTCTTGGATTTCGGGGTGTGCAGTCCTGCTCCTGTTAGCAACTTGCCCCACATTGCAGGGACCCGGACCAGGACCCGGGGCTTCCGTGTGAGCTGAGACTCTGGGACGGAGCGGGACACAGACGTCCTGGTGAACCGAATGGGCATTTAAACAGCTTCCTGCCGGCTGCCGACAGGACCAGGGCGTAAGGACCGCTAGGAAAGAGCGAAGGTGTATTTTTGAAAAGTACGAGACGGCTCGAAACGCAGGAAGGGAACTTTGCAGCGAAATGAGAAGGGCCTTTTGGCCACGGGGACCTCGGGACAGACGCCAGAAGCCAAGCAGGGACGCCAGGAGGACGTTGTCCTGCGGCCACAGAGACGAAGCCCCCTGGAGGGGCCGAGCCTGGACGCACAGGGCAGTGCCCGGCCAGCCCAGCTCAGACGCGGAGGGTGACGCCTCTGCTCACAGGCACGTTACCCGGTGTCGGTTGGAGTGAGGCTCAGAGACGCAAGCTCTGTAACCAGGAAGGTCTCGTCTCTGCAGAGGATGCCGTGTTTACTCTTCGCTATCTGGCAGAAGCTCTGCTTGAACATTTCCAGGCTCACCCTCCATCAGCCCGTTGCAGCCCAAAAGGTACCGACAGACTGGGACCCCTGAGTCCGTGCTTCTGAGCGAATGTTGCTGTGTGACGACGGCACAGCCTGCCTTCGGGTGGCCCACAGAGAACGTTAGAAGAGAATGGGCCCTGGCCGGGGTGGCCCGGTGTTTAGAGCATCGGCCCTCGAACCCTTTGGTTCGAGGGTTCGGTTCCTGGTCAAGGGCACACCTGTAACCTGGGCAGCACGTCTGATCCCTGGCCCCTGTCAGGGCACGTGCGGGAGGCAACCGATCGATGTGTCTCTCTCACCTCGGCGTTTCTCTCTCTCTCTCTCTCCCCCTCCCTTCCACCCTTTCTAAAAAAAAAGTCCATGGAAAAAATATCCCTGGGTGAGGAGTAACAAGAAAAAAGGCAAAGAAAGTGGGCTGTAGATTTATAACTCAGGAGAGGAGGAAAACACTCAAGTATCTCTATTTCAGACGGCGAAGGTGGAAAGGAACGAGCCACATCGCTCAGGTAGCGTCTCAGGCTCCTTCCCAAGGAACAGGGAGGAGTGCAGGGAGCCCCACCAGGTTGCCCTCGGCACAGGTTGGAACACGCCTGTCGGGCTGCGCCCGTCCTCGGAGAAGGACCCACACACATTTAAATACATCCGGGAGACCCTGACCCATGGCCATTGGGGTGGGTAGCTGTGGGGACAGTGACGGCCCTGAGAATGACCTTGGAGAGAGAACAACCCACAGGGGGCATGAGTGCACACCTGAAGACCCCCCAGCCCCCAGGGAGGGACCTGAACAATCTGATGAGGTGGAAAAGCACCCTCCTCCCGCCCAGGATTTGAGGTGACAGAGCAGACTCTTAGAGGGAAGACAGATTCATCGGGTCCCCAAAGCGGCCCCAGGTTCTGGGATTCACTAGACCTCGCAGGACTGAAAGTTGTTCCGGTTACGGGTTCGCACACTGGCACGAACAAGGGAAATGGGCAGAGGGGAGGGTGCAGGGGCGGAATCAGGTCAGCGAGTGCAGCTTCCCCGAGCCCTCTCCCCGCAGACTGGGCCGGGCACTGCACCCCTCCCGTCAGGACGTGAGGGGCGTCACAGGGGCGCATGGGGTAACGCTTCCCCGCATGGGGCTCAGGCTGCTGAGTCCGCCACAAGGCTGTCGAGTATGAACCCCACTCCTCTTGACTGCACCCCTTTGGTCTGCGCATTGTGGCAACCCCAGGGGAACAGAAGTGAGATTCGTTCGTGGTGAACATCCTTGCTCTGTCCCCTCAAACCCTGTTGATTTGAATCAAGGACTCAATCCTCATTGGAGGAAACGGTTGAGGCAAAGCCCTTGGGCAGAGCTTGCAAGAAACAAGGCACCTGGTGTGTGGCGGGTGCCCGGGAAGCCAATGGCATAGGGTAGACGCTGTGTGCCAACTGTGTCCTTCCCCCTGGGGTGAGGAAGCCGGGAGTCCCGGAGACGGAGTCTAGCTGGGCCCGGTCCTCTTTTTCCAGCCCTTCTGACACCTTGGGTGTGCACGAATCCATGGCGTGTGGACCCAGGGTGGGAGTCCGTGGGTGTGGACTCGGGTCTGCCGTTCCCCACTTCGCCTGAGTGCTGTTGGTGCTGGGTACCATGGCCCCGCATTGGGGGGGCAGACGCCACTGCACTCTCCACCCCCCACCGGTGGTCGCGTTCAATCGTGGAGAAAAGCAGGCCGTGTATTGGTTATAGACGCTGGTATTGCCAGCCCCAAACACCCTCTTCCGATCCAGCCTCCTCCCTCCGGGGGCAGACCCTACCGTGCCATGGCGACGTTTCCCAATGTTACTGTGCAAAGAACCAGCTGGCGTTCCCATGAACAGAGTGCATTCTGCGATGGCCCCCTAGGGATGTGCTTAGGAACTGGGTGTTTTGTGGTTTTTAAAGAAGTCTGTGTCGTGGATGGAGCATCGACCACGGACTGAGAGGTCCCGGTTCGATTCCCGGTCAGGACACATGCCCAGGTTGTGGGCCCGATCCCCAGTGGGGGGCGTGCAGGAGGCAGCCAGTGGATATCTCTCCCATCGATGTTTTCATCTCACTCTCCCTTCCTCTCTCTTTCAAAAGGTCAATACAAAAGCCCTGGCCGGTTTGGCTCAGCGGTTAGAGCGTCGGCCTGCGGTCCAGAGAGACCCGGGTTCGGTTCCCGCTAAGGGCATGTACCTCGGTTGCAGTTTGTCCCCGGCCCTGGTTGGTCGTGCAGGAGACAGCCACTTGATGTGTCCCTTTCACATCGATGTTTCTCTCTCTCTCTCTCTTCCTCTCTCTCCCTCCCACTCTATCTGAACAAAAAAAAAAAAAAAGAAAGAAAGAAAAAGGTCAATAAAAAATAAAAAACATACAAGAAAGAACTCTGTCGCGTGATTTATGTAGCAGTGTTCAGGGCTGCTCACCGGGGAGCTCCAGGTGTCAGTGCGACCCACGTTGAGACCCTGTGTGTGTAGCCAGCACCTGGGGTCGGTGCCTGACACTGTGTTTATTCTGGTGACACTGCGGGTGCCGAGCGAGGTTTGGGGTCCCTGCCACCCTTCCCAGCCCCTGCACAGTGCCACCGGTGGAGGACACGGTCCGAACACCACACGTGAAGGAGCAGGGGCCCTGGTCCACCCGCACTTCAGAGAGCCTGGGGGACTGCCAGTGCGAGGGGCATGGCAGCATCTGCCTCCCAAGGGAGTCTACGCCCACGGAGCTCCGGGCGAGCCTAGGAAATTCCACTCGTCATTCTGATCGGTTCCCCTACACCTGCCTCGAGCAGGGACCCTCAGTTTGTTCTCTCTATCCCCTTCGGGAAGTGACCCAGGGTGGGTTCACGGCGAGCCTGAGAGGGAGCAATGCTCTGGCTTGGGGCTGCGTCGGCCTCGTGACCGCGTCACCTCGTGACTGTGCTGGTTCTTCTACACATCATCCCGTGTGGCCATCGGAACGCGTGACAGGGCCTGGGGGCAGGATTCGGACGACGCACCGCCCCGATGCACAGAAACTGCTGGGTCACCGCAGCGCCTGCTGCCCAGCACACAGCTCTCGAGTTCCTTCCTGAACCGTGCAGCCCGTGGGGAACTGCGGGACGTGGGTGAGGTGTGGACTGCCCGAGGGCGCTCCAGCTGCGGGAAGGGCGGCTGCTGCTTCCCTCCCTCGACACGGTCATTCATAATTCAGGTTGTGGGGGAAGTAGGATGCCTTTGGAATGGATGTGAGCTGCGAAGTGTGCAATATCAGCAGGGAAAGTGGAAAAATTAAGGGAGGAGGCCAGAATGTTTGATTAAAACGTAAAAGTAATGCTAACGGCCCGGCCGGCGTGGCTCAGTGGTTGAGCGTCGACCCTGCACCAAGAGGTCGCCGGTTCGATTCCCGGTCAGGGCACATGCCCAGGTTGTGGGCCCGATCCCCAGTGGGGGGCATGCGGGAGGCGGCCAGTCGATGTTCTCTCTCATCGATGTTTCTATCTCTCTCTCCCTCTCCCTTCCTCTCTCTCTAAAATCAATAAAATCAATAAAAAAATTAATAAAAATGCTAATGCCCAGCCTCAAGACTGTAACATAGAAACCCTGGGTTTCCAGAAATCCTGTCTTACTGACTTCAGATTTGCCAGCCACTGTGCGCACAGGAGCCAACTTCTCAGGGGTCCGTGTTTTCACACGTAGATAGATGGGTCTGGAGAGAGAGAAAGAGAGAGAGAGATGGAGAGAGACATAGAGAGATACCCATCAACAGGTAGGAGAGACAGACATACCTCTCTCTGCATCTATCTATCGTCTATCTATCATCTATCTATCTATCTATCATCTATCTATCGTCTATCTATCTATCGTCTATCTATCATCTATCTATCATCTATCTATCTATCATCTATCTATCATCTATCTATCATCTATCTATCTATCTATCTATCTATCTATCTATCTATCTATCTATCTATATCATCTATCTATCTATCTATCTATCTATCTATCTATCTATCTATCTATCTGTCAATCATCTATCATCTATATATCAATCATCTATCTATCTATCTATCTATCATCTATCTATCTATCTATCATCTATCTATCATCTATCTATCATCTATCTATCTATCATCTATCTATCTATCTATATCATCTATCTATCTATCTATCTATCTATCTATCTATCTATCTATCTATATCATCTATCTATCTATCTATCTATCTATCTATCTATCTGTGAATCATCTATCTGTCATGTATATATCAATCATCTATCTATCTATCTATCTATCTATCTATCTATCTATCTATCATCTATCTATCTATCTATCTATCTATCATCTATCTGTCTATCTATCTATTATCTATCTATCTGTCTATCTATCTATCATCTATCTATCTATCTATCTATCTATCATCAATCATCTATCCATCTTGCTCGTATTGTTTCCCTGGAAACCCCTGACTGATAGATCATCTGTCAGTAATACAGTCAGTGAGAAGAGACACTCACAGCTAAGTCTTGCTTCAACACCAGCTTTCTCTGAAGCTGAGCAGGGCGCGGTGACTCCGATGTGGGCTTCCATGTGGACAAGCACACAGCACCTCATCTGTCACTCCCGTCACTGTGTCCTCTGCTCGCAGCTCCCCATCTTCACCATCACCCGTCCTTCTCTCCCCTCGTCCGTTACGTCCCTCTCTAACATTCCTTATCAACACCACATTCTTTTTATTTTTAATTGTTTTAGAGAGAGAGAGGAAGGAGGAGAGAGAGATGGAAACATCGATGTGAGAGAGAAACATCGATCGGCTGCCTCCTGCACGCCCCCCACTGGGGATCGAGCCCACAACCCGGGCATGTGCCCTGACCGGGAATCGAACCCAGACCTCTCAGTCCATGGACGAAGCTCAGTCCACTGAGCCACACCGGCCGGGCATCAACTGTACATTCTTGTAATGATTTCAGTAGGCTTGTCCTCTTGTGCCTATGGGGAATCACGTTAGCATCTGCTTTAACAAGCAAGAAGCATGATTTCCTGTGAGCCCAGAGCTGAGCACATGCTTTGGCCATAAAGGATTCACGTAAAAATCGTGTCCAGTGAAATGGACCAATTACGCAGTTTATATCCGCACATGGTTCGTGCCTCTGTCAGTCTACCAGCTACCTCTCTACCATCCAGCCGGGCATCCGTTAGTGATCAGACTGGCCTTATTTGCAATAGTAATTCCTAATAATTTTTTTAAAAATTCTAAATGTCATTGTGCCGTCGGATTACGAACCCAGCTGTGAACTCATAAAGTGAATGTTTACAAAAGCCTCATAGCTCTATTATTCCATCAAAGGTCACTCAATAAAATTAATAGAGGTTTGGTCCAGGAAATCTCTGTATAGAAACATAGGTCTTGCGGGGTAGGATTCGAAAGCAAACACAAACCGTTCTAATCTCTGCAGACATCTTGCAGTGTTTTAATGCCAGATTCCTTAGCTGAGAAAATCTTTACGTCTTTTCTGTCCACTTGGCGTGTGCCCTTGAAGTAGTAAGTGGAAGACATCAATTCCGAGGAGAGAAAGAACATAAATAAAAACATATGTGGGTATTTAATAATAAAAGTGGAAAATATGTTACGAAATGGAGTGACAAATGTTGCTTCCTAGAGCGTCCTTTGCTTTGAAAGCCCTTGTCAGTTATTTTGCTCGGTTCCCTGGTTAAATGTTCTCCGCTGTGTCTGCAATGGTGGTGCCGACACCTGGACTCTGCACATCGACAGATCACGTGGGAATGTAGCCATAGCAACAAACACCACAGGTAATGCTTCTGATTTTATACAGATACAGAGAAGCCCTTAAAATGAGGCCTTTTTCAGTTTAAGGGGGAAAAAAAAAAACTCTACCCTACGAAAGGCGTCCTGAATTTTTCCACCCATGGCCATCCCAGGAACCAACGATTGCTTCGAGATTAATGCAGGCGTGAATGAGACACTGTGAATGAAAAGTACATCCTATCTTGAAGATGTCACAAGTGCAAATTGTGCACCGAAACAGAGACTCGGTAAACCTCACGCCTCCACATTAGCGGAAAGAGCGGTCGGAATTATATCACAGTTCGGAGCTGCTGACACGGTCCGCGGTTTAAGGATTTGCACGCGGGAAGGAGAGCTTTGCTTTGCAAAGGGAACGTTTCGCTGGGTGATGTCTCAGTCTCCGCGAGTTCTCAATTAGTCGGATCGCAGTAGTGAAATATTACCGTGCACGGGGACTGTCTCCAGTAACCAGTGCAGCTGAACCGGCTGTCTGCAGGGCTCGCTTCTCAAGGGGTGATGCTGCATTCACCCCCGACCTTCCTCGACCTACGTCACACTTGCTGACGCCCAGGAAACCGTCCAGGACGAAGCATGGAAATTATAGGTGCTCCTGTACAGGTCCCAGGGCAGACATGACGGTACCCGTGTCCACGGGAATATTTAAATAAAAAACGTTAGCATCGATAGACTCAACTCTTTCTGTGACCAACTTATTTTCCCCCCAAACTGCCAAGTAATCGCCATCATAAATGACTTAATTTTGCAAAACTCCACCAGTTCCTTCCAGCCTAAGTTATTTTCAACACACTGTCCTCTTGATCATCCATGACCTTTTTTAAGAAAACTTTATTTTAATCCTCACCTGGGCAAGCTGTAAGCAAATAAGGAGCTCGCGGGCGGGCTGGGGCCGCTGAGGTTGCGACATGCATTGGCTGTTTCCCAGCCCTGCCCCTGCGCCACTCCTCCGGGTCCGGGTGCTGGTGTCCAAGGGCTGCATGAACTCCCCCCGCCCCGGCGTCCTGCCAGCGGGGTGCATTTCTCCCCAGAATCACCTCTCCCTACCTGCCCACCCTTTCCTATCAGGCTGCACTTGACCCCACTAAGATGACTGAAAGAAGAAGAAAAGACGAGTTTCACAGAGCAGAATAAAAGACACGGCGTACACATCGGCTTCATTTTTTCGCGTGATTTCAGGCCGTCTTCTTGCCATCGGAATATCCCTTCTGGTTCCAAGTCTGGCCTCCAGCTGCCCGCTGCCAGGCACCCATCCCTAGCCCCTCGCGTTGGAATGAAGTTCTTCTCATTGATCACTTCCAGCTTTTCGGTTTTTCAATTTTTTCTTTATTGATGTTAGAGAGAGAGGAAGGGAGAGGGAGAGAGAGAACGAAGCATCGATGAGAGAGAACATCGACTGGCCGCCTCCTGCATGCCCCCCACTGGGGATCGGGCCCACAACCTGGGCATGTGCCCTGACCGGGAATCGAACCGGCGACCTCTTGGTGCATGGGTCAACGCTCCACGACTGAGCCACACCGGCCGGGCTATCACTTCCAGTTTTAAAAATCCCCTTGTGCGCTGTGTTCTGCCTGGTAGACGTCATTGTCCGCGTGTCTCACCCGGGGCACTTGACGGCTCAGGTGAGGCTGCTCATTGTCGGATCATCTCCGACGGTTCTGGTAGAAACAGCAGAACACACGTTTCTCTGAGCACAAGTTTCTGTTTGTTTCTGTTTCTTTGTGGGGTTTTTTATCCTCACCCGAGGACATTTTTGCATTAATCTTGAGATAGAGCGGGAGGGAGAGAGGCGGGAAGAGAGAGAGAGAAACATCGACGTGAGAGAGACACGTCAAGTGGTCGCCACCCACACGACCCTAACTGGGGCCGGGGACAAACTGCAACCGAGGTACGTGCCCTTAGCGGGAACCGAACCTGGGTCTCTCTGGTCCGCGGGCCGACGCTCTAACCGCTGAGCCAAACCAGCCAGGGCAGAAGTTTCCGTTTTAACACCCAGAATGTTCACCCCCATCTCACCTCCAGCCTTCGCTCCTCTCCCCTCCCCGAAATAAAGGACTGGACTGTGTTCGTGTTGGCGTCCCCAGATAAATACCTGAATTACAAAGAGGTCGACTTTGTGCATTTGTGTGTGGTTGACATGTTTTTTAATGCACAGTTCTTTGATTAAAAATTCGAAGTTTAATAAAACTGTTAAGTTTGTGCAATCGTTTTCATCCATCTGGTGGGATATAATATTGAAAGCAAGAAAAAAATGTCTACTTAAAACTTATGGTTATCTGAAAAATATAGTTGGGGCCTCTATGTGATATAAATAGACTTTTAAAAAACAGATAGAGCCCGGCAGGTGTGGCTCAGTGGTTGAATGTCGTCCCATGGACTGAGAGGTCCTGGTTCGGTTCCCGGTCAGGGCACATGCCCGGGTTGTGGGCTCGATCCCCAGTGGGGGGCGTGCAGGAGGCAGCCAATCGATGTTCTCTCTCAATGATGTTTCTATCTCTCTCTAAAAAAATCAGTAAAAACATATTTGAAAATAGTAAGACAGCATGCTTTTGCAAAAGTAAGGGTTTTTATTGTTTACAGAAACTTTCAGCATTAGGTTTTATTAAGCAGTTGATGGATTTACTCTGTTTTCTATTTTGTTGCTGCTGTTGTTATTAACTGAGTCCTCTTTGGCTATTTTTAACGTCTTTGCAGTTTGTGCAGAAGTCCAAGGGGTGGGGGGGGGGCATTGTATTAACAGTTATTTTCCCAGAAGGAAGGGAAACCTTTGTTTGTACAAGTTTAATTTGCAAGGCATACTTTATAACACGAGAGGGGACATTTGTCTTGAAACGTAGAGCCCTGTAATCTCTTTTCTCATCTGCAGAGTGGGAGCCAATGTTTGTTCATTCAGAGAAGGTGGGGCTCTCTTTGGAGTGAGTCCCCGAGATAAATCCCTGCAGCTGGCGGGGTCTCCTCCCGGGCACCTGTCTTAGATGTTGGGTCTGCTCAGCCGAAGCAAAGCAAAACAAGTTCACTCTCAGACGGGGGTGCTGTCTCACCTGGAGGAGAGGGGCCTCGTCGATGACACGGGAGTAGCTGTTTTTATACGTACGCATTGCAGTGGCTTTAATTTTGCAGAGAGTGCCTCCCTGGGGACGTAATTAATGAAAAGGTCTGGCTTCGCCCCTCACAAGCTTTTCAGTTTTCTACCAGGATGGAGTCACGGGCTGGCAATGAACTCGCGTGATATTTTTGGCAATCTAGCCATCTCTTTTCCATCCGAATCACTGATTTATCTACAGCCTGCCCAGTTCCCGAAGGTTCTAAGCTGGTTATACATGTTAGCGAATGAGGCCATGGTCATGCATTGCCCTCAATTGGAAGTTATTAGAACTCTGGCATATGAGGGTTACAAGGTCCAGGGATGATGCAGATTAGAGATTTGATTCTGGTAATGTGTTCAACAAATGCCCAGTATCCAAATATTCCCATTAAATGAACACGTTGTACATGCACACACACACGCACACACACACACACGCACGCACACACAGATACCGGGTCCTCAGGCAGCCTACGTTGGCTTACTCCGAGACTGAGGCCTTGCTGGCCTGCTTGGTAGAGGGATCGTGTCTCTTGCGGCTTCCTGTCTTAGTGCGCTTCTGCTCCCTAACAAAACACCGTAGACGAGAAATCTGTTTTTTCACAGTGCTTCAGGCTGGACGGCCAGGATCGGGATGCCACGTGGTTGGGGTCCTGGGGCATTCAGGCTGTTACAGCGACGTCCCATAGACCGGACGGTTTGTGAACGGCAGAAAGTGTTCTTCACAGGTGTAGAGGCTGGAAGTCGAGGACCAAGGAGCAGGCCGATTGGGTGTTTCGTGAGTCTGCTTCCAGGTTCACCCACGGCATGTCCTCTCGGGTGTTCCTCGCGTGGTGAGGGGAGGAGGGGCTGTCCGGGCCTCTCTGACAAGGACACTCATCGCATGCCTGAGGGCCCCAGCCTCATGAGCTCATCTGAACCTTACCACGTCCCCGTGGGCCCATGTCCAGATGCCATCCCTCTGGGGGGTAGGACTTCAAACTATGACTTTGGGGGACACACAATTCCGTTGTAAACACCTCCCATTTTGGATACAATTGTAAGCTCACACTCCGAGCTTCTAACATACAGGACTGCGAGATAAGACATGAAAAGTAAACTCTGAAAAGTGATAGCCAAGTTCCCAAACAAGAAAGTCGTGTGCTCAGAGCAGAAACTACACGAGAACTGTAAGCAGCAAGTGGCCAGGGCTGCTGGGCTCCCGGTCGACAAGCAGGGAGACGCTGGGAGTTTAATCCCTGGGAAATCATGGAAGGTGCCCTCATGGGCCTGGGAAGCCCAGTCCATGGTTTCCTGAAACCAGAATCTTCATGTCGAATATTTCACTTTCTATCCTTTTGGAAAGTCACCCTCTCCGTTAATATTCTTTAATTAATTCAGTAGTATTATCTGCAGTGGATACCTTCCCAGACCCCCAGTGGGTACCTGGAACTGTGGATAATACCAGACCCTGTTTTCTCCTGTATACGCACACCTGTGATGAAGTTTAATTTATAAACTAGGCACAGTGAGAGATTAACCATCAAAACTAGTAATAAAATAGAACAAGTATCACAATATACTGTACTTAAATTATGTGACTGTGGTCTCCGCAATTCTGCGTGTTCACTAAGGCTCGACGAAGGGGAGAAAATGTTGAGAAATATACTGTTTCCCTTTTTCCATACAACATATGACATCACACAGTCAGCTGATAAATAAAACAGCTGGACCCCAGGAAGTCTGGAAAAATGGGTCCAAGCCTCCATCGTGAGGCTCAAACCAGGGACCGGTGCTTCCTGACAGGAATGCGTGAATGTCACGAGGGCAGTGGCCATCGGGTGACAGGGGTGACTTGCTGTAAGCGCACACGTGCACACACGCCCACCCGCCCACCAAGACACAGCGCCTGCGAGGAAAAGCCACACCCACCGTGTGTCAGCCCTTCTCGCTGTAGCCCAGCTGGATAAGAGTCATGTTCCTGTAATCCGTGGTAGTGACGAGGGAAGATACTGTCACTGTGTATGAGCCTGCTTTCCCGACTCACAAGCGCACCTGGGTTCTTTTGGTTGCTCGGACGCAGTATCATCATTGCACAAAGTAACCCTCAGTCGAAATAACTGAGAGGCGACACGGGGTGAATGCTCGGGCCAGGAAGGCGTGCGACGCTGCGGTAAGGGAGAAAGACACACCTGTCAACCCTGGCGCCGGGCGGGCGTCAGCCTCAGAGACGGCCAGCTCGTGCCCAGCGGATAGGACGTCCATTCACTGACGGTCCCCTCAGGTGCCCGTCAGCCCAGACTGGCATGAACTTGGAATTGAGGAAATGCTACTGCGTCCTGGCGTCCCCGAGGGTACCCTTTGCAGAACGGCATCGTCCGTTTACGTCCCTTGGTTCCTCAAAGTAACGGTCGCTGTGCTGTGTTGCTGCGGGCGCCGTACCAGCGGAGGGCACTCGGCTCCCACACCCGCCGTCATGCTGCGTCGTCCTGCCGGCTTAGGGACACTCTGCCTGCACTCTCCCAAATGCATGGCAGCGCCACTTCCAGGAACACACAGCAGTGTCGCTCCTTTCAGCCCAGTGCCCTCCGTCACCTCCATGGCACAGGGCACGTCCCGGACAGCACCCCACGCTCCTGACGGCGCGCAGAAAACCAGAGCGAGACCCCCGCCCCGGCTCTCCCACTCTGTCCTTCCCGCCCACGCAGACCCGCTGAAACGGAAGCGTGGGCGTGTCCACGTGACACAGACTGCCTTTATTCTGGTCCCGCCTCTTACTTACAGACGTGGCCGGTGCGTCACCTCTCAGACTCAGGGTTCTGCCCTGTACAATGGGTATGTTCAGGCCCCCGCACAGGGGCACTGGGAAGGTTCCCCAGGGCCTGCCATCACGCCCAGTGCTCTGACTGTGTGGATGTCCCTCCAGGGCCGGCCACAGTGTCAAGCCTCCCCCAGCACTCACAGTGCAGGCAAAGCCCCAGGGCCAGCCTGGAATGGACACCGTGTGGGCAGAGCATCAGCAGGGGCACGGCTCGGTGTGCTCTGTGCAGAGTGCCCACAGACACAGCTGGACACCGAGAGCAGGTGCATCTCACCTGACATTGCTCCGTGTCCCCCACTCAAATCCATCCACGGCCCACAGCTGGACACCGAGAGCAGGTGCATCTCACCTGACATTGCTCCATGTCCCCTGACACCAGCACCAGCCTTCAAATCCATCCACGGCCCCCAGCTGGACACCCAGAGCAGGTGCATCTTCACCCTGACATTGCTCTGTGTCCCCTGATACCAGCACCAGCCCTCAAATCTATCCATGGCCCACAGCTGGACACCAAGAGCAGGTACAACTCACCTGACATTGTTCCATGTCCCCAACACTGGCACCAGCCCTGAAATCCATGCACGGCCCACAGCTGGACACCGAGAGCAGGTGCATCTCACCTGACATTGCTCCACGTGTCCCCTGACACCAGCACCAGCCCTCAAATCCATGCACGGCCCACAGCTGGGCACCGAGAGCAGGTGCATCTCACCTGACATTGCTCTGTGTCCCCTGACACCAGCACCAGCCCTCAAATCCATGCACGGCCCACAGATACACACTCAGCGCTCTCTCAGCCCCTCCCCCTCAAGCGTCCCCTCCAAGGGCACTGCACCAGCCAGGGCCTGGTGCCGCCAGAGGGAGACCATCAGGAGGCCAGCACCCGGGCGCACTTGGAAAGGATGCCGACCCCCACTGAGCTGGCCCTGGCTCTGCGGCCCAGCGACTCCCTGCTGTTTACGATGGCGTTCGCCGCCTTTCTTGGGTCAAAATCTCACAAAAACTATCAGAGCGGTGGGGTGTGGGTTTGAGCGTTTCAAACACCCGCCGGCAGAAGCACTTACAAGGGAAGTGACGAAGTTCACCCTCTAGTTCCCGGCTTCTCGTCACAAGGTGATTCTGTTTCCGCGCAGACGCGTGACCAGGTGATTCTGTTTCCACGCAGACGCGTGACCAGGTGATTCTGTTTCCGTGCAGACGCGTGACCAGGTGGTACCGTGGTGGCTTCATTAGCACCTACAGCATCGTGTGCCACAAGCCTACGCAGGTCACTGCCTTGGGAAACACACGATGACACTATGCGTCCGGTTACTGCTGGGAGTCAGGTGGGCTGGCTGCTGGTCCCAGGACACCTTGCTTGTCCAAAGGTAAAGCATCTCCTGGGGTCTGTTCCGGGCTGGGGAACAGGGACCGTATTCAGTCATACTCTAATTCACGCCTTTATTTTGTCCTCAATGGTAAAAGCAAATGTCAAGCGTTTTTTAGAGAGAGAGGAAGGGAGAGGGAGAAACAGACAGAAACATCGATGGCAGAATATCAACATGCCCCCCACTGGGGATCGGGCCCACACCCTGGGCGCGTGTCCTGACCGGGAATCGAACCGGCGACCTCTTGGTGCAGGGTCGACGCTCAACCACTGAGCCACGCCGGCCGGGCATCTCCAGCTTTTGTGGGAGTCTCGGAGCCCAGGGTGAGGACAGGGACAGGGGAGAGAGACGGAACTTCCTGGAGGCAGTGCTCGTCACACTTCACAGGCTCTCCCCCAAATCCAGCTCCTTCTTTTCTCTCCAAACACATATTTCGTTGTGTCTGTGCCCATCCCGTAGCTCAAGATCCAGACCCGTTGTGGGTCTTCCTGGTGCTTGGTGTACAGGCTTGCACAGTCGCCATGAGCAGAAATCCCCGAATGGACGCCATCAGAACGGTTCATGCAGCAAACCCTCCCAGTCCTTTCCGACGGCCGGGCACCGTGTTGATGACTGGCATCCGCCCCATCCCCGGCCCCTCCTGTCGTCCCACCTACCGATGAGGAAAGGCAGGTACAGGTTGATCGGGGAGCTGGACAGGAACGCCGCTCGGATGGAACATGTCAGGTGTCTCCCCAAACCTGGGCTCCCCTCACCTGCTGCTCCCCTCCCCGAATAAGAGCGTTAAGACAGGTCGGCAAAGGAACGGGTGTGACCTGTCCCCCAATACGCCGGGGCAGGTGTCGTCTATGTTCCTGAAAAGGCATGGTTCCTGGGACCGAGGGTTCTAGCGTGGCGTCTCTGTCCCCGTGGTTCATATTTCACAGGACTTGGGGTTCTTCGTCGTGTATGTGATCACACGACCCTCTCCACGGCGGCACGCACACTCGTAGCCCGCAGCAGGGTCCCCAGTGGCCACCCTCCCCGCGCAGGGGAGCTGTGTTCCCCACCTCGAGCCTGTCAGCTGCTTGAGGAAGGGCTCAGCGGCTTCCCTGGAGGCACTGATCAAACATGTTTTTGGCTGAGCCATCGCCACAGAAGGAAGCCCGAGGCTCCCGCCAGCCGGGCCCGGCGCCGTCCTGCCTCTGCCCGACCCCTGCCCGCTCTGCCCCTCACAGCCTGGCGTCACCAAGCCCACTTCTGGGCAACAGGAACCCCGCCCTACTGAGCCTTGTTCGGATTTTGTGGGTGTGATGGACAGAGCTGTACGTGGGTCACCGCGGGGAGCTGCTCTCCACGAAGTGCGTGGACGTTGCCGAGATCTCAGCATGCACCCATCTTCCCTTTGAGAAAGACAGACCTTGGGATGCTGAGAGAATGTTCCTGAAGTCACGTCGCAGCGCGTTCCAGACCTTCCCGGAGCCCAAGCACGTCTTCAGGGACCTGGGCTGACTCGAACGTGAGGATTGTTAGGTCGGTGTGAGTGTTCCCGCATTGCAAACACAAAGGCACTCGCGGAAGAAAAGAACAGGGTGACACGAACTTAGATGTGACTTCCACAAAGACAAACCCAGAAACCCCAAACTCGGTGACCGAATTTAAACGTGCACGGAAAGCATTCGGGCGTGGAACTGACATGCAAAACACCATCCGTTTTCTGGCCTGTAAAAACACGGGACAGGAGAAACGGGCTGAGAGGGAAGGAGATCACAATGACAGGTGACGAAGACAAGGCTCCGCCGATAATTAGTGTTCCGGGCGATGATGTGGCAGTAAATGGAGCAGAAATAATAGTCCAGGGTTGTAGCAAAAGCAAACCTGACTCAAGTGAGAAAATAGCATGACTACAGTCTGACGGCTTCTCTCGGGTTCCGGGAACAGTTAATGAAAACAGAGCCCAAGGAAAGACATACTGACATGCCGTCCGTGCTGTCATGACTGAGACAGAGGGGACTCTGCGTAACTGCCCCGGCAAGAGAGGCAGGTACCATAGGAAGGCAGCGAGACCCGGCGGGGCCAACGATGACAGGTCAAGGACCATGTCTGCGATGCTGACCGGTTGGTGTCTGCCAGCGAAGGTGTTAACCCCAGATCTCCAGGTGTGAGGTCATGGAGAGCTAGCTCAGTTCTGCTGTGGCTCAGAGCACACACCGTCCTGTGGTGTATACGCTTCGGGAAAAAAAATCCCTCGAAAATACATCCCCTTGACCAAGATGTCGATTGAAATGAAGAGTAGACATTGTCCCTGCTGGCGACTCCCTGAATCATTTGTTCAGTGTCCTAGACAAGTATGAAAAATGGGATGGGCACTAAAGAATGAACTCTGTGTAATTCTTGAAAACGATTAAAATGCAGCCAAGGAAAATTATGCAGCAACCACTGTGGGTTATGCTATTGGGCCCTATTTTGGAATCCACAGAGTTATCTCTTCTTGATCTCATGGTGATCATGGGTGTTTTTATATATTACTGCCTAAATACATCGAGGAAAAAACAAAAAACAGATGACATGATGTACCCAAGATGATACGGAGATGTTGTAATAATTAGATTCAGGATTGCGACAATGGCTAATTACTCACAACACATTCGTCCCCCAATGCAGCACAAGTCCGCACCAGCCGCTCCCCGGTGTGTCCGCATACTCCAGTGACCTGGGGACATCGACGGCCAGTACACGGACGATTAGGAACGCCTGTGTGCCCGCCACCCTCAGGGACGCTGATTTTATGTTCTGGGGTGTCACATGGTCTTCGGAGTTTTAAAAAAACCATCGGATGATTCTAACGTGCGTTCAGGTTTGGGAACCTCTAAACTAGACGATGCTGTCTGATGTCCTCTGTGAGAGAGGGGCAGAGAACCGTTTGAATCCGTCCTGGTTCCTATGGAATGGTCCCTAGTTATTGGTGTGCTTTCACTTGGGTAATGAGAGACTGTTGAAGGCGCTGGCCGGTGTGGCTCAGTTGGTTGGACGTCATCCTGTGGGCCAAAAGGTTGCTGGTTTGATTCCCGGTCAGGGCACAAGGCCTGGTTTGGGGCTTGATCCCCAGTGGGGGGCGTGCAGCCCACTGATGTTCCACTCTCACATCAGTGTTTCTCTCTCTCCCTCTTTCTCTACAAATCAATAAAAATATTTATTTTTTAAAAAACGATTGGTTGAAGAGCACCTAATTCGCCTCAAGGCACTCACTGGTAGGAAGCATTGGAATGGGGTTGGTAGGCCAGTGGTAGTTGACTAGGGGGTGATTGTGTCCCCAGAAGACAGTCAGCAACACCCAGAGGCGGTTGGGGCTGTCGCACTGGGGGGTAAGGAGGGGACTGGAGGGTGCCTACCGCCATCTAGTGACTGGAGGTCAGCAATGCTGGGAAACATTTGAGAGGAACACATGGGTTCCTGCTAGAAAGCATGTGGTGTGATAAATCCTAAAGATATGTACACACTATGATGGGTAATTTCACGTGTCTACTTGGCTGGGCAATAGGGTGTCCAGATATTTGGTTGAACATTATTTCTGGGTGTGTCTGTCAGGGTATTTCTACATGAGATGAGATTAGATGAAACATTTCAGGAGGCAGAGTGTGGGACTTGTCAGCTTCCATAATCACAAGAACCAATCCTTTATAATAAACCATGGATAGATGGATAGAAGGATGGATGGATAGATAGATAGATAGATAGATAGATAGATAGATAGATAGATAGGAGATAGAGAGATAGATAGATAGATAGGAGACAGAGAGAGATAGGAGATAGAGAGATAGAGATAGGGATAAATAGATAGATAGATAAAGGGATAGGTAGGTAGATAGATAGATAGATAGATGATAGATAGATAGAGATATACATAAATAGATAGAGGGATAGATAGGTAGGTAGGTGGATAGATAGATGATAGATAATAAATGATAGATAGATGATAGATAGATAGATAGATAGATAGATAGATAGATAGATAGATAGGAGAGAGACAGAGATAGGAGATAGAGAGATAGAAATATAGATAAATAGATAACAGATAAAAGGATAGATAGGTAGATAGATAGATGATAAAGAGATAGATAGATACATAAATAGATAGATAGAGGGATAGATAGGTAGGTAGGTGGATAGATAGATGATAGATAGATAGATAGATAGATAGATAGATAATAGATGATAGATAGATAGATAGGTAGGGAGGTGGATAGATAGATAGATGATAGATAGGTAGGTAGGTGGATAGATAGATAGATGATAGATAGATAATAGATGATAGATAGATAGATAGATAGATAGATAGATAGATAGACAGATAGACAGATAGGAGATATACAGATGGATAGACAAATACATAGACTGGCTGTTGCGTTAAGGACAGCATGATGAGAACTTGACAACTCGCTTTGAAGGGACCTTCTTCCAAGCAATCGCAAAGTATGTTTCATTCACAAGCAACTGAAGCCAGAAGCCCTCCTCTGAAGGTCATGCAGAAAGGGGCGGCTGATGCTCCCGGACCCTAAGTCAGTCCGTCACTGGATAAGAACCCCTTGGTCCAGGAGACTCTACCCAGCATTGTCAACACTCAGTCATGGCTGCTGGCCAGTGGGCAGGATTACAGGAGTGCACGCTGGAAGATGATTTATTCTGAAGACAGAAATCCACGGGTATAATCCTCTCCAGCTGTTCCCAGAAATTACGTCCCGAAACTCTTTCTTAAAACAATTAGTCAGTCCGGCCGGTGTGGCTCAGTGGTTGAGTGTCACCTATGCACCAAGAGGTCGCCGGTTCGATTCCTGGTCAGGGCACATGCCCAGGTTGTGGGCCCGATCCCCAGTGGGGGGCGTGCAGGAGGCGGCCAGTCGATGTTCTCTCTCATCGATGTTTCTCTCTGTCCTTCTCCCTTCCTCTCTCTCTAAAATCCATAAAGGAAAAAAAATTTAAAAACAAAAAACAATTAGTCATCTTCCACATACCGGCAATGTATCAGAAATCTTTCAGAGAACGATCCAAAGAAAAAGGGTGTCAGTTGAAAGTACAAGCTGGTCTTGGGAATCAATGCGTCGCCACCTTCCACTTTCAGTCGCAAAGGCGGAACCCGCCCACTGGCCAGTCCTCGGCTGTTGAGGAGACACCTTACCGCTGTCCGTAGCAGTCCACGACTTTACAGTGCCACCAACAGTACACGGGCCCCCAGTTTCTGCACATCCTCACCCACACTTACCTTTCGGATTTGTTGATAATCTGCCATTGTCACAGACGTGAGGGTATCCCTCGCTGCCGTTTGGCTTGGCGTGTGCGTGCTCATCGCTGATGCGGAGCCGCTCTTCACGCACCTGTTGGCCGTCTGCATGTCCTCTGCGGAGAAACATCCGTGCAAATGAAATCAGAAGGACAGATACCGCGTGAGTCCACTGAAATAACAGGAAGAGACACCGCGAGGCTCGGAAGCAGCGACAATGACGGTGGTTGCCAGGGGCGCGGAGGGGGTGCAGCGAATGAGCATAAAGCCTCAGTTACACGAGACAAACAGGTTCCGGACACCTGCTGGACCACACGGCGGGTGCAGTTGACAGGATGCTACCTGGCCCTTCAAGTTGTTAAGAAAGTAAATCTCACGTTAAGTGTTTTTGCCTCGAAAACAACGAAAGGACGCCAGGAAACTTTGGGGGTGTTGGCTGTTATTCCCTGGATTGTGGGGACAGTCACACTGCTGTTGGCACTTGTCCAAACCCGCGGTGTACACGTTCAGCTCTGTATGTCACCCACCTCCGTGACCCTGCAAAAAAGAAGAATACATAGAAAAATAACAGTGCCCCCACTGGAGACACTCACGTCCCGAAAAGCCGGATTAGGGAGAAAATACCATGTTCAATTCAGGGCGATGCAGATAAATAATTTATTTGGAAATCAACAGCATGACTTTTCTTTTTCATTTCAGAAAGCTCTACTATGGTTTACCAAGGGAAAATGGAGCAAAGCACTTTAAGAAAGAAAACTTGTCTATTTAAAAGTCACCACGAGATAATGGGGAAATTTCCCATTTAAAAATTGTTAATCTGTCTGAAGGGAGTCCGGCCAACGGCGAGCTGGGACTCGCTACTGGATTTATAGGCGACGTCTGCCAACCTGATCCAATTTTTCTCCCGTTGAAACGGCTTCATTAATTTAATGTGCAAGAAATAAATATTTGATGTGCAATTAGTTGGAGATTATTACGGCCAGAATGGAAGCTCTCCAAATAAGCAGCTGCTGCAGCCGTTGGCGTGCGCGCAAAGCCAGGCACACAGGGACCATGGAACGGCACACCAGCTCGGCGACACGTAGGGGAAACACTCCGTGAGCAAGTAACACGGCCGCTCCGTGAAGACTCTGCGGCCGGTGTACCGAGCGGAGCCGCCACGCACCTGCCACACCTGCGGCCAAGCATCCACCCGGGTTTCATGGAGATGTTTGCCTGAAGGTGAAACATTGTCGCCCAAGGAGAAAGCAGGATGGCAATAGATATTGACCACTTGCACTGACTCTGTGACATGACTCATTTCTGCGTGTTGAGTTGTGACTAGTGGACATTAGCATTTGCAGGCGCGCGATCTGTTGATATATCCACCCGTGAACTGTACTGATCGCTCTTCAAGAGGGAATGGCGTCCTCTGGAAGCTCAGTGTTAGCTGGGCTCTTTTTATTTATTTTTTATTTATTATTTTGTTTAATACCTTTTATTTATTTATTTTTATCCTCCCCCGAGGACACTTTTGCATTTATCTTCACACAGAGCGGGAGGGAGAGAGAGAAACATCGACGTGAGAGAGACACATGGAGTGGTTGCCACCCACACCACCCCAGCCGGGCCGGGGACAAACTGCAACCGAGGCACGCGCCCTTAGCGGGAACCGAACCCTGGATTCGCTGGTCCTAGGGCCGACGCTCTAACCACTGAACCAAACCGGCCAGGGCTATTTTTTTATTTTTTAATCCCCCAACCACCAGGATATTTTTCCATTGACTTTCACATCAAGTGGGAGGGAGGGAGAACGGGGAGAGAGAGAGAAAGAGAGAGAGAGGAACATCAACGTGAGACACATCCACAAGTTGCCTCCCGCATGACCCTGACCAGGGCCGGGGATCAAAATGCAACCCAGGCACGTGCCCCTGACCGGAATCGAACCCAGGCCTCTCCGGTCCACCGGCTGCTCCATCCTTGACCCTCCGCCAGGGCTAGCTGGGCTCTGAATTCTGTCCACGTCCTGGAAGTTTCATGGCACCAGCTCAGACCCTGAGGAGGAACTCAGGGCCTTGAAGTACTTAACCCCTGTGCGTTCCACAGCCGTGTCCCTTCCTCGGGACACAGTCTATAAGGCTGCAGTTAGGGTCTCCCCTGGCCAGGAGCTGACATTATCACAGGGAAGTGGGGACGAACACGTCAATTCACACCATTAAGTAGTTCCTGGGGTTCTGGGCACATTATTCATTCCGTGCGTGTCCGTGGAGAGCTGTGCCGTCTGCACTGGACTCGCGCTGGGCGACAGGTCCTTTAGCAGGGCTGTGACAGTCGCAGGTGCGGATGACCCAGGCCCCGCGGAGGGCTGCACCCACTTCCCATGAAGACAGGGGCGGAGCTAGCGGGCAGCAGCTCAGGGGGCCAGGCGGTAGGTCGGTCATTTCCTGATCAGGAATTAACCCCTTGATCAGGGGCATCAGCTGGGACCCTGTGATAAAACGTGGGGGCCGTGCCCACACCTGCCGGAGGGGGAGACTGAGAAGCAGAGAGTGAGGCTGGACGGAGCAAGCCGGAGCAGAGGAAGGAGAACCTGGGCCTGGCCGCGCGTGGGAAGGGCTGGGAGGGTGTTCGCTGCTGCAGCCGAAGGTGCTGGGCGCTGTGGCCGAGGAGCCCGACTCCGCGGGGGACGCTGCTGACCACGCACAGGGTGGGCGCGCTGTCTCCCCAGCAGCTGTGCCTCAGCCTCTGCTAACCCAGCGCCCAGACCCCCCCGGCTCCCGCCCGCGAACACCGCCCGGGGCCCTTCCCGGGGCTCCAGGCGGGACCAGGGGTCGCGGGTCAGCAGTGGTGAGCTGGGTCAGGCGACGCGTTACGAGGGGCCTGGACGTGGACCCAAGACACCAGCAACAGCCCAGGTGCGCGCGGAGGCAGGAAGGGCTCTGCCCCTGGGGAGGGGTCACCGCAGGGGTAGGAGGGAGACCGCACAGGAGCTGCCCTGCGCAGGGGCGGCTGCGCGGGCTCGTTCATCACGCGTGCACGTGCGTGCCCTGCGGCTACGTCTGCTGTGCGGGTTGCGTACCGTACCCACGTGCGTGCACCCCCGGCTACATCTGCTGTGCGGGTTGCATACCGTACCCACGTGCGTGCCCTGCGGCTACATCTGCTGTGCGGGTTACATGCTCGTGTGTTCACGTGCGGGTTACTATTCCTCTGCGGGTCACGTACCCGAACGCACGTGCGGGTTACGTGCACGTGCATTCACGTGCGGTTCCGTCCTCACGTTCGGGTGCCGCCCCCACGCGGCAGGTGCGGTGCAGGTGCATTCGCGTGCGGTTTATACTCCCAGGGCTCGGGGAGCTCAGCTCGCGGACCCATCCGCCGGTGAGTCATTTCTTACCGGGATCTCAGCGGCTGTGTTTGTTTGCTCGTGTCCGGGACCTGAGCCTCGCCCACGGCAGACGCGTGTACTGAGTCATCGGTGCGCGCCAGAGACCAGGTCCGCGGGTTAAAGGGACTGCAGCACGCAGGAAATGCGGTTCCCTGGGAGACAGCAGAGGCGGGAAGGCTGAGCCAGCGGCGCAGTGAAGGTGCGGAGGTCGCGGTGATCCGGGCGCCCCGTCGCCAGGGGAAGTCGAGGTAAGAAAGACCGATTCCTTGAGAAAAAGAGAAAACACGTCCGCTACAGCGCCTTTCCAACTTTCACGCAATGTTTCCTGTTCCCTGAACCCTCTGGTGTGTAAAAGTCCTCTCTAGGATCCGGGGGTACTGCAGAAGTTGCATTTTTTTCCGGAGTGAGGAGTAGAGAATCATCCAGCAGAAATACATGTCACAGGATTATTGCCGAGAGGGGGTTGAACGTTAGGAAGAAGAGTTGCACACAGGTGGGAAGCGGAAAGGAGGAGTGTGGGCAATTTCCTGTCACGGGGTTGCAGGCGCAAACCCTGTGCTGTTTGTGGCTGGAAGGGGACACTTGACGGAAACATCGCTGTGCGCTAGGTGGTATGTTTCTGTGCCGTGTCTGCGTCTACGTTTGTGCTGCAGAGTCCATGCCTCCGGACAGCTACGAACAGAGCATTTTCCTGACCGCATATTTAGCTCTTACGTTAACAAAGACCGTTTACCAGAGAAAGGAGACTTCGTCGAAGCTGAGCTGGGATCCTCGGTTGTGGCGAGGGGCACCTCTGGGGGCAGCCGGTCCTCTGCCTGCCCACTGTCTACCTGGCTGGTGGCTCTCACAACGGTGGCCTCTGGCCACAGCATCACAATCACCTGGGGACCGTACTGGAAGGCAGGTTCCTCAGACTCGTCCCCAGGACGTCTTCTCATGAAGCAGCACTTGGGGCGATGACTCGAGCCTGCCCTACTGGATGTGCAGTCCACGTTTGTGGCAGAAGGCTGACGGGACGTATCTGCATCCGAGCACGGCGGCCCTGTGTCTCTGGGACAGCGAGCCACGCCGGACCTGTCACTGCACTCAGGGACTTCTCAGGCTTTCCGGACTGCCACCCTCTTGTCCTTCCAGAACCCCAGGTGGGAATGTGAGCACAGAAATTCCAGCCCAGTTTACGCTCTGCTGCTGCAGGAAGGGTCTCTCGACGTCCCAGAGTCTCGGTCTGCACATCAGAGTGTCAGATGGAAGGGACAGTAAATACAAAATCTCGCCCCTCCCCCAGCCCCGTTCCCACTGAGGTCGTGAAATCAGACTGAGGGTCATATACACACATCCAGTGTTGAGGTTCTGTATCCATGAAAGAAAGCACTGCAAAGTACTGGAGTGCCCACTGTATGCCAAGAGCTCTTAAAATATTATCTCAACTGCCCGGCCGGTGTGGCTAAGTGGTTGAGCGTAGACCCTGCATCAAGAGGTCGCCAGTTCGATTCCCGGTCAGGGCACATGCCCAGGCTGTGGGCCAAATCCTCAGTGGGGGGCATGCAGGAGGCGGCCCGTCGATATTCTTTCTCATCGATGTTTCTATATCTCTCTCCCTCTTCCTTCCTCTCTCTCTAAAGATCAATAAAGAAAAAAAAAATTATCTCAACTAAAATACCTGAACGAAACCCTCACCTTGACAGTGTAGGGGTCGTGTTGCTTTCCACGTTCTATGGGGAGAGAGAACTTGCTGAACCCGTGAATAGAAATGCAGACCCAAACCTCACTTCTAGCTGTGGCCATAATATAGATGAATTCTAAAGGCATGACCTGATACTTTTACTGTAAATTCCTCTTTGAAAGAATGAAGAGCATTTCATGGGCTCGTCATGGCTGCCAACCAAGAAAGATTGTAATCTGGCGTTCCTGAGTCACCCACGGTCCTCCCTGGCAGCGTCAGCCAGATGTGCGGGCGTGTGGGTGTGCGGGCGTGGCTGCGTGCTCAGATGCCCGTCTCGAAGCCAACAGGCCTGAAATAAACGCGTTACAGCCAGCTGTCTCAACGTCTATATATTTTTTATTACCGACGACTACAAACTGGTAGACACGATTTTATCACACTTCAGGTACAGCGTTGAAGGAAAACTCTTTTTTAAGCCCTGGCGACGTAAGCAACCCAGAAAAGTACGTGTGAGAAAATGGACTTGATGTTGGCGAACTGGGGAGGGAAATAGAGCGTCTCGTTTCCTTGAGGTTTGGGTCTGCATTTCTCTCCTCCGGGTTGCCCTCAAAGATCCCTAGCCGAAGGTCATCCGTGCTAGTCAGGACTGTGCCATCTCTAAGCCTTCAGCCTGGCGTCTTGGGCACAGGCATCAGGAAGCCCAAGTCAGCTGCTGAATGGAGACTTGTAAAATGAGGCTGAGACACACACACACACGCGCACACACACACACACACACACACACTCACACTCACATACATCTCTAGCCCCCAAGGGCACCCACACCCTGGGCATGCCGCTCTCTCTCTATTGACTGATGTCCTCTTGGCTTATTATGAACACATTTGTCCCGGGCCCTACACTAGGAACCTGGTCATATTTTTATTAGTTCATTTTAATACATATTTGGAGAATCAACATATTTAATATACCTATACTGAATATTTACCAATTTATAATAAAAGCATATTTGAATATACGTAACATAGCAGCCTGCATAGAGTATATAACTTAATGATTCGAACAGCTCCGTGCGTGCATGTATTCATACATATTCATACACACGTGTACACATGAATATGTGTGCATATGGATGTCGGAAACTTTTAAACAATCATATATGCAGAGCCACGTTTCAGCTCTGCTGATGCAGGGAATCATATGTACATATGATTTTGCAAAAGTCAGACCCCACTAGGAAGGTGTGACCGATGTGTGTGTGTAATCTATAGGATTCAATTCACCTGTCCTGTATATGTGATAATTCACTTACAAAGTCGCCCCTTCAACCAGTGAACTGTCAGCATCTGCAGTCACAGAATCGAAACGTCTTCCACAATCGAAAATCCCCTTATTATACAGCAAGCGTCCACTGGGCGAAGTCTAACGCCCCTGTGGTCAACCGAACGATTTTTTAAATCCGACAAAACTTAATAAAATCCTATCTCACAAGCAAGAGAATTAATTCCTATTAAGGAGTCATGTATTTGTGTAGTCTGTGGCTCGTCATAAATCCCATTCAAGAGTGGTTGCCCGGGGCGGGGGCCACACGGTACCCCTGTCCTGACACGGGTTTATTACCTGCCCTTCACCGGGGGGAACAGCGAACGAGTTTATGAAATCGCCTTTATTGCGGATTCGCTGCATGCAAACTGGAGAGGCACCTGTGGGCGTTCGATCATTTAAATTGGAGCTAGACTAGGGATTCTGCAGTCTGTTGTGGGACAGCCTCAGGAGAAGACAGGGCGGAGAGTGGGTCCTGATGGCGCTGAAGAGGCTGAGCGGGGGACCCTGGGCCAAGGGGACCAGGGCTGGTCTGTAACTAAAGGGTAAACGCTCTCAGCCTGGGATTTGGGGAGTGAGGTGCAGGATGGCTGTGGGAAGCCCAGGTCAGCTGCTCCATGCAGACTTGTCCAGTGAGGGCTGCCACAGACACGAGTCCTTGGCCCCCAGGGGCACCCACATGCAGCCGCAGTCGTCTGGACGCTTGCAGAACGGGGGTGGGGGTGAGGGGACCGCAGTTTGTCACGTGGTTTTGCTGTGACTCAGGACCCATCGCAGTCCCTTCAGCAGGTGCACGTGTGGTCTCCTGGGCGAGGCCACCCCTTCGTGACTGACGCGCTGGGTCATGGATGCTTTCTCTCCTCTGCCCAGGGTGGCGCGTCGCCTGGGACGTTTCTCGGGGCTGGCGAACACTACCGGATGAGAGCGCCGTCGATCTGTGTGCCGTCGCGGCTCACAGTGGGCTGCAGCTTATAAAGTGTTTCCAGGTTCTGGGTGTGTCCTCGGGTTTGCCGTGACTTCTGAATTTAAGGCCCCTCCTGCCGAACCGTGGGCACTGGGAGGGCAGTCCAGGTCTGCTTCTGGAACACAGCAGTGTCGGGCGTAACGGGCACTGGGTTAATGCTGGCTGGATACACGAACCAGAGTGAGTGACTGTGTTGAATAGTGCAATGGGTGGGTGGGTGGACAGGTGGATGAATGGGTGGATGGACATATGGGTGGATAGATGGATGGGTGGGGGGATAGATATGTACATACATACATATATTGATGGATGGATGCATGGATGGGTGGGTGAATGGGTGGGTGGGTGGGTGGACAGATGGATGAGTGGGTGGATAGACAGATGGATGGATAGGTGGATGGGTGGGGGGATGGATGGGTGGATGGATAGATATGTACATACATACATATATTGATGGATGGATGCATGGATGGGTGCGTGAATGGGTGGGTGGGTAGATGGATAGATTGATGAATGGGTGGATGGACAGATGGGTAAATGAGTGGATGGGCAGGATGGTTGATGAACAGATAGGTGGATGGGTGGGGGGATGGATGGATGGATGGATAGATGATAGATAGATAGATAGATAGATAGATGATTGATAGATAGATAGATAGTTGATAGATAGATGATAGATACATAGATGATAGATAGATGATAGATAGATAGATAGGTGATAGATAGATGATACATACATAGATAGATAGATAGATAGATAGATAGATGATAGATAGATAGATGATAGATAGATAGATAGATGATAGATAGATAGATGACAGATAGATAGATGATAGATAGATGATTGATAGATAGATAGATAGATGATAGATAGATAGATAGATAGATAGATAGATAGATAGATGATAGATGATAGATAGATGATAGATAGATAGATAGATATATGATAGATGATAGATAGATAGATGATAGATAGATGATTGATATATGATAGATAGATGATAGATAGATGATAGATAGATGATAGATAAGAAGACGGGTGGATGGATGGCCGATGGATGGATGAGTGTGTGGTTCGTGGTATGTAAAGAAAGGAGGAAAATGAGAAAAAGTTGCTTGTAACAGTATATAGTTGTTGAAAGTATTACAGATACTCCTCCATTTCCCCCCATTAACCCCCCTCCTGCCCACCCCTTCACCACACCGCTGTCTGTGTCCGTTGCGTGTGCATACATGCGTGTCAGTTCTTTGGTTTATCTCTTCCCCCCTTCTCTGAGGTTCGTCAGTCTGTTCCCTGCTTCCCTGACTCTGGGTCTGTTTTGTTCATCAGCGTATTTCGTTCATGAGATCCCATGAATGCGTGACATCAGGTGGCTCTTGTCTTTCTCTGACTCGCTTGCTGGGCTCAGCGTGATGCTCTCCGGGTCCCTCGGTGTCGTCTCAAAGGCAGCTGTCGGCGGTGAGTCCAGCTGAAAGTTCATACCAGCACCTGTGTTGCCCCGGCACGCGGTGGCTTTTCCTGGTTTCCTCTGCGAGCACCAGCGGGGGCTCTGCCTCGCCCTTCTTGAACGACCCCATGGTCCCTCGGCGTGGCACTGCCCTTTCTGTGTCGTAAACATTATTTCTTCTCCACGTCCAGACCACGGCTCGGTATCACTGCACATTTTAAATTGTGGTACGCCCCCCCCCCAGTTTTTTCCTCTGAGTCGTTACGTAGCAGTTGATCCTGTCGATTCCCGGAGGGCACGAGGCCCCGTGTCTGTCTCCCTCTGTGACTGCCCGCCCCACGAGGCGGTGGGCTCGCCGACGTCGGCTCCTGGACGTGACTCCCCGTGCCGGGGTTTGGGGGCGCCGATGGGCGGCAGTTTGCCCGTTTTCTCTCATCAGTTCTTCCCAGAAGGCAATTGCCAACGTGCACAGTTTGCTCGCCGATGGGAGGTGAGGGAGGGGAGCGTCGTAAGGACGCGTCTGTCCTTGTTCCGGAGTGACTGCCGCAGGGCTGCAGCGGCCCCGCAGACAGGGACCGGGTGCGTGGATCGTTCCCCTGCGGGGGTCGTTCCATCAGAAGAGATCGGGAGGATTGCGGGGCTGCCGGTGGCACAGACGTTTGATTTTCAGACGAGGGTGATGAGTGCAGGCTGACGGCGCGGGGCACTCAGAGAGAAGGGCAGTTTGGGGGCGAGGATCGGGCACGCCCCGGCACTGGCAGGGGAATGAAGAGCCCGCGGACGGATGGAAGAAAGCCGCCCTGCGATCAGAGACAGTGTGAGCAGCGAGTCACCCCGCCCTCCTCACGGATCCGCTCGGCAGGGGACGTGACAACAGATGGACACTCAGAGGCCGTCCTGTCCTTCTGCCCCCTGCCAACTGCCCCCCAAGTCCCAGCGACAGGAAGCGGTGACAACACCAAGATCAAGGTGAGCTGCTGCGAAGGGAACAGACGTCCTGGTCAGACAGGAATGCCTGCAGACTCCCCAAAACCAAAAGAAAAAGGAAGAGGCAGAGCGGTCCGCGGACTGTGGGTGACGGGAGAAACCTCGCTGTCTCCGGGACACAACAGGCCCCCTTCCGGGACTCCCGGGACCTGCCGCTGACACACAACTGGATATTCTGTTCCTTCTTTCCTAGAAAGTCTCTTAGATGCCTGTTTGAGTCCTTTTGTGATTGTGCAAAGGAATCACTGTCTGTGTGATCTACTACCACTCACCAAACCCACGCAAGAAAACATCCCTGGAACTCTAGTGTGGGGGGGTGGCAGGCGGTGGAACAGATTTGTCCCTGCAAATAAATGTGTCTGCTTTCTCTCTCTTTCATAAGAGATTTTTAGAGAGAGGAAGGGAGGGGGAAGAGAGAAACATTGATGTGAGAGTAAAACATGGATCGGCCGCCTCCTGCACGCCCCCTACTGGGGATCGAGCCCACAACCCGGACCTGGGCTCTGACCCGGAATCGAACTCGCAAACTTTTGATGCCGGGGATGACGACTGACCAGCTGAGCCACACCGGCCAGGGCCATGTCTGCTTTCTGTTCTCAGGGAAAGAAGATGTTAGACCAACAAATCTCTCTTTGGCTTATCTGTCGTCAAAAGTCAAGCTGAGTTCACAAACTCCCCAGCCCGCCCGGTAGGGGTCCTTGACAGCTCTCACCCTGACGGCCGTCTAGCTGGGTTGAGATGATGAGGGTTCTTCTAAGTATTTCTTATTTTTTTAGAGTAAATACTGCTTTAGAAGTGATGATGCCTGTCTTTGGAAAACAGGTGTTTGGACCAACGTGAAGCTGCATCACCCTTCTGATTCTGAACCCGTCCATCTCCTCACTGTCCGGTCTCGGTCACGAGGACGACGACGGTGTTTATACTGTCAGGATGTCTTCTTTCGGCCATGAAAGGAGAACTTCTCTCCACAGCCACACCTCGGGGACCCCGGCTAAGCAGCCTCCAGGGTCACCCCACAGAGGGATCTTAAACACCGTGCTGGAGAAGGATCAAAGTCACAGTGCAGACGAACAGGTAAGGTGATCGTGGCGGATGCAGAAAGTGGAGTATTATGCAGCTGTTAAAAATCACGCGTTCAAGGTCACGGTGACAGGTTCAAAAATGGGATATCAGTCAGCAATACAGGCCATCACGCTAGCTGTATAGAGTGAGTTAAATTTAGAAGGACATGTACATGTATTCTAGAAAGCTATGTATACCTTTACTGACACCCCTTTGGGTACGTCTCCCAGCACTTAGAGAGAGACAGAGGAGGAGGACGAGATCGGGGAGGGTAAGGAACAGAAACCTGTTGAGACTCTTGAGGGGCCAGCAAATGGCTGTCTGCGGTGGAGACCTCACATGTCACTTTGAGTTGCGTGATTTCTGAAACACAGTGAAATACAGTGTCAGCCTGGTGGGATGGTCTGTCCACTCTGCTGTGTCCACGGAGACCAGTACCAAATCGTGGTGAGTGTGCGCGGTAACTGAAGTTTGATTTCACACGTGACGACAATGCTGCCAGTCCCGGAAGCGTGACGTTGGGAGTCCAGACCCGCTGGGGAGGGGCGCGCGGAGCCCGAGGGGACCGCGAGCGCCGTGCCTTCTGACGGGTGCAGCTCTGCGCACTTGACATCGGCGGGCGGTGCCAACGCTGCGTCTGGATGAGCGGGCAGGGCGATGGGGCAGCGGAGAACTGGGATTGGAAACTAAGAGGCTTCCCTTCGGCCAGTGCGTGGCCCAGCCGGGCCACCGCCTCCCCCGCAGGCCCCCTTTCTTGGGGTGAGACGCATCACTGGGCCCTGGCCGGATGCCAGCCGCCGCCGGGTGTGCCAGGAGACGAGGTGACCCGAGAAGCGAGGAGCACTGTTCAGCGGGCATCACCCAGCAGGCAGAGGGCCTGCTCCCCAGCACCCACTCCTGCCGTGGGTCAGGAAACAGGAAGGCTTGCTCGCCCAGGAGGCGATCGATCGCCGGTGGTTAAGGCTGCAGCTTCAGCTGCACCCAGAGGGCTCTGCTCTGGCACAGCCCAGGCCGTACACGCAGCTTCCGGAGACAGCGCTGATGCCAAGGTGTGCCCCGGCGGGGCGCTCGGGTGCCCGGGGTTCTTCCCCGGCCAAGGCGCCAGGGCCAGGCGGGGGCGCTCTGACGCTCCGTGAGGGCCGAGGGCGGGTGGAGGTGCCGCCTGGCATTCCTCGGAGGGGGTCGCCCGGAAAATCAATGTGAACAGAACAGCAGTGAGCCAGGCTGCCGGGTACCATCACTGATCAGGTGGGCACTTTGAGTTTGAAGCAAAGGACGGTGAACTTGAAAGGTGTCGAGATGGCGGGAGGGACACTGGAAGCAGACCTTGCCCTCGATCGGTTTCTGGGGGCTCCAGACCCCGCAGACACCTGTCTTAACTGGGATCTCGGGACCCCTGTCCGGAGAACAAAACTCCTCATGCTGGGTGACAAAGGTCTTCTCCAGAGTTTTTCAAATAGCCAAGATTCCTGGCTCTGTTGCCCAGGACGTGTGCAAAATAGACACTGCGTCTCTGTTGTGATTGGGATTGCTGGGAACCTAAATCTGCGGGTGTGCAAAGAGCAGTTCCATTGTTTTCCTGGGCGTGTTCATTCCCAATGCTCATCCGTGCCGTCTGCGGAACACCTGTCCTTGTCTGTGATGTGCACACACCGTTTCTCCGTGGTCCCCGCCGGCTCCTCGTCCGTCCGGCTTCCGAACGGATCTCTCCCCGGGACCCAGCCTTGGCCGCAGTTTTCCTCCAGCTGTTCTGTGTCCACAGGCAACCGTGTCTGCTCCCAAGGTCACGTACGGCGTTTGCATCACAGTGACCCCCAGACTCCTACTTCCGGCCCGGACCTCTCTCCGAACAGCCCGAGTCCAGCTGCCTGGCTGAGAGCCGCACCAGGACGCCCAGAGCAGCCTCAAGTGCACGCATCCGGAGTACAGCCGCTGGTTCTGTGTCCCGCACGTGTTCAGACCCCTCTTCGCCAGGGTCTCCGTCCCACGCGGGAGCACGGGAACCCAGACGTCACCTCTGGTCCTCGTTTCTCTGTCCCACATTGCACTGTCCTAATGAGGCGGTCAGCTCTGCTTTGCAGGTGTCCTCCAAGTCTGTCCCCTTGTCTTCCCCTCTACCGCTGACCCCTGAGTCCTCGGCTGCGCTGTCTGCTGTGACGGCAGCCTCCTGTGGGTCCGCGGACACCTCTCTGACCGTTGCACAGGCTGGTACCTGAGACCCCGAAGGCCGCCGTTTGGGTGACACAGGGTCACTCTTGCTCAGAGCCCCCAGTGTCCACTCACATTTCATAATGGAAGCAAAACTGGCCGAGCCTAGACGGGCGCACACGACCTGCTTCCCTGAGCTCTCCGTCCGCCTGGCCCCTCCGCCCTCCACCGCGATGCCTCAGCTACACGGGCGATTCTCATTCTGCAGACACGCTCACTCCTGCCGACAGCCCCCCACTGACCGCTGTCTGTGCCTGGAGCAATCCTCCCGGGACCTTCACAGCCTGAGTCCTTAATGTGTGGGTGTCCAGTTATATATGCACTCCCCCACAGCCAGCCCTGAGCCCCAGAACGAAGTCACCCCAGCCAGCGTCCACAGCACCCCCGGCCGCTCCTCCCGCCGCTCGTCACTTGCTGCTTATTTCCATGGGAACCAGTGATATTTCCACACTCACGTTCTCGTCCTCACAAAGGGCAGAACGCGAGTTCATGGACTGGTTTTCATGATCAAAGGGGTTCATCGCGAGAAGTATTAAATACTTAGCACGGTGTTCACACAGGCGATCGAGGCGTCGATTTCTGCACACAGCACTCAGGACGTACTCGCTAGCAATATGACCTAGGACAGGAATTCGCTTGTTTTAAACCACAGGAGATAACTAGGCGGTATTTCTGGGATTCTGCTCCCAAGTCCCATTTCCAAATCACCGTCCCTGCCTCCAGACTCAAGCCAGTCACATAGCTAAAGCCTTAGTCTTATTCTCAAACGTCTGTCGATTAAGAACAGTGTGAGGGGCGGTGTAACCGTTCTTGCACGTGGCCTGGGTATGTGCCGAGAAGTGGAAATGCTGCGTCATAAAATCAGCGCGTGTTCAGCTTCAGAGATACCACCCAAGTTCCCCCAGCTCATTCTCCAAATCCCAGGTTGCCACGATTTTTCAGATCTGGTCACGTGGTTTTCACATGAGCTGTGCTGAGAAATGATTCTTCCAGAATGTAATCCACGTGAACAAAGACGGATTCCTGTCAGCTCACGAGATTCTTACCATCGGGAAGAAACGCATCTGCGTAAGAATTGCCGCCGTGAAAAATGGCATCTCTGCCTGCGTTGTGCTGCGTGGGTCCCTGTGTGGAATATCTGATCATTTTCATCACCACCGATGACTGCCGTGGGACACGTCCCAGGAACAGTGTTGCCTTGTCAGGGATAAAGTCAATGTTGTCATTGGTCGCTCGTCCGAACACGCTGCTGTGTCATCCACTAAAGGATCAAGTTTCGACGAATGCTCGTGGGAATTTTGAATCCCCATAAAATATATCACTAGGCTGACGGTGAACCTCTTTCAGGCAGATTTAACAGCAGGGGGGATGTTAAGATAATAGCTAATCTGCATTTCCACCTTTAGTTCATCGCAGGCGGGATGGTCCCGTTCCACCCGTTGGCTGCAGCGTCTGTCCGGTGGAAAGATGACTGTCACAGAGATGACACCTGTCATTGTGTCGGGTCTGACCGTACGTGAGCCCACCACCACCCTCATTGGCTTCGTTATTGATTCCCCAGGTAATTACATTACTGGCCAGTGTCTTAAAGTAGACACAGACGTTTATTCAATAAGAGAAATGCATCTTCTGAAAACCAGTCTGATTACGAATATCCTGTGTTGAAGACCGTGTCACAGACTGACGTACAAAGATGGGATCTAGCCCGGCCGGTGTGGCTCCGTGGTTGAGGGTCAACCCTGCACCAAGAGGTCGCTGGTTCGATTCCCCGTCAGGGCACACGCCCAGGTTGTGGGCCCGATCCCCAGTGGGGGGCATGCAGGAGGCGGCCAGTCGATGTTCTCTCTCATCGATGTTTCTATCTCTCTCTCCCTTTCCCTTCCTCTCTCTCTAAAATCAATAAAGGAAAAAAAAAAAAAAAGAACTCTTAACATTCAGCAATAAGGAGACAAACAACCCAATTAAAAAATGGGCAAAATACCTGGACAGACACCTCACCACAGAAGAGATACAGATGGCAAACGGGTGCCCACACGATGTCTTTAGAAAACAGCACCGCACACCTGTTAGCACGGTGAGAATCCAGAACACCGGCCACACCCAGTGCTGGCGAGGCCGGGGGCTGGTGGATTGCAACGTGGGAGACAGCTTGGTTGTTTCTTACAAAAGTCAACATACCTTTGAAATCTGGTCCACAGCCGGGCTCCCTGGTCTCCACCCAAAGGTTGAATGTCCATGCAGAAACCTGCATGAGGATGTTTATGGAGCTTCATTCATCGTTGGGGCAACCATGATGCCTTCCGGGGGGTGAGGGGGTAACTAAATACACTGTGGTGCCTCCAGGCAAGGGAATAATCTTCAGTGCTAAAAATCAGGAGCTATGAAGCCACAAAAACACGTGGCTGACCCTGACACGTGTATGACGAAGAAAGAAGCCAGTCCGAAGGGGCTCCCTTCTGTGTGATTCCAACTCTGTGATATTCGAGAAAACTGTGGAGACATTTAAAAGATCAGTGGTTGCCAGGGGTGGGTGGTAAAACATCTGAGCTGGCGGGAGATCACATCCACAACGCAAGGCCAGTGTAGAGCAAACTGGCTTTATTGCATGAGCCTGGGTGCAGGTGGGCCGAGCCGAGAAGGGTTCAGCCTCGAATCAGGGTTGGGGTGTCAGTTATATACCCTACTTTCAGCTTCCGGCAGTTCCTGCTGATGTACTTTATCTGGCCCCTTGTCCACTTTGCAGTAGGGCTGGTCTGGTATCTCGTCCGGCATCTGCTGGGTGATCCATTGCCTTGCAGACAATCCAGATAAACCTTATCAATGGAAGGCTGAGCAAAGGTCATGCAAGCTACACAATTTCCACAGTTTCTGCCTTTTGCAAAATTTTACCTTTACCCTTTAAAACATTAGTGACCCTGTCAGTGGGGGGAGGGGGATGAACAGGCAGAGCACAGACGATTCTTAGGGCAGTGACTCTGGTGTGTGGATACATGACATTATGCATCGGTCAGAACCCACGGAGTGACCCCTCATGTAAACCGTGGACTCGGATGATAGTGCTGTGTCGATGTAGGTTTGGGGACGGAAATAAAGCGTCACCCGTGTGAGCTGATGGCGGGGTGGGCCGTGCATGGGGGCGCAGAGGGGACAGAGAAACCTATTTTCTGCTCAACTTGACTGTGAATCCAAACTGCTCTGAAAAACACAGTGTATTTTTTAAAAGCTGTTCCAGGGAAGTGATCGGTAGAAAATGCCCGGAGGTCATTTGGTCGGGAGGAAGCACAGGGCAGTTTTGAGGGTTCTGGGTGCCCTCCTGAGGGCAAAGTCCTGTCTGGTACCTGAAGGACGCTATTTAACTTGGCAGGGTTCACTGCTGTGTGAGAACAGGGCTGTTATCACCGTACTGTTATGTGTGTGTGTGTGTGTGTGTGTGTGTGTGTGTGTGTGTATACGTGCATTCAGGTCAAAGAATGCTTTCAGAATTATTTTTTCCAAAAATGTTACGTTCTTTATCACCTAACATCGGAGCTTCTCGGACCCCCACTTCCCTCGGTGTCGCTCACCAGCGTGGCCCACATTGTCCACATTCTCCTGGATTTCCGTTGCCTGACTCTGTCCGAGACTGGGAGCGGTGTGGGCCTCTCCCCAGTCCGGCTCTGCATCTCAAAATGCGTTTCAGAAGCACATTCACACGTGTGGGGGGCTTTGTTAGTCCCCCATGAATATTCATGGCCGTAATCCCTCCATTGACATTTCGTCTTCCTTGATGAGCGCTTTCAGATTTTGTCCTTGACATATTTTAGTAGCGAATGTTTGAGCAAACCACACTTTGTGCCATCAAAAGGTGTTTTTTCTTTGTTTCACTTTGTTTTGTGCAGATGAATTGGATAAAGACTTGGAACACTCGTTTTTATATGAATTTTGAAAAAGGTAAGATTAAATCGACTTAGTTAAAATCCAAATAGAATATATAAAACCGAGAGAAATACTCCTTAAGAGCCTTGCCCAGGGTGACTAAACGGGAAACATCGAGCAAAATGCTGAATACCATCGTCATTCAACGCCCGTTGATTTTTATACTAATTTTGAAAGGAAGTGGTAAGAGGGTCCAGCCCAAATTAGAGAGAGTGAGAGCGAGAGAGAGAGGGAAGGGAGAGAGAGGGACCACTAAGCAGTAAGATACACTGACATACACAGTCCTTGGATAAGATGCTGATACTGAATTTTTATTCAAAGTGCGTTTAAGTATGTGCATAAGTATCACTGTGGGTCCGTGTTTCTGTCTGAAGTAATTCAACCTTAGAAACGGTTGTACCATAACATTCTGCGGCTTGTTTTGGTGCATTGATGTGTTTCACTTGGCAAATTTATGCGTTCATATTTCTATTCTTAGACACTTAAGAATAAATGGGTGGGATTTCAGTGTTTTAAATCTTGGAGTGTGGGTGCAAAAGGCACCCTGAGGGTTTCATTGAACAACTGTTATTGTATTGGAAATAGATATCAAAATTATATAGCTAGAAAACAAGAGCAGAGCTCTGAACTGGTCCGTACATTGTGACTTCAGGAGTACGTTCTCAAGTTCATCCCTGAAACACCGATACGTCATCTCTATGTACTTCAGCCTCAAATCTGTGAAGTAAATGGAATTAGGTGATTACTATTATAGGCAAAAATAATGTCCGTCTCCACTCAGACATCCACGTCCGCATTCCCAAAACCTGTGAAGAGGTTATAAATAAAGTATTAGATGGCAAAGGGAATGTAAGGTGCAGGTAGAGTTGAGGTTGCTAATTAGCAGACCTTAACACAGGGGCTCTACTGAGTTACCCGGCGGACCGATGTCATTGTAAGGGGCAGAGCTGGTGCTCGAGTGAGGGCACCTCCGGGGACCCTTGTCACTGCTGGCTTTGGGGATGGAGGACACAAGCCAAAGCATGTGATCAGTCTGTGTGAGCCGAGAAAGGGAAGAGCACATGTCGCCCACACAGCTGCTGGCAAGGACCAGAGCTTGGCCGACGTGGCGACTTTTAGCCCGGGGAAGGCAGGACGGGCTGGTGCCCTCCAGGACGATAAACTGTCTGGACACTGCACTGTTTCTCTTGTGCATCACTTTGCACGTAGTAGACTCTCTCCCTCACAGTTCAAATGTCTGCCTGAACCCCAAAGCCACCCTGAGGATCAAGAGTCTATCAGCGCCGTGCTGGGATGTCAAGTCGAACCCTGGCCCGTGGGGAGGAGTCACCGTTTCTCCACGGCGCCCTGTTCCAATGTCTTTCACACTCGCCAGGCCGAGCTCAGAAGGTCCCTTTTTCAATGGGTAACATGATTCCCATTCTGCAAGCGCAAGGTTTTGGAGCTTAATTGGAAATGCTTTAAGTTCTATTCATTGTTTACGATCATTGCTGGCTCCCGTCCAGGCCACGGCTGGGTTGAAACACAAAGCAAGAGGGCTTAATTATTGTGCTTTTTATTTTATTATCCCCTTTTCGTTAGTAGTCTTGAAATGAAGCCCGTGTCTGAAGTTCGCGGAAAGACTCCCTGATGATGACTGCCTTTAGGCATCACTGGATTTTCTCCCCGGATCAATAATTTCATTGTTTCATGTGGGGCTTTAGAAAGCTCTCCCTGTGCGTGTGTGCGTGTGTGTGTGTGCGTGTGTGCGTGTGCGTGTGTGCGCATGTGTGTGCGCGTGTGTGCGCGTGTGCGCGCACATGTGCGTGTGTGTGTGCACGCACATGTGCGTGTGCGTGCGTGCGTGCGTGTGTGTGTGCGTGTGCACGCACATGTGCGTGTGTGTGTCTGTATCCAGTCTTATTTTAAAACAGCATTTCCTCCCGAAACGGTTTATATAACTTTAAAAATATTATAAATCGCCATGTTTGTTTCCTACCAGCACGCTGTCCTGATTATATTACGGAATGTCATTATTAGATCCAAAATTTTGACAAATGACCACGACAGATCCATCGATTCCTGCCACGGCACCGCAGGGAGAGTCCTCAGTGGCGGGGACACTGCTGAGCTCCAGACGGGTGTTCCCAGCAAACGCAAGCCCTGGCTTCTCTCTGGTCGAGCGCCCTGCGTGGGATGTCACACACATCGGCAGCCATGGGGGGCCACGGAAGGACAGCAGAAACCGAGGGGATCACGCACGGACTTTCCCACCACGTATGGCTAATAGCTCCCGAGTGTACTGAAATAACACTCACGGGGACTCTGGAATCCTAACTTGTGAAATCTAGTGATTTTTCAAGGGGGGAAAAGTGCCTTCAGTTTCTCTGGTTGTATAAGAAATTTTCCACCTGAGTAAAGCTGACCATCACTTTTCGTCCTTAAAACGTTGCTTAGCTTCATCCTGGGTGATTTCCGGGCGGCCCCGCGTCCCTCCTGAAGTGCCATTCGGAGACTTTCCTTCTGCTGGAAGAGTGCTTTCTCCCTCTGACAATCCGTCACCCTCCTGTCTGCGCGTATATCTTTCTTGAAACAAAATAAGGCTTCAGGATTTTGCAAGCGCTCAGAAACCTCTTCTCTCACAAACCATCGTAGACGGAGAGGAATGTCCAGCCTCTTGCGTCTGTCAGTCTCGTAGCCTTCCTATGTCAAGGTGACTTCAAGGGTGATATCGGTGTCGCTCATTAATTTCTGCAGCAGAGGAGAAGCTGATTGGCATTCTGGACCCCCGATGGCCAGATGGCATTTCCCACGGAAGCGTCTGCAAAAACACTGACACGTGTTTTAGGGTTAGAGGAAAAAGGAAGCCCGGTCTGCTCCCGTTGGTGTCCCCGCTTTGAAGACGAGCCTGCATGCATTACTCGTACAGAAAAGGTGGCCACGTGTCCCCTGCGTGGAATCCTCATCACGGCTTCAAAAGAAGTCTTATGTTCATTTGCTAGACAAGGACATGTTGGTGCAGGAGATGAAGTGACTTATGAGAAGCCGAGAGGATTAGAAGCGGTGCCGTCTGTCGATGGAGCCCAGGTTTGGGGACTGCCGCCTCTGCCCTTTGCTGCCAGACAGTCGCCACGGTCCATCCGGCACGCATGCGGCTGGCCCGCGCGGGAATTCACTGGGAGCCACCGAGACAGGTCTCTGCCTCCAGCGAAACCAGACAGGGTGCAGTTAAGCAGGTAAAAATAGCTTCGTCATTTTAGAAAGCCAGATGTAAAAGAGGGATCGACGAACAAGCACCGTGATGTTTGATGATGACACGTAATGGCTCCCCGAAACGCCTCAAGGTAATTACAGATATAAAAAGGATGGAGGGAGACGAGAAAACGTTATGAATATACAGCACTGTAATTAGTTGCTTTTTTGAGACCTCCACTGGCTGCAGACTCTTGTCCATTAAAAAAAAAATAATAAAACAAGAAAAGCAAAAGAGGGAAGGCAGTGTAGGGGGGCCAGGCTGGTTTAAGTGGGGAGCCAGGCAGGCACGGTGATGGACGGAGCTGGGGAAAGGGGAAGGAGCAGAGAGAAGCAGATACACTTCGGGTAGCCTTAAAGAATTCCCTGCAGTGACAGATTTCACAGTTTCATTGGGAAGATGATAACGTGTAACACCCTGAATTGTAGTCTACATCCACGGGGTTTAGTTCTTAGTTCTAGTTGCAGGGAGGAAGGAATCTGCAATGTAAGCTGGCAGTGCCCTCCAGAAAGCCACACTCCTCCGACACATCCGCCCTGATCATCTTGGCTCGTCGCATCCCAGCGACCCTCGATTACAGCTTCCGGTGCAGCAGACAGCCTGCAGCCTTCCAGGACGGCCCTGCTTTCAACGTCACTCAAACAGAGTCACAAGAGCGTGGCTCAGAAGAGAGCGAGCGTGGTGGCCTTGCTGCCTCTTCGTGGGATGAGGGCGGGTCCTTCCTGTGGGCGGGGAAGGCCACATGTCCTCCTGCAGAAGGCATTTGGTCCAAGGAAACCAGGTTATGGTGCATGGTAAGGAAAAAAGTGCTCTTAAAGGTATTCTCCTTTTCTTTTCAGAAAACAATTTCAATGTTTAATCCTAAAAACAATAGTGGAGCCCTGGCCAGTGTGGCTCAGTGGTTGAGCGTCGACCCATGCACCAGGAGGTCGCCGGTTCGATTCCCGGTCAGAGCACATGCCCAGGTTGTGGGCCTGATCCCCAGTGGGGGGCATGTAGGAGGCAGCCCATCGATGTTCTCTCTCATCGATGTTTCTATCTCTCCCTCTCCTTTCCTCTCTCTCTAAAATCAATAAAGAAAAAAAAGAATTAAAAAATCATAATAATAGTGGAATTCCAAAGCAGTGAAAATGTCTTATATATTTGTATCTGTGATAGCAAATAAATATATATAATATATTTAAATATTTTAAATATATTTAAATATTTAAATATATTTAAATAAATATATTTATATAATATATTTAAATATATTTAAAAATTTAAATATATTATATATAGTATATATATAAAATCTATATATATAAAATCTATATAAATATGTATATACATATACATACATATATATACATATACATATATATATATATATATAAAATCTGTTAGATCAGGGTTTCTTGAGCTCAGCACGATAGACTTTGGGGCTGGACGACAGTCTGTTGAAGGGTCTCCACGCGCTGTGGGGTGTCGTGCGGCTCCCTTGGCCCCCACCTGTGACATTTCAGCACTAGCCCCTCCAGTGTGTCACTGAAAGAGTCCAGCCATCGCCAGTGTCCCCGAGGGCCACATCGCCCCCGTGAGAACCCCTGCATGGGCGAGTTGAAACGGTTATAAGTGAGATGAAACTGCCCCTTATCAGTCCACTGTCAGGGAGATTTGGGTCCTTCTCTCCGTTTTTTTGATCGTCGGAAACCTTCCTACCCTCTCCTCCCGGGAAATGGACGCCCGGGGAGAGCGGGATCTGGTGTCTTGGTTCATAGACGCAGCGCCTAGCGGGTTTCATAAATACTTCTTGAATAAATGAATAGAAATATAATGAGAATAACTGCGCACACTTCCAGTAGATAAAAGACGACGAAACTTCACCGCGAATGTATTTAAATCTATGTGAGTTCTTCCCGAGCTTTGCGCTAAAAGAATTTTATTGACCTTGGACGGGTGCATTTTACACGTCGTGGAAATAGTTGATTTTGCCCCGTCTCCTCCTTGGTGACTGGGCCCGAAAGTCCAGGAAGAGCCACCGCAGGCTGGGTGGTGTGGAAAGAGGAGCTACGTTACATGCCGTGACTGCTTTCTAATTTATACACCGGGGGAAAGTACGAAACGTGAAGGCGTCGTGTGGACGGAACGGGCAAAGCAAGTCACATTGTTTAGCTGGCTCTGGCTTGCTGTGTGCACTGGGCGTCCCGGGACCGAAAGGCCGTGTTCGAACTTGCGGGAAGAAATGCGCGGAGGAGCTAGGGACATCAAGGGGAAAGGACGTCGTCGCCCACCCAAGAGCACTGGGGAGTAGAGGGTGGCAGCCACAGGAGGGCTCCACTGTTCCCACTGAGGTGTGAGTCCCAGCTTGTTCTGAGCCGGGCCTGGGCCAGACTCCTGGGCAGAGGCCAACCTCCCAACAATGTCGGGGACCTCTGTGTTCATTCCAGACGCGTGGGTCACGGAGGGCAGGAATAGAGACACCAGGCCACTCGTTGATGGGGCTTACCCAGAGCAGATGGAGGACACCCCGTGTCTGGCGCCCAGGGGTGGGTGGGAACTCAGCCTCGTCGGGTCCTGAGTCGAAACCTGCAGGGTGCGGGGGGTCCGCGTCCAGGTGGGTCGCAGGGCGGGGAGGGGTGACAGGTGTCCTCCGACGCTCAGGTGTCCAGTTGGGCACGCGGCCTGCCTGTGACGACGTCTCCCGCTCGGGTCCTTAGAGGCACAGAACGAGGGCTGTGCTGGGCGGCGGGACCCGCAGACACGCTCGGCCCCTGCCGGCTGGGTGGTCCCCCGTCACTGCGTGACATCGGAGACTGAGGTCCCTTCTGCGGCGGGTGGGGGCCTGAGGGGTCGCTTGGTGCTGTTGACCTGGACCGAGGAAGGAAGAGAAGGCAGGCGGAAGGGAGAGAGGGCAGGAGGGAGGGTGGAAGGACAGCGTGTATGGGGTGTTGACGAAGGCCTGACGTCATTCCCGGACCTCACGCTTCGAAGCCGAGAGGACAGTCTCAGTGCACACTGGGCGCAGGGCCACGTGTCACCACTGCGGCAGCCCACTGAGCTCCAGGGGCAAAGGGCCGTCCCCGACGTGTTCCAGACAGGACCCCTCGAACAGAGCCCGCGGGGCCTGCCTGTGGGTCAGCCTCGAGGTCCCAGGACAGACGTGCGAGCAGCGCCTCTCACCCACGCCGTGCAGCGGGAGCTGTTCCCAGTGCCCTGGGGAGCTGTGCCCACAGCTCCATTGTCCCTCCTCTGGGCCACGGACACGCTCAGGCGCCCCTGATGCCAGGCGGTTCTCTCCCCTCAGAGCGTCCCCTCGAGACAGACCTGCGCCTGCACCCCTCCCGGCCGGAACGCGGGACGGAGTCTCCTGCTGTGTCTGCTCCAGTCTCACCTGTCAACCCCGCACCTGCTCCCTGGGGCCCCAGGAATGTCCGCTCCTCGGTCATCCCCACCTGCTGGGCCTCTCCCAGGAAGCTGTCTGCTGTTCTCTTCATTTATTTTTTCCTTTATTGATTTTAGAGAGAGAGGAAGGGAGAAGGAGAGAGAGAGAAACATCGATGAGAGAGAACATCGACTGGCCGCCTCCTGCATGCCCCCCACTGGGGATCGGGCCCACAACCTGGGCATGTGCCCTGACCGGGAATCGAACCGGCGACCGCTTGGTGCAGGGTTGATGCTCAACCACTGAGCCCACCGGCCAGACTGCTGTTCTGTTTTAATGAAAACATAATTATCTGAGATTTTAATGACCTACCTGTCCCTTGGGTCCCTCTGTTTTTTCACACGGTCTTCAATTTTGCATCCCGAAGTGTCCCACTTATTTATGAGATGATGTCCGCGGGGACGCACCGTTATGCTGGCGTTTAATCAATGTGTCGTGAATCAGCGCTCGAGGAATGTTCTGGAAACATCTCTCCTTTGCACGTCCTCCCGTTCCGATCCCATCTCTCCTTACGCGAAGATGTGAATTAGCAGAGGAACTGGATTTATTACGCTGGGATGTGGCATTGCTTTCCAATTCCGACCGTAATTTTCTCAGTGACTCGTTAATTTTGGAAGAACCGTAAACAAATATGAAATTACCGGGCTGACGGTTTGTAATGATGATTAATATTTCAACGGACATGAATAGAGTGGATTGGTGTGTGCGTGTCCGATCCCGACACCGCCTTCGTTCTGAGTGTGTGAGCATTTGCAGACTGCAACGCCAACGGACCGTGACATTGGCTGGTTCCAGGTTACATGGGAATGTAACACTGTCCTCACACGTGTGTCTGCAGGTTTTATTGAAAAATTCGGGGAGTCCCGCAGGTGTGCCTCAGGGGTTGAGCGTCGACCCATGCACCAAGAGGTCGCCGGTTTGATTCCCGGTCAGGACACATGCCCAGGTTGTGGGCCCGATCCCCAGTGGGGGGCATGCAGGAGGCGGCCAGTCGATGTTCTCTCTCATCGATGTTTCCATCTCTCTCTCCCTTCCTCTCTCTCTAAAATCAATAAAGGAAAAAAAATTGGGGGAAATTTTAGCACATTTGCTTCTGTTTGTAATAGAAGAATTCTTCTTCATCATGTCCACATTAAAAACACGCCTCCAATGAGAGACTGGTTCAGTGATCTCACGGGGCGTCTGCCGGAGCGTGTGTGCAGTCTGACGCCGTGCAGAGACGTCCCTCCCGCTGGGCACCCTTGGCATGCGAGCAAAGACATGCGAGGCGGGAGAACTTCACAGCCCGATGCATCACGCACCCACGCAGAAACTACTCGTCTTGACTACCTGCAGGACCAGAGGGCTAGTCGGCGTGTCTCCTGCTCCCTCCCTGAAGCCCGGACGCGAGAACTCACGTGGAGATAGGCCTGTGTCGAGGCTCGTGTCTCTGAACTGAGGGAGGTCTTCTGAGTCCGAGACGGATTAGCCTTGAAGGGTCTCCCCGTCTCCCGACACCCGGCCCACTCGTACACCAGACGCCGTCTTTGGAAACACGGGAGCCCACGGGGCGTGTCCCAAACCCAGCTGCCCAGCTGCACCCACGGAAAAGCGTGTCCTCTGCACACGTGTCCTGGCGAGAGGTCCGGGTGCTTGCGGTCGGAGGTGGCCGGGAGAGGAAGCCTCCGTTGAAAGGCAGAGTGAGCTTCCCACAGGGAGAGGATGAGTCTGGGCCGGGACGGGCCAGGTTCCGCCGTCTGCCTGCAGAATGCCTGGGAGGAGTGATGTGAAGGGAATGAGACGGCGGTGCAACTCTGTCCCCTGTACCTGTCCCTTCTGAGCCTGGAGCGGGTTTCTTCTCGGTGGAAATATGCAGAGGAGTAAACCCAGTGCACCTGTGCCAGCCCCTCTGTCTCCACCCCCACCAGGAAGAGACGAATGCACAGTTCCATCAGCAGACAGAGCTTAAGGCGTGAGTTTCTGCATACGGACAAAAGGGATCTCTCCCCGGATAGAAGCAACCCAGGGGACGCTTGATGTGTTCTCCAGATGAAAACAGCACACACTTCCTTCCCGTCTGTTGACTTTCGCCTGCCCGATCCCCAGACTTTGAAGAGACTGGCAGTATCCCTTGCTGGGCGAAAGTGGGGGAAAGGTGTTCCGAGAACGATTGAGAAAGCGTACCTCCGTGCACCTCCTTGGGAATGGCAGTTTGCCTGCAACCTCTCAGCTCTGTAACTGCGTGTTTCCTGGGAGCCGGAGACTCTGCCTGGGGGGCTTTGTTTTGTGGGAGTACTTGCTGTGTGCACAGACAGATGCTCAGAGACGACAGAATCCAGCGGCCACAAGTGGGAAATGACCCCGAGTTCAGACAGGACAGCTTAAGAATCAGTTCATGCCCGGCCGGCATGGCTCAGTGGTTGAGCCTCGCCCCTGCACCAAGAGGTCGCCGGTTCGATTCCCGGTCGGGGCACATGCCCAGGTTGTGGGCCCGATCCCCAGTGGGGGGCATGCAGGAGGCGACCTGTCAGTTGATATTCTCTCTCATCGATGTTTCTCTCTCGCTCTCCCTCTCCCTTCCTCTCTCTCTAGAATCCATAAAGAAAAAAAAATAAAAGTAAAAAAAAGAATCAGTTCATCCGAGGGAGCATTTCTGCGTGCTGCTGCTGGACGGGGAAATAAAGGACAGCGGGAGAAGAATATACACGCCATAGAAAGGACGACCGAATCTGGATTTGAATCTCAAAAAATGTACTCTGTACCAAACACAGAACAGTGAGAATTCAGAATGTACGGATATGGGGACTGGCGTGAAGATAATTCTTCTTTGCTTTCGAATAGGTTTATATGTTTTTTGGAATGTGCATCGATCCTTTTGAAGTAAAGCATGATTTTCCAAGTGGGATGTGTGGCCAGATCCAAAGCTTCTACAGGTGCTCAGAGCCCCGGTAGGAGGGGCCGGGGACCCCTGGGCGTTGACTGCCGCCCACTGAGATGTGTGACTTGGCGGCAGCTTCTCTGCATACGCATTTTAGGAAGTCTCCCGACTTGTGCGGAGGAAGCAACCCCCTGAAACGAGCACGTTTTATCCAATATTCCGCCCCAGAGAGAAGGTGGGAAACGCTCCGGTGGTGCAGGAAGTGACCTGGAAGGTTCCAGGACCGTGCTTCTGCGAGCGTGGTTGCGGGTGGTCTGGGGTCACGGAGGGTCGGAGGGGAACAGAAGGGTGCAGAACGTGAGCACGGCGTTCACCAGGGGGTGCACCGCGTCACGCACGCGTGTGGGGTGTGCACGCGCGGCCGCAATCACGCAGCCCGCGCGTGCACGGAGCCAAGGGCGTGTCAGCGTGAAGAACGGCGTCTTCAGTCCGTGCTTTCCATCAGCTCTGCCCGGTCTCCTCTCCGCAAGGAGTTCACACTTTGTAACAGGCCGCAAATAGAATGTTTCACTTTTCCTGCCTTTTGTCCCATGTGTAAGCTTCTCCTGACAGCCATAGATTATTCAGGGAGAACGAGATCATGGGAACTACCGTTAGGAGGTGAGAAGTGTTTTCCTTGGTTCTGAACCTCCCATCTAAGTGTCCTTGTGGTGTGGGAGACACCCCCGTGTACTTCCGAGGGACCCGTCTGGCCCCGCAGGCGCACCTGGTGGGGTCTGGGGAGGGGGCTCAGCTACTGTTTCTCCAGCAAGGCAGAGCGCTGTGAAAAGCAACTTCCGGATTGTATTGGTTCCCATCCTCCACCGACCTGGACAAACACGGGGACAGAGCAGATGCCTGCGGTGTCAGCACAGGGGGACCCGTGCTCAGAGCATGTGCGTGAGGGGCCCCGTGGCCGAAGGCACCGGACGCCGGGAGGGACACTCTCCTGATGACATTGGCCCCGGGAGTCACCACGGAGCAATCCATGGTGCTGGACAGTGTTGGTCATCTCCAACAGCAGCGTGACCTCTCGATGTCACCGGACTTGACCGGTCACCTTCAGAACAAGCAGTGGGCTCAGAGGGCTCGGGCCAGGTTGTCTAAGAAGGCGGAGTCACTCACAAACACTCTGACATCAGATTGTTCTAAGGACACGAGGCATCCGGGCCAAGTGACACTTTGGGATAAACGAGGCTTACCAAAGCATACTACGGACCGTCGGTAGGAAGGAGGAGAGGGGACAGTTCCTCGTGGAAAGGAGAAAATGTAACTATAAAATGGGACCTCTGCTGTGCAGTCATCAACTCAGGTACAATTACCTGGGACAGTGCAGAGTTCCCTGTGACGTAGACCAGGGATACACTGCTTGACCGACCAGGTCCTTCGGCCGTGGGACATCTGAGCTCCTTGTCTTTCGGGTGCATGTGAGTATTCAAATACTGCACATGGGTATGACGGGGAAAGAAGGTGACATGCAAGAGAGGCCACCCTGAACTCGCTCGAGGGAATCAGAAATGCGTAATAAAGACGCACCATTAAGTTAGGTACGAGCCCTGCTGACTTGACGCACCGGAGTGAACCAATCCACTTTGCAGAGAGTTCGACAGCATGCGTGCTCAGTGCGTCTTCCACGCGGCGTGATGCATTTACGAAAACCAGCTCTATCAGGGTCTCACTTGAATTAAATGATTAGAAAATTTCCATTAGGTGTGCAATCAATTTTAAACGTCTATGGAAATATAATTTGTTTAATGAATAAGCTTTGCTTTGGTGGTGATCTAAATAAAATATGGGGATGGAGAAGAGTGCTTTATATAGAAATTAAAGTAAAAAAGAGGGGTGTTCTCCATGAACACAAACGTGGTGGGTATCCGGGAATTTATCACCATTAAAAAGGGCAGCTGCATCGATATCTCATTGAGGATAGCCAGTAGACGATGAGGAAACTGGAATTAAATCCCCGAGACGGCTGCTGGCCGAGCAGAGCTGGAACTGCGGGGGAATGGTCCCCGGGGAGGTGGCAGATAGGGCCCTGCGACCATACAGGATACACTCACTCACGGACGATGGGGATTTACAAATGTTGAAATCACGAACAGGAAACAAAGGAGATTGCTTCCGTGGACGTATTTTTTTGGCTAGTGATAGAATTATATTTTTTGTAGTTTGCTACCATTTTCTTTTGTATTATTATTAATATTTTTATTGTTGACACTGTTACAGAGGTCCCGTTTCCGCCCACTTTGCCCGCCTGCGCCCAGCGCGCGCCCCACCCCTGCCCACGGGCCATCCGCACCGTTGTCTGTGTCCACGGGCTGTGGGTGCGGAGACGTCAGCACTGACATCAACGCATGGCTGTCATTCAGCCAGTGACAGCACAGGAGAGAAGGAACACCCCAAGGAAAATGGTAACACTGAGAAGTCTACAGAGTGGGGCAGAAGTAGGTTTACAGCTGTTCCTGCGGAAAACAACGCAATAATTAATCAATGCAGATACAAGAATAACGGGTTTGCACAGTCATAACTGTCCACCTGCGTCTGCCCGTCCCGTGGCTGCTCAGTCCTGCATCTGGATGGGAGGTGGGCCGCTGGAGGAAGAAGACGGGATCGGAGGGTGTCAGAGAAAGGGTGCAGAGGACGCTGGGAGCTGGCTGGGGACCTTTGTACGGAGGTGAGCCCCCCAGTGGGGGCGCTCACAGGCTGCAGGGTTTGAAACGCTCTGGGGGCCACCTGCTGAGACCAGATCATGGGCTCACCCAGCTGAGGACTGTGGAGACCCCCTCACCCGCCGAGAACGTGGGAAAGGCCGAGGGCTCGAAGGAGGGGCCGAGCCCCGATGTTCACAGAGCATGCTGAAGGAACAGGCTGACACAGGACACTCGGAAGGGCAGCCAGGGACATCCGGGGTGACTCCAGGGGCTGGGCGTGTTTGGGGACGGTGCCCATTCTAGTGCCATAGCAGGAGGATGAGTGACCCGCACACACTGGCTATTCACTTTTTTTTTAAGAATTTTTATTTATATTTAGAGAGAAAGAGAGAGGGAAGGAAACAGAGAGAGAGAAACATCGATGAGAAAGAACATCAATCGATCGGTTGCCTCCTGCATGCCCCCACCAGGGACGGAACCCACAACCTGGGCGTGTGCCCTGCCCGGGAATCGAACCCTCGACCTTTCAGTGCACAGGACGACACCCAACCAACTGAGCCGCAGTGCCCAGGACCGCTATTCCGTCTTTTTAAACATTCAAGTGAATTTCATGGAACTTGAAAACTAAGATTTCTGTAAAATTCGGGTATAATAAAAATATAACATATAAACTATTCTGTCAAGTCTTCAACTTTAAATTATTAAGTAAACGGCTTAGAGGATTCTGCCGTTGGGAGTGGGAAGATAAAATATCATCACGAATAATCATTAAGATAAGTTACTGCGTGCCTCCTGTCACTTGCTCATGGACGTGCTTCTCCGATGGCAGGAGAGTCTGGATGTGCATTTTGTTTCTGTGCAGGCAGAGCGGTTCAGTGTCACGCGTGCAGGAAGTGTGCTCGCTCACGCTGCGGCTGTGTGCATAGCGTGTTGGAGGAATTTTGCATCAGAAAGGACCTTGAACCCGGCCGGTGTGGCTCAGTGGTTGAGCATCGACCCTGCACCAAGAAGTCGCCGGTTTGATTCCCGGTCAGGGCACATGCCCAGGTTGTGGGCCCGATCCCCAGTGGGGGGTGTGCAGGAGGCGGCCAGTCGATGTTCTCTCTCATCCATGTTTCTCTCTTCCTTCCTCTCTCTCTAACATCAATAAAGGGGAAAAAAGGGAGGACCTTTGCATAGTGACACACAAGTGCACTTCCCCCTCCCGGGGTCTCACGCCTCGTCCTGTAATCGGTCACCGCACACACCCAGTCCAGGGCGGGTGACAGTGGTCTGCAGGGCGAGCATCCGGGATCCTTCACGCACAGCCCTCCGGTCTCCCTCTGCCCCGTTTCTGACCCTCAGAGCTGAGTGTGTCCCGGCGTCAGCCACGCCATTGGGTAGGAAGCTAGAAAAGCCACAGATGGACTTCACCAACAGTCAGAACAGGGTCTCGGGCAGCCTGGGAGCCCCACGATTTGGACATGGTGATCTAAACGGAGCAGACGTGCTCTCATTCTGAGATGGACGCCAACCCTCTGGTGGCTTTTCTCCGCCCCCCAAAGGCCTCGGTGGGGGCCCCCTTTTCTCTCCTCCCGAGACCGTGCTTCCCTGGAGGAGTTCCTTCTGTCGAGCACTGGAACCCGGACCACGCCAGCTGTCACCAGAAACTTGATCGATACACGGACACCCCTGAGCTCTCTTCCGTGCCTACATTCACTGCGTCGCCGTCCTTGCTGACAAATATGTCTGATTTTTCTTCCCCCTCTCCCACTGTCCCCAACCTAAAATAATACCCACGCACACCTCTGACTTCCAAGTGACCGTCCTGTCTCCACCCAGTCTCCACACCAAACGTCTTGGGGGACCTGTGTGTATGATCTGCCAGTGTTGCCGGGATAATCTGTCACAATCGCCGCCCCCAGCACGTTCTGATTCCATCGCTATGGAAACCAGCATCCCGGCTGCCCTCTCCGAGCTCGGTGAATCACCTGCGGATGTAGGTCAAGGGCAGAGCCTTGCGTGGGGACGGGGACGGCCTGGGAGTCTGCACTCCTCACAGACCCAGGGACGCCCCCGCGCTGCTCCCTGGGCCGCGATCTCAAACGAAAGGACCTGGAAGGTTAATTCTCTTTTCATTCTCTTTTCCAAGCTATCAAGCTGGAATCTCGTCTGCGTGTTTTCGTTTTTCCACCGTCCGACGGAATGGTGTTTGTTTCCTGAGCCCCTCCCTCCGCATCGGCTCTCCCTGGAGGTCCCTACGAGTCACCTCCCGGGTCTTCTGCACCCGGACCCCCGGCTCCTCTGCCGAATTCAACACACTGAGGCTGCCCGCCCTGGTGTCCCTGGAGGAAGCGATTCCTCTAACAGCATCCTGGGCCAACATCCGTGTCATGCTTGCGGAAAAGCTGACAACACAAATCGCTCAGTACTGACCTCTTTCCATTCTGTTTGGACCTCCGCGAAGGGGGCAAACTCGAGCTCCTGGCCCGAACGGTCAGAATACCGAGCCTCAGCCGCTACAGGCCAGAGACGGCACACGGCCCCGCCGAGTCTGATCAGGACCTTCTCCTGCACTTTCCTGTTACAGCTACTAAAAGCATTAAATAAATATATGCATACATCCTAAACAAAGCAAGTCCAATTCTCCCCACGCCCTGTGATCAATTATATGGTAACAGATGAGGTGTTCTCCGCGAGCAGCCGGCTGGCTGACCGTCTGGAGGAAAGCCGCTCGGGAGACAGGTGATAGGTCATGACTTGCTTTGTGCAGCTGTGTCCGGCTGTGCCACACACGCCCCGCGGACCAGCCAGCTGGACAGCCATTCCTGACTCCTCCTCTCGTCTGCTTCCAGGGACGGGCAGGGGAATCGGGTTCCTGCAGGGCAACGCACACCTTTGACCCTGTGCGGTCCTATCAAGGATCCCCGTCCCCAGCTTCCCTGGAACGAGAACGGCTCGGACACCTTCTTCGTCCAACGGCCCAGAGACACTGCGAGAGCATTCCCCCCGAATGACGAAGGCTGAGGTGGTGAAAGGAGTTTGTCTGTCTTCGCTGTCATGGAGCGCGTATGCCGGCAGGTGCACATGGCCATTCCTTGTCCCATTTCTGAAAAGGAAAATGCCGCCAGCGTGCTGGGAGTCTGTAAACGGGGTGCCGTAATAGGGGGGAGCAGACCGCACACAGTGCCGTCCTCCCAGCGGGACGTCGTGTCATTACCGCGTCAGTGGGTAAGAGTAGAAGTGTCCTGTATCCATTGCAGATGTTACATGTTTGTTTTGCTCCTGTGACCGCCTTGTCGGATGATTCAAGTTCTGCCAGCATAAAAGTACTGTTCACTTCCCTCTGTAACTCTTTCATGCATCGTTAGGTTCCCATACGCCTTGTTTGGTGTGTCACCTGGTGTCTTTAGGTACCGAGGCATTCATGTCCTCCTCGGCTCCTGAGGTGACGTAGCGTGTGTATGTCCTGGGTGGCACCCACAATGTGCAAATGAGAATGGGGTGCGGTTGTTTCCGTCTGTTTCACTTTTACCTACTTATCGTTCTTTCCCTGTTTTCTAGAGATCCCACAACCGTCGGCGTGGTAGCAGAAATGTCAGGCTCAGGCCTTCTTCCTGATGGGATCTTTTTTTTTTTTCACGTTATTACTACGTATAGGCTTGTCATTTGAGTATGAATGATTTTTTAAATGAATTCGTGTTGAAACGTTAAAATTCTCAGTCGGGTATTGCTGTTTTATTAATCTAGCATGCAGATGGAGAGTGGCTAGCTCTAACGGATCTGACGAGATACTCGTTTTCTTCCTTTAGGCAGTCCGTGCAGTGACTCAATTCACAGTGTTGTTGAGCTGTCAGAATCCAGTGACGGAATGATGGGCAAAGAGATATCATAACCATGTAGGAAACCAAGGAACGCTTATATATTAGACAGACAGATGGATAGATAGATAATGGATGGGTACACAGGAAGATGCATAGATGGATGGATGGAAGGATGGACAGACAGATGACATACGTGGATGGATGGATGGATGGATAGATAGATGACATACATGGATGGATGGATAGATAGATGAGATATATGGATGATGGATGGATGGATGGATGGATGGATGGATGGATTATAGATGGGTAGATAGGAAGATGCATAGATGCATGGATGGATAGATGAGATACATGGATGGATGGATGGATGGATGGATGGATTATAGATGGATAGATGAGATACATGGATGGATGGATGGATGGATGGATGGACAGACAGATAATGGATGGGTAGATAGGAAGATGCATAGATGGATGGATGGAAGGAGGGATAGATAATGGATGGATACATCAATGGATGGATAGATGATAGTATGTAGACAGATAAGTATATACATATATACATATATGTAAATGATGGTATGCACACACTCACACACACACACACGCATACAGAGTCCAGCGCTCTGTGCTGTAGGACCTGTGCAGGGTCACACAGTAACATTGGTGGCCGACTCGCAGATTGGGTTGTGCGTACCATAAGTGTGCAAAGTCACACGGGGAGGCTGCCGGACCTGCGCACAGGACCTGCTGTCCTGGACGGGCGGGAACTGTGCGGGGTCCCAGGGGGGAGCGGTGCGTCCCTTTGCACTTGTCAGCCCGCCCACGGAAGTGCGTCCGTGTCTGCACCTCTTGGAGGGCCTCTGTGAACACGCTGGACCTGGGTGGCAGGCCAGGGCTGCACTCTGCGCAGGCAAAATGCACGGCCACGACCTGCTGTCCTGGAGGCATGCAGGCGTGTGCACACACATGTACATCTAAGTGCGTTCGTCCAGAGTCATGTCGAGAACAACCCGTTTCCCGATGAAGGCGGACGCACGGTCTTTTGGAGCGGGCAGGACTACTCACTCAGAAATGCCTGTCTGTCATGGAAAAGCGCAATGCCGTGCCACGTGCCTTGAAGGCAGTCAGGAGCGGGGCATCGCCCCCAGGGGCCGTACGTGAGGAGTACGTGAACACGCGTGTTCGCACGGGGTAAGCAGAGCGGCGGATTCTGTCCCAGGGGCGGCACGCTGCACAGAGCTGAGCATTTGTGCCCGGCGTGTGTTCAGCCCAGTGAACCATCGCGCTGGAAATAACAGCTGTTACTGTCATCGTTCCCCTGGTCTGAGTGTCCGCCTCGCCTCCCGCGCCACGTTCCGCGGACAATTACGTCCACGTTCAGCGTTAGTTCGCGCGAGTGTAGACACTGCCTAGGCAAGAGACACCTCCAGACCCTGGCGTTCCCCGGTTACCGGCTCCGCGGCTACGGAAACGACTCTTCTGAATCTTTCGTACGATGAGTACTGAGAAATATAAAAACAGAAATGGTTATCTGCATCTTTTTTAATTTTTTAAATGTATCTTTATTGTTGAAAGTATTTCAGATGCCCCCCTTTCCCGCATGGACCCCTCACCGCTCCCCGCCCCCTACCCCGTCCGCACACTGTTGTGTGTCCCTGGGTGACCCTAGGTGCATACAGTTCTTCCGTGTGTCTCTTCCCGACCCAGCCCTGCGCGCCGAGGTTCTCAGTCTGTGCCCTGCCCCAGGTCCCTGGGTCTGCACTGTCCGTCAGTGTACTGTGCTCATCCGATCCCACACCCCAGTGAGATCACGTGGCCCGTGTCTCTCCCTGACGGGCTTACTTCGCTCAGTGTCCTACCTGCATCTTTTGTAGAGAGTTCACTGAGGTGAGGCCGGCAGGGAGCCCTGTGGGTGGGCAGGGTCTCGTGCTGTAACATCATGCGTGTGCCGTAGAGTACACCCGTGTGCTCGAACCGTCACAAGGCAACCTCAGGCCGCCGAGGAAACCTGGCCACTTTGCGTGCTGTGTGTTCAGCCCTGGCCGGGTTGGCTCAGCGGTTAGAGCGTTGCCCCATGGACTACAGAGTCGCGGGTTCGATTCCAGTCCAGGGCATGTACCTCGGTTGCGGTTCTGGCCCTGGTCGGGGTCGTGTGGGAGGCAACCAATAGATGTGTCCCTCTCACATCGATGTTTCTCTCTCTCTCTCTCTCCCACTCTGTCTGAAAATAAATGGAAAAAAAAAAATATATATATATATATGTAAGTGCTGTCCGTCCAGAACCTCACGGATGCCCAGACCCGTACCACTGCTGCTTTGCGAGCTCCTGATACGCGTGAGCAGGTCTGACGTGGCGGACCCGGCTGCAGAGTTGTGGCTTTTCAATGTTGCTTCCCCTCTCAGAGCATTATTTAACTGTAAACGCAAATCTATTTTCTCTCATGGTCAACGGGAGCCGCGGGTTGCCATAGTGACAACGTCAAGAGTGTTACGGAAAAGAAGAAGAAAAACAAGACGGATGGAACTTTAAATGACTGGCTGGTGCGGTTCATGCACCAAGAGATTCGAAGATGTTAGGAAATGGCCCCAACAGGGCACTGGGGACCGCGCAGCCGCCGTTCACAGGAAGTGCCTGCCCACGACCCAGGGTCTGGGTCAGAAAGCCTCCTCGCTGTTCCTCACACCCGGGCCACGGCGTCCCGAATGGCTGGTCCCGCTACCCCACGGTGCCTGCTGGAGGCACCCATGGGCCACCCTTCAGAGGCAGGGGACACGCTCTGAGCACCACAGGGCACGCTCCGACTCCGCCACGAGAACTGGGCAGCACCCGCATGCCCGTGTGCCGAGATCACGCACGCCCCGACATGGTCCCACTTCCCCGTGGGACACCGCAGACCACCCGCACTGATCCCACAACCTTCTCCACGGAAGCCACCAGCCCCCGTGGTCAAAGACGCTTGCTGTAGTGTGAAAAGTCGACCGTATTCTGATTTGTGTCTGCTCGGGAGGCATCAATGAAGAATTTACTAAACGATCGTACAAATAGAATGTCCATGTCGCATGACCCAAGGCGGAGTAGCTGGTGAACGCACAGACCTGAGAATGAAGCGGGGACCCGTCCACGTCCCCTCACCTCCTGCAGCAACGCTGAAGATTCGACGCGTGTGTGAGAGACACATGCACGCCGGGGACCGTCCCCGCTCTACCGAGGGGCGCACAGTTCCAAGACCAGGGCGGGCTTGGCGCTCATGGGCTCAAAGTGGTATTGGGGGCTTGGAAGAACCCTAAAAGTGGTCTAGAGAATGGTCTGAGTTGGTAAAAAAGACAAATGTATAACAGTTAAGGGCATGCAGTTACAAACTGGTTTGTTGCCCGGCCGGTGTGGCTCAGTGGTTGAGCGTCGATCCTGCACCAAGAGGTCGCCGGTTCGATTCCCGGTCAGGGCACATGCCCAGGTTGTGGGCCCGATCCCCAGTGGGGGGCATGCAGGAGGCGGCCAGTCGATGTTCTCTCTCACTGATGTTTCTATCTCTCTCTTCCTCCCATTTCCTCTCTCTCTAAAATCAATAAAGAAAGAAAAAGAAAACCTGGTTTGTTTGTAACTGCTTCTTGGTCATTAAGAGAGCACGCCTGGCAAAGCCTGATGAAGACAGATTTAAGACGTGAGACAGTGCCCGGGGCTTAGTGTGAACCCACACAGTGCTCCGAGGTACACCCAAACGGCCCAGACAGGGAGGACCGGGTGTCCGACGACGGGAGGGACTGCTCCTCCGTGTTTTGCGGTGATGGATCTAAAGCTTACCACCCACGTTGTGTCCTTTTTTTATCCTCACCCGAGGACATTTCTTGCATTTATCATCAGATAGAGCGGGAGGGAGAGACGGGGGAAGAGAGAGAAACATCGATGTGAGAGAGACACATCGAGTGGCTGCCACCCACACGACCCCAACCGGGGCCGGGGACACACTGCAACCGAGGTACGTGCCCTTAGCGGGAACCGAACCCGGGCCTCTCTGGTCCGCGGGCCCATGCTCTAACCGCTGGCCCACACCGGCCAGGGCCCGAGTTGTGTCCTTAATGACGCTTGCAACTCCTAATAACAATGCCTCTTACTTCTTTGCACCAGGTAGAAATTTAAATATCAAAAACAATGAAAACCATTACGAGAACTCATGCAGTTGACGGAGTTCGGACAGTGCTTTAGAAAGCGTCTCCGGAGAAGTGTCCATCCCAGTGTGTGAGCGGTGCCGTGCGAGGTGCACGGGGACGCCTTCTACTGGAACCAGCTTTCCCTGCGCAGGAAGCCCACGGCGTCGTCGAAGCCCCGCTGGTGCAGGGACTCCATCTCCCTCCTGCTCGGCGGGAACAGGGCGCGCCGGAGCCTCAGCGCGTTCGCCACGGACACCTGGACGGGGCGACAAGGCGAAGCGGGGATGTGACGCGCGGGTGGAGGACGGCACTTCTCAGCCTAAGCGTTCTCATCACAGGTGCCGTGAGCAATACGCATTTAAAAACAGGAGGAAGAAAGTCAACGCGAACAGTGACCGCCACCCTAAACCAGGCAGGGTGTCAGCCGTGGTCCCGGGGGCACGTGGGGCCAGGCTGCCCTGTCCTGGCGCTGTGGGTGCTGAGCGGCACCCTGGTCTCCTCCCAGCAGAGGCCAACGGCACCCCCAGAGGGAGCAGCCGACCTGTCTCCAGACCCTGCAGATGTCTCCTGCACACAGTGCCGCCCGTCGAGAACTGGATGACGGCCATCGGTATTTTCATGTAAATTATTCAGTGGAGTGCCTACGTTTTCCTCCAATGTTTTACAGACTTCACGACTGCCTCCTTTTAAAGCAATAAGCGACCTGACTTGCAGTGGCGCTAAATCCTGACACGATTATTGCCTAAAGAAGGAAGAAACAAGACGCTGCGCCCGGACTGTTGCTGAACTGCAAACAATCCCACACTCACCGTCTGGAGGTACAAGGGCAGACACACGTCGTACGTGACAGATGTCGCTTGTACATAACATCATCAGTGAGCGTCCCCAGTTTGGGAGGTAGGTGGAGCGTCTCAGGAGCCTAAAACCCTTCCAAAGCCCGGGACACGACGACTCACCAGCACGTCCTGGTTGGCGATGCGGACGTAGAGGCCCAGCCGCCCGTCGTCCTGCGGGGAGATGTCCAGCCGGCCACTGAACGGGGACACGGTCACTGTGCGGCCCACCGGCAGGATGGGAAGGCTGTTGGTGAGCCCGCCGTCCACCCACTTCTGTGGAAGGAGACGCCAGTCAACCTGTGTCCCTGACATGGCCCCCCGTGAAGGAGGCGAGCGTGACATGTCACCGGGAAGGGCTCTGTCCTCCGACACGATCGTGCCTGGGATACGCTCTTACATCACTTCTAAAAAATTTATCTTTATTGTTAAAGGCATTGCAGATGTCCCTCTTTTTTCCCCCCACTGCCCCCTCACCCTACTCCCGCCCCCCCTGTCTTCACGGCACTGTATCCATGGGCTGTGCATATATGCTCATAAGTTCTTTGGTTTATCTCTTTCCCCCTCCCGTCTGAGGTTCATCAGTCTGTTCCCTACTTCTATGTCTCTGCATCTATTTTGTTCATCCCCTTTTTCTGTTCATTATATCCCACAAATAAGTGAGATGATGTGCATTTGTCTTTCTCTGACTGGCTTGTTTCACTCAGCGTAATACTCTCCAGGTCCCTCCATGTTGTCTCAGAGGATAAGGGATCTTCCTTTTTCACAGCTGCATAGTACTCCATTGTGTATATGTACCCCAGCTTTTTTATCCACGTGGGCTGTTTCCAGATCTTAGCTATTGTAAATAGTGCTGCTATGAACATAAGGGTGCATATATTCTTTCTGATTGGTGTTTCAGGCTTCTTAGGATATATTCCTAGAAGTGGGATCACTGGGTAAATTACCATTTCTTGGGGCTAATCCAGTAGGGTTTTGTTTTGGAAGCAAAACAAATGTTTGTCCCCACACCATGTCCCCATGTCACGAGAACCTGACAGACTCGGGGAAAGTTGCCGATGGCTGAGAAGCCTTCCCTTGGTATTTTCAGTAACATGGATGTCCTGGACAGATGACAGCGCGGACGTCAGAAGCCACGTGTCGTTAGGTTGGGGTGCGTTCTTTAATCAAACTGAGAAGCCAAGTGTACTTCTGACAGGGCACACACCACCCGCCCCCACGGCACATGCCATTGTCGTTATACCGACTGGACACCGGCACTCTCTGTGGGAAACTTCAATAGGACCCAGAAATCTTCTCCTTCCAAAGTGGTCCTGAGTCCTTGAGGTGGTCAAGCCCGAAAGAACGGGAAGGGCTCCGTGAGAAAGAAGCTCGCCCTGGCCGGTGTGGCTCAGCGGTTAGAGCGTCGGCCCGCGGACCAGAGAGTCCCGGGTTCGGTTCCCGCTAAGGGCGCGTACCTCGGTTGCGGTTTGTCTCCCTGTCTCCCTCCCGCTCTATCTGGAGATAAATGCAAAAATGTCCTCGGGTGAGGATAAAAAAAAAAACAAACACAAAACACTGTTTCTTCATGTTGCAGAAGAGGAAACTGAGGGTTGGACAGTTACTTGCTCGAGGTCAGGGGCTGGCAAACTCCGGCTCACCACCTGCTTCTGCGAATAAAGTTTTATTGGCACAGGGCCATGCCCCTTCACCTGCGTATTGGCTGTGGCTGGTTGTCTGCTACAAGGACAAACGGGACTGATTGTGTCAACAGGGACATCACATTTCAGATTACTATAAAACTTAGTTCACAACATAAACTTGGTTATGAGAGCACCCTGATTCAAAATCTATATGGAAAAATAAGCGTTGATTTTTACTTATGTAATAAGACGGAAAGTGCTACTCAGCTTGCTCTCCAGTAATTATGTAAAGTGGGTTACCTCGCAAATAAGTTTGTCGGTGGCAACAGACCTCAGGCTCCTTGGGAACTGAATACCTGTCAGCTCGAAGAGGCGGGATCGCAAACAGGAAAAGCCCTGCTTTCCGTGAGCTGATGTTGAAGTTATTTTATGTTGCTCTTTTAGAAAACACATCGTATTTTTTTTGTTTCTAACGGGTCAAAAGCAGGGTTTTAGCCAACCGTGTGTAAGCACGTCACTGTAAAAATAGACTGTGTGCGTGTGGCTAGCACAGGCCACCTTCCACAGAGCAGTCCCCCTTGGCCTCTCCGGTCTCTTAACCTCTCTGCATGTCATCCTCCTCAGCTGTCCCTTCCAGACGCCCATCCCAGGCACACCGTGCGGGCCTGGAGTCGGGAAGGGAGCACCGAGGAAGACGGGAAGGGCCGGGAGACTCAGAGAAAGGAAGCCACGAGGAACGACAGATCAGAAGACAGACGAGTCCCCCGTCAGGTCAGTTCCGGCATCTGTAGCGTGAGCTCTGTGGGGGGTGAGACCGTGACCTCCTTGAGCACGGACACTGTGCTGGTCCCCCAAGTAAATGAATGAATGAATGAAGGACAGATGGTAAACCCTTTTCATGTATGAAGCTATAAGCACATAAATGCATATTACGTACCTGTAAAACAAATTGCATTTATTCATCAATACATATGTGCCTGGGTATGTTCAAAATAGGTACTCTATTTGATCATATATACATATTATATGTATATGTATATATATATATGTGTGTGTGTGTGTGTGTATATAAATATAAATATGTATATGTATTAATCTAGTATGTGTTAAATGGCTATCCTTAATTATACAATGCATGCCTGAGGTGTGTGTTAGACACTGTATTTGATTACAAAATGCATCTCTGGTGTGTGTTAGGTGCACACTGGATCTGATGACACGGTGCATCTCTGGTGTGTGTTAGGTGCACACTGGATCTGATGACACAGTGCATCTCTGGTGTGTGTTAGGTGCACACTGGATCTGATGACACAGTGCATCTCTGGTGTGTGTTAGGTGCACACTGGATCTGATGACACAGTGCATCTCTGGTGTGTGTTAGGTGCACACTGGATGTGATGACACGGTGCATCTCTGGTGTGTGTTAGGATCTGATGACACGGTGCATCTCTGGTGTGTGTTAGGGGCACACTGGATCTGATGACACGGTGCATCTCTGGTGTGTGTTAGGGGCACACTGGATCTGATGACACGGTGCATCTCTGGTGTGTGTTAGGGGCACACTGGATCTGATGACACAGTGCATCTCTGGTGTGTGTTAGGATCTGATGACACGGTGCATCTCTGGTGTGTGTTAGGTGCACACTGGATCTGATGACACGGTGCATCTCTGGTGTGTGTTAGGCGCACACTGGATCTGATGACACGGTGCATCTCTGGTGTGTGTTAGGTGCACACTGGATCTGATGACACGGTGCATCTCTGGTGTGTGTTAGGTGCACACTGGATCTGATGACACGGTGCATCTCTGGTGTGTGTTAGGCGCACACTGGATCTGATGACACGGTGCATCTCTGGTGTGTGTTAGGCGGCAACGTCCCTGGGCGGTGCTGAGGGCAGCCTGCAGGGAGGCTCCCTCTGCATGCCCCTGAAAGACCGGGCGTTGCCGGAGTGCCAGCTCCACGGAAGAGAGCTCTCTGGGACCCGGCCCCCTGCAGGCACAGCTGGTGCATGGAGAAGGGGAACGGGCTTGCTGCCCAGCCGGGGGTCCCTGGGGTGGGATGGATGGGCCCCAGGCTCTCCTGGGCCCCGGTGTGCATGCCCCATTGCCTTTTCCCTCGACAGCTCCGTTCTGCTTCTTGCTATTTATACAAGGGACCGTGAATAGGACTTTATTAGGAAAAAAAGTCTTGTACTCCATTACCATACAAAGGACACAGATGTTTAAGCAGACACCAGAAGGAGCATCCCAGTCGATGTTTCTGTATCGCAAGACCTTGACAAACAGAGGCCACAGCCCCTGCACTTGATTTTTACTTTTGGCTAACAGCAACAGCCTCTTTATGAAGAAAATGCTATAGACTGATTTCAGGCCGCCAGAACGCATAATCCTAAAACTGGGTTCTTTAAAGGACACGTATCCTTATGGCATCACGGACACCCTGGCCGTTACAAGCAAGAGCGTTACCTGCCCGGCCGGTGTGGATCACTGGCTGAGCGTGGACCCTGCACCAAGTGGTCCCAGTTCGATTCCCGGTCAGGTTGTGGGCCTGATCCCCAGTGGGGGGCATGCAGGAGGCAGCCAGTCGATGTTCTCTCTCATCGATGTTTCTCTCTCTCTCTCCCTCTCCCTCCCTCTCTCTAAAGTCAATAAAGACAAGTAAATAGATAAGTAGACACAGAGCGTTACCTGCCCTCTGTACTCCACTGGCCTCAGCCCTGCGTAGATGGGCACGAAGCTGCTGGCGGAGAGGACCTGGGGGGACAGAAACGGCCCTGAGTGGGGCGTTCACACTCACAACAGGTTTCACGTGTATCTACTATAAAGTCCTCCATTTAAAAAATTACAGATTGCTACAGAAAGTGAAATTAGTTGCTTCTAGGTCAAGTGCCCCGCAGCCGCACATAGGTACATAGGAGATCACACAGCTAGTATCCGAGAAGACCCTAAACGGACACGTACGATTCAGTGTCCTCCACTCAATCGACTTCCCCTGAGTGGAGTCGGCGTTTTAACTGTGCACAACCAGGCCGTTCCCAGATGGAGTCCAGTGGAGTCTGAGTTCTTGAGCCTGTGCGGGTGCAGACACGCTGCTCCGTGTCCTGGCCCATGCCGCAGACATCCTGGTAGGGTTTTCCACAGGAACAACCCCTGGGTCCTCGCAGGGCACACGGGCTGGCAGCTCAGGGATGTCCTACTGCGTTCACTGAGGTCGCTCAGGGAGCAGCACGTTTTAAGGTCTAAGTGTGCAACGACACAGTGGTAGGCAGGGACCCCGTGCTCCTTGATCGTCCAGGCACGAAGGCGAGAAAGCTTCCCGTTGAAGTATTCCCATTCTTCCAGCCGAGGGCGCTGGGCTCGGTCGTTCCTGACGGGCACACGCTGTATTTGCAACGAGGTCTCCACACCACTGGCTTCTCTTGGACACTGAATAGTGAAGCGACCACCCTCAGCCACCGAGCGAGCTCCCCCGCTGTTCGCTGTCCGAGGTCACGAGGGTTCCTCCCGGCACGTGTGGAAGTGCATCAGGGCCCCGAGACGGATGGGTGAATCACGCGTTCGGAATCGCTGAGAAGTCCGAGGCATCTCCCCCAAAGACGCGGTGCTGTAGGCGTGGTTTCTGAGGTCGGCTCTGAGAGGCTGTTTGCCCGAAGTGAGAGTCGAGGCTGGAGCCAGACAGCAGCATCACAGGCCTTCCATGGAAGCGTCCCAGCCGGCGCGGCCGGAGGGCCTTATTCCTGCACTGGGCTGCTGTTCTGGGACCCAGCATCGCCTCCTCCTGCAGCGCCCTCCTCCCCCACCCACTCCTGGCTCCTCACTGCCAACGCCCCCCGGGGGGGGGGTCTGGTGTCCTCACGCGGTCAGCCAGCGCTGCCAGGGTGTGAACGCGTCCCTGTCATGTCTGCCCCGCCTGGTGGGAGGCTGAACACCCCTGCTGCTTCCCTCTGCTCGCAGAGGGGGAGACCCGAGGCCCCGCCCGGTGGAAGGGCTGAACACCCCTGCTGCTTCCCTCTGGTCGCAGAGGGGGACACCCGAGGCCCCGCCACGTGGGAGGCTGAACACCCCTGCTGCTTCCCTCTGCTCGCACAGGGGGACACCCGAGACCCCGCCACGTGGGAGGCTGAACACCCCTGCTGCTTCCCTCTGCTCGCACAGGGGGACACCCGAGGCCCCGCCACGTGGGAGGCTCAACACCCCTGCTGCTTCCCTCTGCTCGCACGGGGGAGACCCGAGGCCCCGCCACGTGGTCGATGGCACGCTGCGTGCAGGAGAGGCCCTGCCGGGGACAGGTGGCCCAGGGCGCCGGGTGGCAGAACAGCCAACGGGATGGTGTGACAGCGCAGCGAGGGCTCCAGCAGGGAAGAAGGGAAGAGACGCCGCGTGTCGTGCCCGGCTGCCAGGCCGCGGCGGGGTGCCAGGCCGCCTACACGCTCCGCCGGCCTGCTGTGACATGAACATGCTGGTGTCAGGCAGGGCCAGGTGTGCACAGCGGAATCCAAGCCACAGAGGACGACCTCCTTGCAGGAGGCTGCTCGGCCCGCCACAAAGAAGCCGCTGCAGACTGGCCTGCCCTTCAGCACCCCTCTCACAATCCCAGCGCCCCCGGTGAGCTAGGGCAGACGACGGATGGGTGGGCCATGGCACGAACCATGCCCATTCTGCGGAGGCGGGGCAGCCGTGAGCATCACGCCGGGTGTCTGCGGAAGGTCACGCAGCAGATCGACCGACGGGAAAGACAGCATAAAACCATGACACTGAGCCCCGACCTTCTTGGCCCACTGGTTGCAAGGACATCCGTAGTGGGTGTTTGTCAGACAAAGGCTGTTACAGGTAGGGTCACTGCACGCGTGCCCTACCTACACGTGGCTGTCTCGTCAATTCGCTACAGCTTGGAAAGAATCGCAGACCCCAGGCGTGTCTGCAAGCACAGCTGGGCCACTTCAGGAAGGTGTTCAGCACACGCACCGTCGCACCGCAGCAGTAAACGGAACAATTTGTGGACAGCGCACGCACTGGGAAATTACAGTCCTTACGGGGCTTCCGAGAACCAGACACTCTAAATATAATGATTCATTTCCTGTGCAGCCCAGCCATAGGCGCCCTGTGAAAGCAATCCCGCCCCTTAGCACCAGAATCCTGTGCTTTTTTCCGCTGTGTCAACGTAATGTGAGGTTCACAAGTTGATGCTGGGGCCCTTTGAAGTGCTTGGATGAAAAACGCTCTCCAATTACTCTCCTGCAGGTAAGGACAGGAAGAGTCCTCGTGGTTGACGTGAGCAGTGCAGGGAGCTGGAAAGGGCCTGTCACCTCGAGTCAGCGTGTTTGTTCTGTCCCTGCGCAGTCTCCCTTGATACTGGCGGGCGCTGTGTGTATCAAAGTAGGTTCAGTGGGAAAATTAGCTCTCGATGCTTAAGAGCTGAATGGCTGCTCTCATTCAGAGTGCTCACTGCTTTCTTACCGCAAGCAAGGGGGATTTGCTGAGGGAGGCGACAGGCGACATTCTAAGGCCCCTGGATGAACTGCTACACCTAGCCCTGTGCGGGTCCCCGTCGTCCCGGTGGACTTGTTCTCACCAAGAAACCTCAACACATCCAGGGCAGCGGCTCTCCGTGGAGGGGTCTGAGCCTCCCTGCCCCCCACCCCGGGACATTCCCCATCTGCGGACAGTGTTGGTCCGGAACTCTGATGTACAAAGCAGGGGTCTCCCTGCCACGCCCAGCAGTGGAAGCAGGATCCAAATGTTAAACCACGGATCTGGGTTTTGCTTCACGCTCCCTAAATCCACAGCGATGAGAATGCAGCGTGGGGACTTCTGCAACAACGGCACGAAGCACCCACACGCGCATACACAGCGCACATCCCGACGGGCTCTCTTCATCTCCCACGTGGTGGACACAGGGCGTTTCGGAGGTTGTACGGCCTGGCTCCCTCCGAGAAGAAATTCTCGACACGCTGCATGCAAGCCTCAAGTGGCCGGCGGGGTTTAATGAGAATCTGGTTGTTTACGCAGAGCCGGCTGCTGCGGTTGGAATTCAGAGGCAGATCCAGATTTATCTTCCCCGGTCTTCCCGGGATGATGACCCACCTTCGATTCTGTCCTCACGTCACCTGCAGGCAGCTGAGTGTGAGCTCTAGTGCCAGGGATTCCGCTGCGCACACGGGCATTCAGGACATCACGGTGACGGGCCCGGGCGCTTCTTCGCAGGAGGGACAGCGTTCCGCGCGCGAGGCCCCTGGGCGTATGTGGCCAAGGGGGTGCATGTCTGCGGCTGCAGACCTCCCGTGGCAAAGCCTCAGACGTGCAGTATGCAGCGACTGGGGCGAAAGGGACACGCAGAGGTCCACCGGCCTCCGTGCACGGAGCGTTTCAGAGTCACTTTGCTCCATGGCGGGTGGGCGAGACACGCCACTTTTTTCTCACCAGAGGGTTCCCTCCCTGAGGAGGCTCTGCTGAAGACGAGTGTTGAAATGTGCTTGGATTTCCTGACTGCGTGTTTCCTTCTGAAAAAAATATGGCCCAGAATAAAATGTGCAACTTAAAACAAATGAGTTGATTTGTAAAACAGACAGACTGGGACTTCCAGGGGATGGCGTGTGAGGGGTGCAGGAATAAGGAATTAGTAAGGCGGAAGGACTTGGCTCTGGACCCGGTGTGCTGCCTGAGGCGCCCAGGACTGGGATCCCTGCACGCCGGCTGCTCTCTGGTCTGGGGCTCAGGAGCGCTGGGTGGCCCAGGGCTCTGCTGGGCGTGGCTCTGCTGGGGTCTCTGCAGTAGCCTGTGATAGTGGGCCTGTCCTCATGAGCTCTCAAAGCGCTGGGGTCATCCTCCCTTGGTCGGCACAAGAGGTCCTGGCTCCTGCTTAGATGGCTGACTCCTGTCATCTGCTGGCCACTGGGCCACCTGGCCACTCTCTTCCTGTTCTGTTCTGAACAAGCGCTCTCGTTCTTTTCTGTAAGGATAGGCCGAGAGTGTTCCAAACCCTCAAGTTAGTTCTCTTTCCTTCTGAGGAACGATTCCATCTGTAAGTCATTTCTGCCTTCTTGCATTTTGCCGTAAATCAGGAGAAACCAGGCCACCCTTCGACACTCGGCGTCCAGATTGTCTCGTCCAGTGCCCGATTCCATCTCGAGCCGACTCAGCCGTCCACGCAACACTAGGGCGGGGACACGACTCAGCTGAGTCCTTTGCCCGTTCCTCCCAAGGACGCCTATCCTCCATGGTCTGAAAGCTTCTCCTCATTTCCATCCGAGAGCTCATCCCAAGGGCCTTCACCGCTACACCCCGCCCCGCCCGCTCTTCAGGATGACTCAGCATTCTCCCAGAAGGTGGGGGCTCTGCCACTCTCCTCCCCCCACCCCCGAGAACGACTCAGCATTCTCCCAGAAGGTGGGGGCTCTGCCGCTCTCCTCCCCCCACCACCGAGAACAACTCAGCATTCTCCCAGAAGGTGGGGGCTCTGCCGCTCCCCCCCCGCTGAGAACGTCTACAGAAATGGAGGGTGTTTCTAGCTGGCACCTCAGAAACCTGCCGGCCTCTGCCCGTCACCCCGTGCACCCTGTGCACCCCTGGAGGTGACCCTCAGAGCAGTACCCTGCTTCTCCGGCCCCACTTCCGGGCGTAGGCCTTCCGGGCTGCTGGAGTACACACCGTAAACTGGGTGGCTGATTGACAACAGAAATGTATCTGTCACACTTCTGGTGGCTCAGAAGTCTAAGGTCGAGGGGTCCGCAGGTTCAGGGTGCCGAGAACCAGCTTCTCAGGGTCCTCAGGTGGTGGAAGGCTGAGAGCTCTCTGGGGTCTCATAAGGACACTAACCCCGTTCCTGAGGGCCCCACCCCCATGACCTCAGCACCTCCCAGAGGCCTACCTCCTAATACCACCCCGTGGGAGCTAAGAGTCGATGTGTGAACTTTGGAGGGAGCACACTTTCAGTCCGTGGCACTGATTAAGTCACCATAGACATGAGATCCAGAATACTGTGGAAAACTAACCCAAATCAAACGAATCTTTGGGTCCCTTGAGGGTCTCAGAAAACCATCAACTGTCATTGCGGCCATCCAGTGAAAGCCTTTTTTCATGTCACTGAAAGTGCAGTTAATGATTGTACTCTCAGTCGGAACCATCGCACCCACTTTAGGAAGAGAAGGCCAGCAGAGACGAGGTCCAAAGTGCACGGCCCACATGTCCTGTGGCGTGATAGCTGTGGGTCAGCACATTGCCCCGAACAGACATGCGCAGTGAGGGGTCAAGGAGGGAGAGGGTAAGAGAGGGGCAAGCTCTCCAGGCTTCAGAAAAGACAGCTGTGGACACATGCTGTCCGTTTTGTTTGTCTGTTTCTCGTTGTTGATGTTACAGAGAGAGGAAGGGAGAGGGAGGGAGAGATAGTGACATGGATGAGAGAGAGCATCGTTTGGCCGCCTCCTGCACGCCCCCCACTGGGGATCGGGCCACAACCTGGGCATGTGTCCTGACTGGGAATTGAACCGGCGACCTCTTGGTGCAGGGTCGACGCTGACCCACCGGGCCTGGTGGTTTATTCTTACTTGTCCATTATTTATTAAACATTGGCTATATTCCACGGGCATAAAGGGCTTTGTTGTTTAAAACACACTTGTCATGCTTTTTAGAATTTACTCTGCACAGTCACACTGATGAGCTTATTATGTCCATTTCCCAGCTGAGGAAATGGCAGGTCCAGCCTAATTAGTCCCAGAGGTCACTGTCGGGAAGGGATGGATGTTGATGTGAGCCCCGGGAGATGTCCCTGAAGCAATAATCCCAGACAGCATGAAGAAGGGACTTAAGGTACACACACACTCACACACACACACACTCACACACACACACTTTAAGACACAGGAGTCTAGCTGGATTTTCAGGTACAGGGACAACTGCCTGTAATAAAAGACACCAGTCAGCTGGTGGATAATGCAGAGCCTCGCATGATTTAAAAGTCCAACCAGTTAGTGCGGGAATAAACGAGCTAATGATGAAAATACACATAAAATGCAACAGGCCATTAACGTCCCAGGAGTCACCCCTTGCGCACATTCCGGGCTCGCCACTGACGCGTGACCCGCTCCACCTGTTTTCATCTGACTGTCTCTGCGTCTGTGTGTCTGTCTCATCTCCACACCTTCCAGACAGCGACGGAAACCCAAGGCGGAGTGCGCAGGGCCAGCTGTGCGCAGCTCCCGGAGACTCAAGGGACACCCGGGGAGCTGCCTGTCCTCTTGGCTTTGGGGTCTCGGACCGTCCTGTCTGCACCTGAGGGTGGGGAAGGGTGGCAGGGCCTTTGTTCTGTCCCCGCCCACCGACGCAGACAGAACACGGTTCTCCGGCTGCAGCGCCCCCACACGCTCCCTCTGGCCTCGTCTTTAGTCAGAACACGGAGCTTGATGATGTCACTACTCAGAAGGGGGCACTTCCTGTCCCCTTCTCGCTTTTTCTCCCCCGCCTAGTCTTCCCCGCTCTGTCTTCTGGACGAAATGCTTGGTGAGTGTTCCAGCACAGTTTGTTACACTGGACAGCCACCCTCTGCTGTCATGGAACAGACATCCGTCCTCCGTGCACTTCTGAAAGGTTAGAGCGCTCCACCAAACATCTAAAACGCTTCTTGTGCCCGGCCGGTGTGGCTCTGTGGATTGAGCGTCGACTCATGCACCAGGGGGTCGCCAGTTTGATTCCCGGTCAGGGCACATGCCCAGGCTGTGGGCCCGATCCCCAGTGGGGGGCATGCAGGAGGCCACCCGTTGATGTTCTCTCTCATCAATGTTTCTATCTCTCTCTCTCCCTTCCTCTCTCTCTGAAATCAATAAAGGAAAAATAAAATAAAATTAAATAAATAAATAAAACGCTTCCTGTATAACCTAGGACAAGTTTTAATATTCAGTGACTCTCCTTACAAGGTATTCCGCATTTGTGTCAACTAGTTGTCCTCTGGGCAATGAATTCAGGTAATGACACCGATTCTCGGAATACTCAGTAACCAGAACAAGGGAGACTACAAGACACACGTCTGCGTCCCGCCAGACTTGGCACTGCGGCCGTCACACGTCGGCACGCACTCGGACACCGACACAGCAAGCACTCGGGCACTGACACAGCACGCGCTCAGGCGCCGACACGGCACGCGCTCGGGCACAGCACGCGCTCGGGCGCCGACACGGCACGCACTCACAGGCCCCCGGCTGCTACCTTCACGAGGTCCTCCCGGGAGGAGAAGCTGGAGACCAGGCGGTTCTGTCCGGTCCGGGTGCTGGTGATGGACACAAGCAGGCGGCCGTGGGCCAGCTCATGAGCGTTGGGTGGCAGCATCGACTCCAGCCCGCGTCTGAGCAAGGAAAGGTGACGCGTCACTCGCCTTCAGTGACTGATGCCTCGTGAGGACGGCAGCGCTGAGCCGGCCGCAGTCAGAAAGTGTCCGCGACACCGCCGTCACGTGCTGGGGGCTGTCCACATGCCTACCTCAGTCGGGCCATGAAGTCGTAGCCGGGGGTTAGGGCCCCGAAAGGCTGCCTCCGGATCTCCTCGGCAAACGTGTAGGTAAACTCGCTGCATTCCTAAGAAGAAAAGGAATCGGTGACTCCGTTTGTCCAAACGTGCATTCTGATTCCAGGACTCCGTCCCGACGACAGTGCACCTGGACCGTGGCACGCGACACCGGTCCTGGAGGTGACACAGATCCCACCGGGCCTCAGCCGCCACTGCTGTCCCCCAGCAGCCCTGGGTGCCCCCAGACCCCACCGTCTTTGTTGTCTTTGCAAATCCCCCCGCGCGGCATTGCCCACACCCCGACAACTCCTGAAGGCGCTCTCCTAAGTCCACGGGAGCACGTTCTCCAGACTCTCCAGCGCAGTCAGCCTCCTCCCCGGCCCCTTCCACGGCCGTGACAGAGCGCTGGTTACTCATGACCACCCAGGCCACAGAGAGGGCTGACCACTGCCCTACGCCCGCACCCACTCACAGTCTCTGCAGACCAGTCTGGGCACTGGTGTTTCCTAAAAGGGCCCCAGGGGGTTTGATGAGCAGAGCAGACTGGGACTCAGGGCTTCGGCCTCGCCAGCTCATAACCCTTCAAGGTCAGTGTGATCTCCCACCTGACAGGTGAGAAACAGGCTTGAAGAGATTACGTATCTTGCCTCCTATCTCATCAAAAATGAGGATCATAGGCGGGATTGGAACCCAGGCCTGTCCTTCATTTATTCATTCATTCATTCATTCAGCAATCTGCCAGGCACGAGGCACTGGCGAGGCATGGGGACAGGGTGGGAACAAGATTCGGGGAGCCCTCCCTCCTGAGACTCGGGCTTGGCTCAGTGAGCAGGTCCCACAGTATTGCGAGAGCACCTGGGAGACACAGAGCCCAGGCCCCTGCCCTCTTAGGATGCCCACACCCTCGCCAGAGCCTGTGACTGTGTGACCTTTGGCAAAGGGACTCTGCAGGTGCGATTCGTTAGGAATCTTGAGATGCAGAGATGACCCTGGACTCCCCGGGTGGGCCCAGTGTCACCAAAGAGTCCCTGTAAGTGACAGACGGAGGCAGGAGGGTCCACGCTGGAGATTTGGAGATGCTGCGCTATGGCCTTAAAGGCGGGGGAGGGGCCACGAGCCAGGCAAGGCGGCACCTTTGAGAAGCGGACAAGGCGGGAGTCAGGTGGTCCCCAGGGCCTCCAGAGGGACATGGCCCTGCCCACACCTCCATTTCAGCTCCCCGAGCCCTCTGCAGGCCTGTGACCTCTGGAACGACAACAGGATGGATATGTGCTGCGTCCAAGCCACTAGGCCTGTGGTCATTTGTCACGGCAGTGGCCGGACAAGTACCAGGGGCGTCCACCTCCAACTCAGGGGTCACCAACGGCTCCCCTCCAACCTGACGGCCAGGCTACAAGCTGGAACAGCAATGGGGGTGGGACAGGAGGTGGAGGTGCTAGGGTGACAGGCAAACACAACCGTGACAACATCCAGAGAGGGCTCAGCCACACGGGCCCCGAGAGGCCCACCGAGAACCCCAGACCCTGCCCTGAGTCCACGGGGAGCCCCGGGGGCGGGGGTCGGTGGGCAGTGAGCTCATGGGACTTGTGTTCGGGTAACATCAGTAAGTGCTCCACGGTGGGTGGGTTGGGCCTGGAACGGATGAGGCCCGCCTGTCAGGAAGCTGCCGTCGGCTTCTAGGTGAGACATGAGGGCCCCCCTACACGTGTGCCCTTTCTGCTAAGTGAGACTGCACTTAGGCTATTTTCTCGTGTTAATTTACTTACACACACACACACCTGACCAGGTCCGAGACTTGTTAAGGAACGCGTCCCCCACTGTCTACCACTAGGCCTTGCAAAGTGTGACGGCTGGGGAAGGCGAGCGGCCCCGTGGAGACGTGCACAGCGCCCAGAACGCCCGGCGGCAGGTGCTGCCCTTAATTATGCACGCAGAGCTCAGAACTGGATGCATGGCTCCATTTGTCACAACACGGCGAAGCTGGAGGAATGCACGCCACCCGGGAGCAGAGCTAACCGTGACGAGTGGGTAGGGAGCAGCTGGCTCTCAAAACTCAAAGCCAGCCTACGAGAGGTCTGTTTCAGCTGCTGAAAAGACATAAAATAGCCTTAGGCCAAATGGCCGAACATGTACTCTGAAGGAGAAATGAGGATGCTGTAAAAAAAAAAAAAGAGTCATCCTCCAACCTCCACTGTGAGCAGCAAGAAAGACCCCCTCTTACGTCCTACCAGCACAATGAGGCCATCCAACCGGCCCCCAATGTACTGAACAGTACATGAGAACAGGGCACCTGATCTGAACTGGTGGTGATTCAAGTCTCACGTTCGGGTACCATTCAACGTCTGGCCATCACAGAATTTCAGGTAGGTGGCTGTGTTATTGCAGTATTTCCAGATCATGTCAATCGTAACTCAGCACATTTCTAAATCGGCTGAGGATTCGAAACTAAGGCTACTGAACTCCCTAGCTCAGGATCTACCCTGCCTAAGTGGAAGACCACACTGCAGGGGAGGGGGTGACCCCGCAGTAGCCCCTGCTTCAAACAGAAAACAAAGTCCGGGAGGCCGAGCCCACGGCCTCTGGTTCTGCTCCTGTGGAAGGAGTTCCCACACCTGCTGTCCCCTTTCCCCGACTTCAGCTGCTCACCCTCTGCCATCTCCGAAGTTCTTCCTGTCTTACTTCCCACTGTAGCAACCGCATAACAACTAGAGGAAAAGGCACGTGGATTTGTGCACAACTGGCCCCCAATCCAGTTTCACTTCCACAGGGAGCACAGATTGGAAAACAAGATTTCTGAGCTGTAACATGTAGGTTTGGAAATGTAAACGTGACTTGAACGCATTCGTAGGCATGAATGTGTTCATCGCTACTTGATTACTGTTCAAAGCCAACTGCGTCTGGAAGTAATTAACAAATGTAATACTCTCCACCTACAAAGGCCAGCTCTCCACGGCAGTGAAGGCATAATCACTGTCTGGAAGCACAACACTGATTTTTAAAAACATAAATTGCATTAAATGAAATATATAACGAGGGCTTGTTTTTATTACTTCTGGATAAACTGCTTGGTATACAAGGCTTTTTCGTACTGTGAGAATGAAAAGCAAATTAGATTCTAATATCATTCCACTTAATAGAAATTAGAGGCCCCCGTGTTAGTGTATAATGTGAATGGGGACGAGCAGAGCGATCGGCCACATGTTGACGGCCTGGAAAGGGGCCCTGGGCTCGTCTCGTGATCACATAAGAAATAGCCTTTGCTTGAAAGAAAGAGCTGGGATCTTAAGACTAAATCAACCTTCAAGAGTGAAATAAGGCATTCTATCTTCTGTCTCACTGTCACCCCCAAACAATCTTCTTTTCCAAATGCAGAGCACAGATCCCTAATGATTACATTTTGAAAGAGAAGCTTCACCCTTTTACGTTTCCCAGGCAAAGGATCATTTCTGTGCAGTTAACTTAGGGTTAACATTCTTCTTTGTGGTTCCGTCTTCATTTGTTGCCCAAGAACACAGCCCAGTTACTACCTAATTACCTCTATTTTTTCTGGTGCCGTTAGCAAGACCGATGCAACCAAGGACCCTGCAGAGGCGCCGGCGAAGGCCTGCACATTCTTCAGGAATTTCTGGCCGTGTTTGCAGAGCGCCGACGCTGCCCCCAAGTGGTATATGCCCAGAAACCCACACGCGGAGAAGGACAAGTTGATGCGTTTCATTCCTGCTGCGACACTGGCCACACATGCAAAAAAACAAACAAACAAAAACACAGAAATGCTCTAAATGGGTATAGTATGTGAATTATGATTTTAAGCCTTTCTCTGAATAGACAAGTCTTTGTTCGAAGCACAGTGTTTTCAATTAAAGTCTAATTAAACATCCAAATCCTTCAAGGAAACGTTTTCCCTCCCTCTTTCCCCTTGACCCGAAGTTTCATTCATTTTAGAAGAAGGTAACCCCGTGCCATATTTGTTCGGCAGATTTTGCAACCTACTGAACAAATGCGCCATTTATTCGTTAGATTAATTAGTAATTACTACTTAGTTGCTTGGCAAGAAAGAGAGGGATACATTCCAACTGGTCATTTTCTGGACCTTTTGGAATTTCGCGGGGAGTGCTGTACCTCGTGGAGACATGAAATCATTCGCCCGGAGCAAATCCCTAATGATGCACATAGTGGGTTTTTGCAAGTGAACAGTCCATTTCAGAAACAGGCTCCTGGCTTCCTCCCCGCCCGTGTCCATGTGGGGCATCCATATTTTCTTAAAAAACAACAACGGATGCCCACAATTATTCAGTAATGAGATCTATTTTGTAGCCAAGTTTCTTGGGACCATTTGAGGTCAAGGGCATTGGAGGCTAAAGACAGGTCACGGGCACCACCGGACACCCGCTCGAAATCTCACTGTGCGAGTCGGCTTGCCCACGCCGCGGACGGCAGGCTGCCCCGCGGGGTGAAAGCGTGCCCAGTGCTGCTCCCCGGGCGGCCCTCGGGGCCCAGGACCCCAATCCCAAGGCCACCCGCACATGGCCCGGGCCTCCCACCCCCCGATTCGGGAGCCTGAACCCTAGTTCCGCTGCACCTGGCGGAGCGCTGTGAGCGAGGAGCTCGGGCACTGCGGCGGGGCCCCGCTTTCGGTTTGATTACTGAGATGGAGGGGTGCGCCATGGGGGCGCAGCCTCCAGGTGGCCAGTCTGCACCGCGCAGGCCCAGTGTCCACCCGCGGCCGGGGGGAGCCAGGACCCGCGCCGCCGCCATACCAGGCCCGGGTGACTAAACCGACCCGCCAATCACCGAAGGAACCTCTGGGGGCCGAAGCCCGCCCCTCGCCCGCCCCCGGCTCCGCCCCCGGCCCCGCCCTACCAATGCAGGCCTCAGGCACTTCCGTGTGGTCGCCCCCACCCCTCCTCAACCGGAAGGCGGGGCCGGGCCGTCACTCAACGCGGCTCCGCCCTACCAATGCAGGCCTCAGGCACTTCCGTGTTGAAAGCCCACCCCTCCGCTACTCCTCCTTAACCGGAAGGCGGGGCCAGACCGTCACTCAGCGAGGCTCCGCCCTACCAACGCAGGCTGGAGGCACTTCCGTGTTGAACTCCCCCATCACCCCGCCTTAACCGGAAGGCGGGGCCGGGCCGTCACTCAATGCGGCCACGCCTACCAAGGCCTAACCACGTTCGCCATGCGTCCATTCAGGAAGGCCCCGCCCACCCGCGAGGGCCTGTGACGTCATCGCGCAGAGGCGGGCATCCGCTGGGCTCAGCCAATTCTAATTAAATGGCTGGACTCATGATGGCGGCGCGCAGTGTGCCGCTTGGCCCAGGGGTGACCGAGTCCGATTAAGGGACGAGACTCTCTCGTCCGGACGCCTCAATTCTTCGGACACCTGGGGATGCCTTTTAGCCCCTGTGCGCCGGTTAGCGCCACCTGCGGGCCGGCCCTCCCTTCCGAGTCCGCTGACCGCGAACGACCCTCGGGTTCGGCGCACCGGAAGTGCTCGCCCTCTTCGCGCCTGCTTCCGGAAGTGGCTCTTCTCTTTCTCCCCACCCTCAAGGCGGTTCCTCTGCGTCCAAGGGCGGGCCCCAGGGACCAGGTTGTGCCCCGGGAGTTTTACCTGGGCGTCCCTGGAAAGGCCGGGCTGCGGTGGGGAGCGCTCACTTCCTCAGCAGCCTTAGGCTGTGTGACCTTGGGCAGGTTGCACAACCTCTCTGAGCTCCCTGGGGGGCTCAACTGCAGAAAGGGGTGGTGACGGCTGAGTTGGGCTGAACTGTAAGGCTCCTGCATAGCATGCCCGCAACACACTGTTTTGTCTGGTGGGGCTGCTGGCCGTGGACAGACGTGAGAAGCAGCTTTCAGTGGTGGCCAGCAGGCTGACACCGCCGCCCAAATTCAAAGGACTGACAAATTCCTTCTCTCCATAAACAGTGTCGTCCATAAGCTCATAGCAAGCCTGGAGGGATCTCAGACTACCTGGTTGGAGGTGCTCCAGGTCCCCTCTTTGAAGGACAGATTGACTTCTCACTGAAGCTACAGGAGAGAGTTGGGAAAATGCAAGACTGTCTCTTGCCTTAAGCAACAGAGAGTAAGGGGAAGCTCCCCAGAGGGCCTTTACCTTTTTCCTCTCTCGCTTATTTGGGGGGCCAGCCGCCTGGCCTCTGGCCCACCACACTGCAACGAAGCATGCAGGATGGGTGAATTCGGGGTTTGCTTTTCATTTTCATGCATAGCCTCTTAGACAGCCGAGCCTGAAAACACCCTGATGCGAACGCACATCCCGTTACCCCACGACTCTTTGCACGTCTGGAGTGTAGTGAAGGGACGTTGGCGTGTAGTCAAGGAACCAGGGGACAACCACTCATGCCTTCACCCTCCCACTGTCCCCTAGCTGTGCTAGTGTGGTCTTCCCACAGAGCAAGCCTATTAGAAAGGAAGAATTCCCCAGCCTCCCGCCTATCAGATCCGAAGCAGAATCTGCATTTCCGCAGAATCTAGGGATTGCTATGCCTACTAAACTTCGAAGCCTTCTAACTCATGGGGTGGTCTGGTATGAAGTGATGTGGGGATATAGCACATTTAAGGAGAGACGGGTCCCCAGAACCAGGGTCGGGTGGCAGAGGGGCTGTGTCCTGCGTTTTGGCACTGCCAGAGGGTTGATTCAGAAGACGAGGAAAATGTGTACCTGGGCAGTCTGGGCGAACACCCTGGCTACAGTATCCTCTGCTCAACGGAAAGACCAGTTCACCCATTACGACCACACTTGCTGGTGAGTGAGATCTCACTGAATTTGTCTCATAGGAAAACTGTTCCGAAAGTCCCATACGCTTTTAAACTCCTTGTTTCCCCCTTCCACCCTGTATATTTTCATGCAATTGATTAAATTTTCAGCTCTCTAAGGTAAGGAAGAATATCAAATTCATTCACATTTGTCTTTGTAATCTCAGCACCAAGAATAACACTTGGAGCATAGTATATAATCAATAAATATTTGTTTTCGATGTTGGGTTTCAGTAAATTACTCTTGTGATGCGAATATATAACAACTTAATTGCCCTATAAGAACATTTTTCAGTGATTTATTCGCTTGCTTTTGCTTGTCTATTTTCTTTAGTAATGTAGTTTTGGAGCGGTTTGTTTGTTTAGTCGTTCATCAAACATTTATTAAGTATCCATTGCATAGCAAACACTGCTGGTACAGGGCGTGCAATACTGACAAGCGTTCCGTGCCTCTTCGTCAGGGATGTGGCCTGGTGGAGGCAGGCATCGGTGTGGAGCTACAGAGGCCTGAGCGTGTGCTATTGCAAAGCCGTGCGCTGCTGCTCTGGGTGTGGGCACTGAGCTGGGGAGTAGGGAACCCTTAGCTCTAGCCATACCTACAGGAACATCTGGCATGAAAGCAAAGTGCCCAGCCCAGCTGCCCTCTCCCTGTCCCCAGCTTCCTCCCACGAGATTCATGTGTATCCCCTAAAAAGGGGGAAAGGTACAGGATAAGGTGCCACACTTCTGCCCCAAGGAGAGGACCTTATCTCAGAATCTGAGTGTAATCTCTCCTTCCATTCTACTCCCCAAATGGTGTGAGTTTATTTTCTAATCTTGGTCTTAACACGTGTTCATACCACCGTGGGACGCGAAGTCACTGCCCCTGAAACACCCTCATTCCCCGCTCTGCTGCTAATCTTCATCCCTGTCATCTCCTCTGAGAATCTTGCATGCTGACCCTGATGACCTGGAAGGACTAGAGGCATGCACTTTAATTTCAGGGGAACGTGGCCACCACACTGTTGGAGCACAAGCCCGTGCTCTTTCCTCGGGGCATCAAGGTGTCACTCATGTTGGCGTGCCCTCTGCACCTAGTGGAACCATTCCCTTCATTTGAGACCACAGAATCCAGGGAATCCTATTGCAGTCATGCAGTAGAACGTCCCTCTGAACCCAGAGAAAGAGGCTGCATCCCTTCCCACCTCAGGGCAAAGCACAAGCTGTTTTCCAGAATGCCACCAGGCAGAGGGAAACAGCCCCAAAATAAAGGCTCTTAGAGAGAGGGAGGGAAGGAGAGAGGAAGGGAAGAAGGGAGGGAGGGAGGGAGAGATGGGGGGAGAGAGAGAGAGAGAGACCTACCTAGGTCTAGGTGTGCTGGCATTTCTTGAGCCTGTGAATGCAACTGGGATCATCTCTGACTCCCTCTGTCACTGCACCCGCTCTCTTTTCTTAAACTCCTTACAACTGAGTTTTATAATTAGATACATCTGAGAATATATACTAATCTGTAGGTCTGACACACGTGGCATCGAAACTAAATATCAAGTTATCTCTATTAAAGAGAAACAGTTTTAAAATGTAGCATTTGCACCCCAGGCTGGTGTGGCTCGGTGAACTGAGCATGGACCAGTGTACCAAGAGGTCACTGGTTCAATTCCCAGTCAGGGCACATGCCCAGGTTGTGGGCCCGATCCCCAGTGGGGGCATGTAGGAGGCGGCCAGTCGATGTTCTCTCTCATTGATGTTTCTGTCTCTCTCTTTTCCCCCTCTCTCCCTCCCCCTCTATCTGAAGATATATGCAAAAAAAAAAAAAAAAAAATTAAATTAAAATTAAAATTAAAATAAATAAAATGTAGCATTTACTTATAAGCCTTATTTTAATTTAACGTGTGAAAGGTTCCTGATATAATATTGTACATGGAGTTGAAAAAGAGAGATGGTAAAGTTTTTCTGTGTTTCTATTATGGTATTAGAATTACTGAATTACTGTGCTTGCCATTGATATTCTGTACAATTGTTAAGAGCAGGTAAGCTTTCAAAGTTTTCATGCTTCAGAAATATCTTTAATAGAGAAGAGGGGTTCAGATCCTAGGTAGCCAGGTGCTGGTGTTGTGGGGTGGTAATACCAAATGCATCACAGACCCCTAAATATTTTTAGCAGCCCTGATAAAAGACAGTCTGTGTTCTGCGCCCTGGATACTTTGTTGCAAAACAGCTGTGTCCTTGACCTGGCTGGTCATGGACCACAGTTTGTACAGATGGGCCAAACTTGTCCTTGTTACCCTTCAAATAATGTTAAAGCCACCCTTTCTCCTTTTGTCAATTACAGCAGCAACTCTTCCTGATCACGCCTGTTCCTGGAAGCTGTCATAATGCAGGTTATTGTAAAGAGATCGTCATTTCCATTAGGAGCAGAGATATAAAAGAGGACCATTTCCCTGTCCGAGGTCTTAACTCCAAATAAATCATATGCCTAATCGCTTATCTTCCTATTTTTGCTCACTCTTTAAATTAACTTTATGTAGTGTTTAACATGTTTTTTATTGATTTTTAAGAGAGAGGAAGGGAGAGAGAGATAGGAAAACATTGATGTGAGAGAGAAGCATCGATCGGCTGCCTCCTGCACGCCCCCTACTGGGGATTGAGCAGGTGCCCTGACTGGGAATTGAACGAGACCTCTCAGTCCCTAGGCGGTCGCTCAATCCCCTGAGCCACACTGGCTGGCCGATTTAGTGTTTAATGTATGACAAGGACAGCACTAAGCGCTAGAAATTTTTTTTTAATCTTAAGATGAACTCCATTTTTAACTCGGTATTTTTCTTGCTGGAATGGCTGTGCTCGTGTTTCTGTTCCGTGAGGCCCCCCTACTTTTCAAGGCCTGCATCGGGCTGCACTGCCCTATACATGCGTTCAGAACATTTTCAACCACCTGCTGTCGTATTGACCACACCCTCTCCGTTAGCCCGCACACGCGTTTGTGACCTTTTCTTTCGGTTGAGATGTGCTGCCTTTGGAGCAGGGGCCTCTTGTAGTCGTTGGTGTCCCCCGTGTGGGAAGGTAGCCAAGCATCGGAGGTGTTGGGAAGAGTTGGGAGTCTTCGGCTGCGTGTTTCAGACATCTGCCTGGCTCATGGTATTGTTTCAGCCCACAGCAGTGCCCACTGCGAGCAGAGATTCGATCAGATACGATGCTTGACCCTGGCAGGATTGTTCGCCAGCTAGATGATGTCTCCCGGCCAGTTTTAACGAGCAGGCGTCTGAAAGTGTGTCTCAGGAAGTGTATGCGTGTGACTCGCCACGGGCCGCAGTGCCACAAGCACCAAATGCATGAAGAGCAAGGACGTGTAGAAAGTAGTGTAGCTTTTAGCGCCCCTGTCAGAACTCACGTGAGGGTTTTACCCCACGTGGTCCTGTCGCCGGCGTACAGTCTCCCGTGATCCGTGCACGCGTCTCTGCGCAGGTGCGCACCCGGCGGTCTCCACCGAAACTGCACCGCGTGCGGGCGCATTCCCAGCCCTGTGGGGTCGTCACGAACGAGGCGGGGCGGCGATCGTCTGCGGAGGGTGAAAGCTGACAGCCCGCCATTGCCAGACAGGAGTTTAAGCCTTAAGGGGAAGGTGACAAGGTCATGCAGGACCCTACCCAGCCCGGCCCCTGGGGCAGGCCCCTTGTGAAAACAACAGGACTTCTAAGCTGAATACTGGCCCATGGGGTCCAGGGAGTGGGGGAGGGGTCGGCAAGCGTATCATCCAGGGTTGTACTGTAGTCACAGAAAAAGGAGCCGGCTCTTTTAGAGTTGTCTTCAGGAGTTTAGGGTGTTTAAACTTCCGATAAACACGATGTCAACTGGATTCCTTCTCTCTAGGCCACAGTCAACACTGTGGATACCTGCTGGGCCAGTAAGTGCTAGACTCATACTTACCTTTGAAAAGCCCCGAGGTTGAGCAGAGGGAAGGGCATACAGTAGGTGCTCAGGGAATGCTTATCACGAATTGGCTGTGAGGAGTCTGACCAAATGACTGGAGGAGTCTTCTTCCGTCTGAAACCAGGTGGGTGTGAGTCTGAGGATTTTGGGGGTTGTTTGCATCACCTGCAAGAGCCCTTCAGCCATGTGAGACTCACCTGAACAGGAGAGGCGGGCTGCCAAGCGTAGTGCGCATGCCTCAGGTGTTTCCGGTGAGTGCTTGGACAAGGACCATGTGTATGTGGATTTTAAGATTCACATACCTGCGTTTAAATCAAAGCCGTTGAGTTACAGTCCCTGTTTGCATGGGTATTGATACATACTAGCACACATTCACAGATGGGAAGTTTAATTGATGTGACTTAAGGTAAGTCAGCAGTTATGTTTATTGGTTCACGCAGTGTCTCATTCAGATCCAGACTCTGCCACTTACAGCTGTGTGACCTTGGGAAGGTTACTTAACCTCTCTGTTCCTCAGTTCCTTAATTTACACACTGTGGATAATACACCTAAATTGTAGAATGTGTATGAGGTTAAAGGAGTTAACATATGGAAGGAACGTGCAATGCTATACGTCCCATACGAGGCACTGTGTAACTAGTGGATTGTTATTATCCTGAACCATGGCCCTGTAAACATTAAATACATTTCGTTTACCAGATCAAAATAATTATAAAATGCTTGTTAACCTGTACAAGGGGGATAATGATTATACTTACAATTTTAAATGTTTCTGAGATCAAATGAATTAATATATGCAAAGAGCATAGAATGATGTTTGTCACATAGTTAACTATATTATTGTTATTATCCTTAACCACAATAATATTTTTGTCAAAAACATCTAGATTACTACATCAAGCCAATATTTTCAAATATTTTAACATTTGCATGAAGCTTTTGATTGTTTTTCAGTTTTTAAGTATGTTGAAAAATATGAATTATTAAAATGACAATGAAATTATATGGTTAAAATGGAAAAGCAATAATTCAGAATACATTTTCTCCCTTTAGATGAAAAATATGTCTCCAAGAAATTCAAATCCTTGGAACTGAATCCATTTTAGAATTCTAATTCATTTTTCTTGCAATTTATTGATCTGGCATTATTAAAATATTCATATCTTTGAGCTAATGTGGCATAGCAAATTTAATTTTCAAAGCAAAGATGACATGAATAGGACATGATCCATAATCACTTTTTTCTCCTTAAGCCTCACGTAGTAGACGCTCCATTAGAATGACAGTCTCGTCAGTCACATAACAGCATGGAACCCTCCAAATAAATAAACACTTAGAAAAAGGCCATAAAGTAATAGTATTTCCATACAAAACATTTGCTCAGAATATATCTTCATCATTGTTTCCGAGTGGACTCGGGTACAACCCCACTGACCTTGTCAGGGTTGTTTGAACCGATTAGGGGTACTTTCAGCTGTTATTGTGAGCGGGAAGACTTCACACCACAGTGTCATCCAGTACCTGAGAAAGGCTGGGGGAGCGCTGGGTAGGACGAGCCCCAGACTGCGCTGCATCTCCAGAAAGGTTCGGCAGGTCCCCGGGGGGCCCAGCACAGAGACTGGCTGGAGGGTGGGACCGCATTGGGCAGCAAGGGCCAGACTCCAGCTCTTTTCTGATGGTTCTTTTCTGATGGTTTGGGGAACTGTGTGTTACCTAGGCCCCTTCCCGTTGACACCTGTTGCCCGGTGTCCCATGTGATGACCCCCTTTCCCTCTCGGTGCTGGGGTTTGCATGGTGTATGTGTGGTCTGGTGCTGATGCTGGAGGGAGGCTTTGGCAGGCTGTGTTTCTTCTAAGAGGAGAGGGAGATGTGTCTCCTTGGGCCTTCGGGCCTGCTTTGGACCGTGGTAAACACCAGAGGAACAGGCAGGAGAGTTTTAAGCTGAGAAGTAGAATTTCTTAGTATTTTGTCAAAATAAGGACTCTTTAAAATAGAAGCATGTAGCCCAACTACATCCTGCAACACTGAGGTCTCACCCCACGTCCTTCGCCGACATGGAGGACATTGGGTCACTGTTTATCATTGCTGAGCCCTGGCCAGTGTGACTCGGTTGGAGTGTCGGCCGTGCCCCAGAAGGTTGCGGGTTCGACCCCCAACCATGTGTCCAGGAGACAACCGGTCCATGTATCTCTCTCACACTGGTGTTTCTCTGTCTCTCCCTTCCGCCCTCACTAAAATCCATACAAAATAAATAAATAAATAAAATTGCTGAAAGCACCTTCTCGTGAATGCTGTCAGCTGTTACTAAGGAAGTTAAATCTGGGGAACAAATCAACAGCTTTGTCAATGGTCTCAGTGCTGCTGTCCCAAACAGCATGAGTTGCAGTGGGCTCCCTGCTGGAGATGACACGCCCAGTGACAGCGTTGACGAAACCTCTCACCTTTGCCCTTGACCGAGAGCCAGACGCACAGTTTCTGCCACAGGCAGTGAGGCAGGTGTCCTGGGTGAGACCTTCTCAGCCAGCATCACCTCCGGTCCCGGCACTAGGTCAGCATAACCCCAGTCTGCTGGCCCAGGAAAAGTAAGACTCTGCACAGCCGCCCAGCGTGGACAGGATGCGCAAGAAGCTGTATGCAGTAGACAGGCAAACCCGTGGATGCGGGCGTTTGGGCATGACAGGAGTAAGGCTTTCTTCGCAGCACTGGGCGTATTGTCCCAGGTGACCCCGTCAGGAGTGGAGTGTGGGGAAACGACACGTCCCATGGCAGGACCTCAGTGAACCGAGGACGGGAGGAGGTCACGTTGGCGGCGATCGTGCCGGCACCTGCTGGCGGGATCCGGGGTTTCGGGACCTGCGGGTCCCGCACAGTGCCCGTGGGAGCCTGGGGTTTCCCAGTTGTGTCCCCGTGTGAGGACTGGCGGAATCACAGCCTGGTGTGGACGTACATGCTTCCTTCTTGTGCGTGCATCACAAAGCCCTGTGCGGCGCCTGCCAACTCCGGGTTCGCCTGAGCTCTGCGGTGGCCGCATGCCTGCTGTTGGGCGTGTGCGTGGCGCGGAGCAAATTCCTCACACGTGGCTGCAGCATTCAGAAACAGAAGGGTCGCTCCTGTGAGGGTTCGAGTCCTACACATTTGTACTCTCACCGTCACCTCGTTTGAAGTAGGAAGGCCAGCAGATTTCCCAGACACTGTCTCCAGAGAGGGGACGGTTCCAAGGGGTGTTGAACGCCGTGGCAGGTGTTTTCCGGAAACTCCGCTGTGTTCTCAGTGTCCCCGCACCGTGATCCCTAGCCCCCTGCACTGTCCTTACTTGCTGGCGGGTCTTTCTCCGGTGCCAGACTGAGAGCAAAAGTACGTCATACTTACATTGGCCTCCCCGGCACTTAGCGAAGAAAGACACACGCCGGCTCTACAAAATGCCTGGTGAGTTCGCAACTGATGGCGGACTGGAGGGAGCTGGAGTGCGGAGTCCGGAATGGTGTCCTTCTAAAGGACACGTCGCCCCTGAGCTGTGATGTTCAGGCTGACGTCAAAATACCCACGGAAACACCGTGGAAGCCAGACGTGTCCTAGGAGCAAGGCACTGACTCACTCAGTGTTTGGAGACCGTCAGCTCTCTGCTGCACCTGCTTGGAAGAATGAGGGAGGAGGGGAGAGCTTATCGAAATCCGGTTTTGCTCAGATTGATCAATGTTCGAATGGCCCGACTGGGATGCTCCTTAGCTCCTCCTGAGTGAATCCGATCAGCATGGGATGTCCTTGCACCGTACAATGGCCTGGAATGTCCTTCCACCGTACAATGGCCCGGAATGTCTTTCCACCGCACAATGGCCCGAGCTGCGTGGACACACTTTCTGCAATAGTGTGATAATGAGACCAACCGAGGTGAACCAACGTCAGGATTTCAAGAAGTCCTAGAGAACCCGGGCTCATTACCTGCGGGAAAATCGCAGTGTAGAAAATGGAACTGGGTTGCCCAGGCCTCTGTCACCTGCTTGCAAGGTCTGACCTGCGACAGCCCTTCCCGGAGAGACCGTTCACCTGTCAACTCCGCAGTGTGATAACGCGGAGCCCAGTGAGCCCTTAGCCTTGCGGCGTGATTTCCCGACGTAAGAGGCTTCCGTTTCCGAGCCATCCATTGTACCCTCCCAGGCAGGCAGGGGGAGCGGCGTGTAGACTCTGGCTGCAGAACAGGAAGGTGCTTGTTGGGGTCCCCAGTAGGTTCTGATGTCCCCGGGTGTGTTCCAAGGAGCCCACGCCACCTGCCGCGCCCACTGTGTCTGTCCGCGAGCGCCCCGTGGCGCCCGATTGCAGCCTCCTTCCTGCTGCACAGCTGTGTCGTTGCTATGGCAACATCATGCACACACTGGTCACGTCGGGCACTTACCGTGGCACCAGCGGCGTTTCGTACCCAGGCCAGCACCTGCGCCTGGCCATCCCCAATGCTGACAGGCCACTTTGGGCGTTTCCTTCAAGGGTACATCAGTCCCCTTCATCGTGTCCTGGGTGACACATCCCTGAAGTCCTTTGCTCTGTGCGTTCACCTGTTTATAGGAGGGCAGAAATGAGCCAGCGTGTGATATGGGAACCACTTGGGAACCACTTGGGACCCCCGACTCCTGGGACCGCATCGCCCCTCGTCTGACCCCCACCCATCAGATGTTCTGTTGCGTGTTTAACTAGTAGGCATTGGAACGAAGTTGCTGCTCAAAACCAGATTCTAGGGGTGATTGCCCTGAAATTAGCCGGGGGCAAGGTGGCAGGGTTGACCAACCACCTCTCCTTTCCTCGAGCTCTTTCTCTTGCCTCCTGCCTGAGGAAGGGGGCTTGGCATCTGCGCGTCCATCATGCCCTTTATTGAAAATCGTGCAGATAATCCACTGCACAGTTTGCCAAGAGCAGGAACTCTTTCGTGGGACTTGGATAAAGGGGATTATGTTTTTGATTTCCAAATCCATTCCTCTGAATGCCATTGGCTCCATTATTTCTGGACTTCAGTCTTTCTTCCTGTGTGTCCATCTCAAGGACGTGGTGTGTTAGAGAGAGGTGGTTCTGCCTTTGTCCCGTTCTGATTTTCTGAAGAGAGGTTTCCGAGATGATAAAAAGGTCGTACAGTGTGGCTTTTGCACAAGCAATTGAATTACACGTCCCAGGAATGAAACCCTTTAAAAGGAAATTAACAGTATCATAGCCAGGACCCCAGATTTCAAAATGAGGAGGAGATCAGTGTATTAAACACGTTTGGAGACGGGTTCTTTTCAGTGCTGCTCTAGCAACATGGATAGCATCTGCCTTTCTACAGGGGGAACTTAGTAGAGTCGCCTTTTAAAAGGCCCGATACAGAGTCTATGGTGAGTGCAAGGCCTGAGAATTCATTCGTTTCTTCAGCCTTTTAATACGATTCTGATAGAGCTGTGGCCTCGCATTCCTGGAACACTGCTTTCTCACAACAGGGAAGAGTCTCCTGCTTTGCATGCACCTGTGTGTTCTACTCACGCGAAGATCTCAGGTGAAGACCAGGCCTATGGGTTTGTCCTCATCCAGCCTGTCAGAAACCAGCAGTAGGTGTACCCACATCGGGGTGCTTGCGACCTCGGTGCTGCCCACGCTGATTTTAGGGCTGCCCTTCTCTGGGAAGAAGCCCACCTGCTCTCGTGTCCTGTGAAACTCAGTGTCGGACGGAGAGCAGATTCTTGGGACTGAACACAGCTTATCTGTCATACCTGTCTCGACATTTCTGTTACCGTGCGAGGGATCCCCCCAGGGCGTGAAGCGCCCGCCCACTCGCGATGTTCCTGCTTCTCATAGGCAGGGTAGGAACTGCTCCGACGTTAGGGCTGCAGTAGATAATGAATGAATAACGTGAGCTACACACGATACATGTCGTGAGAGCACAGAGGGAGAGCACATGAGTGAGGTGTTCGTGTCACTGGAGACGGACTTGCCTGCACCTCAACTTCTTTTCGGGTGTTAATTTCTTAAACGAGAGAACGAGGCCTTTACGGAGGATCGGCCCGGATTTAGGACACGTGGCTTTGTATGCTTCCAGTGGACTGCGTATTCCTGGACCCGAAAATTCTTGGATTTCGCAGTGCACCACGGATCAGACTGTCCCTGGTGGGTGCATGCAGAAGCTACAGGAGCAGAGCCCAGGTGCAGTGGAGGTCACAATTCCCGAAGGGTTGCAGGTACACACTGAATGGTTCCGTCATCATTTAAGCCGCTGGCTGAAACTCCGCCAAATCCTGTCTCAGATTCGAAGGCAAGGGGGCTGGTCGTCTATGACTAATCCCTGGGTGAGCTAGTCTGAGAGCATGTGACTGGGAGATGCGGCCCGGGACCACCAGGAAGGGTGCCGGCCCAGTCAAACAAGCCCTGTTAAGGGGATGAAATCCCCTTGTCTTCAGGCCAGTAGCACCAAGTTAGACCAGCAGGGTGTGGCCTCACCTGGTGTCTGCTTTGAGAGGTTTGCCACGCAGCCAAGGGAAGGAGACCCTCTGGGAGGCCGACTTTGCAAATGCTACGGAGCGGCTGTGAAGGAGCCCGCCAGGCAGCGGCACTAACGCTGCAGGTGCTCAGACAGTTGTATCTGGGTCGGATGCACCACGCTGCACGCCTGAGACTAACATAAATAATGCAGAGTGCTCAGAAGAAGCCGGACGGTGGTGCACGCATAATTATCAGTGGAAATAAAACTGGAACTGAATTTTTTTTATCCTCACTTGATGACGTTTTTGCATTTATCTTCCGATAGAGCGCGAGGGAGAGAGGGAGTAAGAGAGAGAGAGAAGCATTGACGTGAGAGAGACACATCGAGTGGTTGCCACCCACACAACCCCAACCAGGGCCAGGGACAAACTGCAACCGAGGTACACGCCCTTAGCGGGAACCGAACCTGGGACTCCCTGGTCCACGGGCCGACGCTCTAACCCCTGAGCCAAACCGGCCAGGGCTGGAAATGAATTTTTAGTGATGTCTTCTACGTGGCTGGGTGTGGGTCCCGTGATAAACACACAAGTAGCTAAGGATAGCGTGACTAGGAAGGAGAAGGACCACCTAGACAAAAGCTGAAGGAAGCATTTATAGGCCCCAGTTCGTCTGGATTAGATCCAGATCCAGGGACGTTGCTTAGAGAGTTCACAGCGTGTTCTGACCCCGAGGTGGCTGACCCAGGAGAAGGCCACTGGGGCTTCCCAGGGCTGGCACCTTCATTCTCCTCCCCTGTCCTCGGACCCAGCCTGAACCACCACGTAGAGGAAGACGCCTTTCTCCTCTACGCTCTGAGCTCTCAGCTGGGACCCTGTAACAACACAGACGAATGAGGGAGCAGCAGACAGGTATTTAGGGTACGTGTTACGGGACACGGGAGCCTGCATAAGGAAGGGAAGGCGGGAGAAACACGAGTGTTTTTACGCTGGGCTGGATGAGGGGTGCAAGGCCGTGAGGTGGGGGAGCTGAAAGTGGGCCACGTGCAATGACGGGGGACCTCAGCAAGGCTGTGTATTCCCATCTCTCTGGGCCCCTTGACCTTAGGGTCAAACCTGCTCATTTCCTCTGGGTACAGGGAGGGGACACCTCCCAGGATGTGAAGGTGCCTATTTGGGGGAGTAGGTCCTGAATGAACCTCCTCCATGGAAAGGCAAGCACATCAAGGGATTGAAGCCCCAGTGTTGCCCTGGCCCGTTTGGCTCAGTGGTTTGTGTTGGCCTGAGGACCGAAGGGTTGAGGGTTCGATTCCCAGCCCCAGTCGGGGTCAGGTGGGAGGCAGCTAACTGATATGTATCTCTCACATCGATAATGTTTCTCTCTCTCTCTCCCCCTTCCATTCTGTCTATGCCCTCAATGGAAAAGTATCCTCCATGAGGATTAACAGCAACATTGTTACTGTCAGGGCTGGGCAGTTCCCTGGATGCTCCCTCCTGCAGTGCTCGCTGATACTCTGTGACTCTATGGGACTGCTTGCTGTGTTCAGGTAGAAACATCAACATCTCGTGATCCGTGTTTAATAAGGAGAAAGTGACATTTTCTTTAACTTCAGTCCTGTTTTCTGTGCTGGTGCTCAGATCTAGGCTAGGGGAGGCTGCCTTTATTTCTGCACAGGCGTTTTGTGAAGGCGTGTTAGATTACAAAAATGCTGTTCCATTCCATAGCTTGGGAACATCTTGCCTGTAGGTAAACTGGGCCTGCTGTGGTTTCCTACTTTATGGGGTCCCCTAACAGTGTGCACTTATTTTTCATTCTTTGAAGATTTCTAGCGACGGCCTGTTTTGGCATGTTAATTTCCATGATATTTATCGAATAACTTAATATTGTTAGGCAGGTATTAGGGGAGGGTACCGAAATAAGCAAGACTATGCAGACACCGAGAGTCCCAGAGCAGTCGAGGGGAAAGGGAGCCAGGAGCCCCGTGGGAAGACGGAGTGGGAGGAGGGTTATAAAGCGCTCTGATTCACCTGAGTCTGCATCCACGGTCCCTCTTCCTGACCTTTCCCTTTGCTCCCCGAGACAGGGCAGAGGGGATTTCCGCGTTCCCTTGGTTTCTGCCTCGGAGAGGTGCAGCCTGACATCACTGTGTCCCCTCCTTTCCAGGGCCTCCGGGTCCCCACATCAGGCTGATGGAGAAAGCCCACGTGACATTCTTTGACCTTACTCTCTCCTCCTGTCTCTTCTCGCCAGCATGCTACTCTCAAGGTGCCCTTCAGACCCCCAGTCATGCCCATCGCCACCTCACTCCCCATATCCCTGCATCTGGTTATGGGGGCACCTCTCTCCACCCTCACTGATGTCATTCGTATTTGCAAGGGAGGTGGTATTTTTAAGAAGTATTCCTGTGTTCTTGGATGCCCTTGGGCATCACCTCCCCTCCCCCACTGAAGCAGAATCATCCATTATCTAAAATGCCTTTAAGGATTTCCAAAGCAGTGGTGGAAAGGAGGAATAATGAGGTCATTGTTCCCCGCCACTTGCAAAGCCCGGCTCCTTTTTGAGAAGCTTTGAGAAGCAGCCAATCTGGAAAGTCAGGCTTTATCCGGAGAAAGGGGATTTATCGCGGGCTTTACATATCAAAAGGAGAGCTGGGCGGCCTGAATGTCAAGTCTTCTGACGCCCTAGAAGGGAGGGCAGAGGGACAGTCCCCCAGGGATCAGCACACTTTCTCCAGGGTGCCGGGGAGAGTAAATATTTTAGGCTTTGCAACCTTTTGCTCAGCCAGAGGCAGTCCTTAAACCAGTGAGCGCGGCTGTTTTACATACTTCGTGTTTCAGGATGCTGAAATCTGAATTTAAATAATTTTCATGTGTCACAGAATCTTTTGATTTTTTTTTTATCAATTAAAACTATTTTATTTAATGTTGATGAGAGAGAAACCTCTCTCTCAGGTCCCGGTTCGATTCCCGATCGATCGGGGCACAGGCCTGGGTTGTGGGTTGGATCCTCGCTGGGGGGTGTGCAGGAGGCAGCCGATCCATGTTTCTCTATCACATCGATGTTTCTCTCTCTCTTTCCCTTCCTTTCTCTTTAAAAAATCAATGAAAACATTAAAAAATATATTTTAAAAAACATTCTAGCTCTGCCCTGGGCAGGGGGTCAGCTGGTTGGAGCATCATCCCATACTCCAAAAGGTTGCCGGTTCGATTCCTGCTCGGGGAACATAGGGTTCTGGGAGGCAACCAAATGATGTTTCTCTGTCACATCGATGTTCCTCTTGTGAAAGGCCACTTTAGCCTTGGGAATATTAAACAGTCTCCGTGCTGACTCTTAGGTACATTACATGGTTAACTAACAACTATTTTAATCTGTCACCCAAACATCTCATTGTTGCCTCTCGGTCTCTTAACTTTCCAGACCATTGCTTACACAACATGGTCAGCAACCTTCCAGACACTGTCTTATTTAACTGCCTTCTTCTCTACATCCTCTAATTTGGCTTCTGTTTGCTTCCTCTAAGGCTCCTGACTTTTCTTCCTATCTGGGATCCTTTTAAGGTTTTACATCCCCTTCTTAAATCTTTGCTACTCTCTTGCCTTTTCTTTCTGCAGTCTATTCTAACATCTGCATCATTATCATCTACATGCTACAGATAGACAGAGACAATGATGAGTCTCCTTCAGTTGCCACCCTGCATTTTATTTTCCCATTACTTTATATCTTCAGTCACTGTTCTTCGTGATTCCTGGCCACGCAGTGAATCCACAACTCCAGGGACTATGTCAAACCATGGTGGTCGCCGTTCCAGTGACACCGCTCCCGACAGCAGAGGTTGCCCCAGCCCTAAACCCTTGAACAGATAGGAAAACTACGTAGAAGGGAGGGAGGTATACATCAACCTTGCCTCAAGATAAACAGAACTGTTGAACCTTCCTGCACATTGCTAATTGCTAACCGCGATATCTGCTTCTGTGCGTGCTTGCTTGCTATAGACTGCAAAAACCCTGCCCTATGTAAGCGACCCCCTCCCTGGGCTCGGGGCTGCTTCCCTCCTCTGCGAAGGTTGGGAACGGTCCCTGCGCAGGTAATAAAGCTCTTTCAATTTGGCCTATAGTGGAGCCTGAGTGTTTGCTTCTCGCGAGTTACAACACCTCTCTCTCTCTCTCTCTCTCTCTCTCTCTGTCTCTCTTTCTCTCCTCATTCACCTTTCCTCTGTCTCTAAAATCAGTAACATATCCTCGGATGAGGAATAAAGGAAACATTCTAGCTCTTTGGCCATTAAAACAAACACACACACACACACACACACACACACACACACACACACAGGACAGAGGCGGGTTGTCCTCCTCAGGCTGTAGTTTGCAGACCCCTGACTCCCAGGAAGTTTCTCTCGACCAGCTCCCCAGCCAACTTTAGGTCCTTGAGGTACGTGCCAGAGGCAAGAAAGGAGCTAGGGGTTAAATGGTGCACCAGGGACTCTGCCCCTCCTTTGAAGTTACCGCAGTGAGAAGGGCATCGCAGAGACTGTAGGAAGGGAAGCCAACGCACAGTGGTGTTCCCCCTGCCTCTGCTGCTTCCAGCTGGAAATGCCAGCAGGGAACGATGCCAGAGGGTAGACCTCCGTCCTTGAGTTCGGCTGTGAAGCAATTCAGAGTCAAGACTCAAATCCCAGCAAACGTGTGTTTGGAAAGTCACGGGCGGAAGAAGTGCGCCATGGAAGAGTGAGCCAGCGGGGTGCGTGGGCTCAGGGAGCCAGTCACAGAGGCAGGAGAAGGGCCCTGGGAGCTTCGGAGCAGGAAGCCGAGGTACGCCCCTCGAGGGAAGAGGGGTGGGGAAGGCAGGGGCCTGTCACAGAATGGCCCTGGGAAAGTAAAGTCCAGCATAGGAATGCAGCCGACAACCTTCTAATAATTATGTATGGTGTCAGATGGCTGTGAGATTTATCAGGATGACCGCTTAGTAAGTTTCGTCTAATGACTAGGTTGTACACCTGAAACTAACAGAATATTGCATGTTAACTGTAACTGAAAAATAGAAAGTGATTTACAAAGGGAGAGAGCCCTAGGTCCTTGGTCCTGAGGGTGTTTCTCTGGAGGATCTCATTAGAATGTTCATCAGCCTCCAGGTGTGTCCTCAGGGTGGTGGTCTGTGCTGATGGGTGGGCGCTAGGGAGGGGGTCATTAGGCATTGCAGCGGGTTGTGCTGTTGGCCATGGCGTCATTTCCTCCGGCGTTGCTGCTTTTCTGGGCCCGGGGCTGCAGCACCACAGAGACCTGGCTGTATCTGGAGTGTGACCGCAACTGTCTCTGGTCAGCAGGCCTGAGGCTTTGTTCCTGAGATCATTCGACACGGGCCAGAACTTCATGGCTCTGAGGGTCCAACACCTAAATGGGAGTTCCTGGTCCGTTTGCAAAAATCTACTTAAACCCTAATGCACCGAAGTCGCAAACAATTCAACAGTATTTGCTTGACTTACAGCTGTCTGTGTTTGAAGTCTGACACCCAGTGGAGTTTTATAATCCTGTGTATTTTTATCCTGTGAATGCACGTGTGATGTTTTGCACGTCAGCCCAGGAGGAAGACAGCCCAGGGGCTCCCTTTTGACTCACTCAGCATCACCAGCAGGGACGTTTTCTGGCTGGGATGCTCGGCCGCCAGAATCAGGGGTGGCTGATTGTTTGGCTGTGGGAACAGGGCCTCGTTGGTGCCAAGCCACCTGCATGTTGCACTGAGCTCTTTGGGGAGCATTTGAAGGTTGGGCTGAAGAATTATGCTCACAAGAAAATCTCACGGGGACAGCGTGACACATTTATGGAGCTCAAGGCCCGAGGACAGGGCCAGTGAGTGTGCCCTTCCTTGAGTTGCTGGTCTGTCCACGCACTGGTCTGCCCACGCACTGGTCTGTCCACGCGTGATCCAACAGGACTCCTCTCTTCTTCGTGTCCCGCCTTCATCTCAGCCTCACCCTGATGCCTTCATCCTGCAGAATCTGAAACGCTCCATGAGCTGGGGGAACGCAGGAGGAGAAGCGTCTGCCTCCGGCCTTGCCTGCATCGTGACGACAGCGCGACGTGGCCTGGGGCTGGACGGTGCCCAGCGGCCTTTGCTCCTGGTCGCAGCAGGGAGACGGCGGCACGGGAAGGATGCGCAGGAAGGGAGCTGCTGGTGCGCAGACCCCAGCAGAGAGGCGAGGGTCGGGCAGCACTGAATGAGCAGCTAGCTGGCCTGGGAAGGACCTGGGAGAGCCAGGAAGGAGAGGGAACCCCCCCACACCCCATTTCCATGTCTGCGGTGGGCTCACAGCAGAGGGATTCCTGCGGAGGACTTCCAGAGCAACTGTGCAAAGACGCTGTCTCCAGCTGCCAGGTTAGCACAAGAACATGCCCATGCCCACACTCGGACCGAGAGCCACAGGCGCGGGGACACGGAGGAGAGTCGGTGGACTGCAGACACGCTGAGGTTGTTATTGAGGGTGTGCCCCACTTCAGCAGTGAAAAGCTGGGACGGGAGAATCCACTGCTTTTATTTGGATTCCATGTAGAATGACATTGCCAATCCTGTTCGATTCTCTCCCATACTGTTCAGATGTAAAGATGAGAGAGGAGCCGGTCCGGTGTGCCTCCGTGGGTTGGGTGTCATCTTGTGCACCAAGAGGTCACCGGTTTGATTCCCTGTCAGGGCACATGCCCAGCTTGTGGGCTTGATCCCCACTAGGGGGCGTGCAGGAGGCGGCCAGTCGATGTTCTCTCTCATTGATGTTTCTCTCTCTCTCTCCCTCTCCCTTCTTTTCTCTGTAAAAGTCAATAAAAATATTTTTTTAAACAAGAACGGGAGAGGCAGGGACAGGGTAACCCGCACAGAGAGCTTCCGTTCCCTTAAAGCAGGTGAGGAGGGGAGGGAGGGGAGGGGAGGGGGGAGAGGGGAGCCAGCCAGCACAGGAAGGGTGGCAGGGGCGTGCTCTGTTTTGTAGGACGACTTTCCAGCTTCCCGGATGAAGAAGCTGTTGCCCAGAGCGAGGCCGTCTCCCGCTGTCTCAGGGACAGACGCTCGTCATATCCGAGATGTACAGAAACTCGGGCGGCTCGCTGGGCTCCCCTCAGTGGCCAGGCCCTCTGCGGGCACTTTCGGGAGGCGGTGAGAGTCAGTACCAGGGAGGACACAGGGAGGTGAAGTGGGCGCTCACTCTCCAACCCGCAGCAGCCCTGCCCCACCTCGGTTGTCAGAGACCCTCCTGGGCGCCCGTCCTTTTATGTGGGAGGCAGCCTTAGCGGGTTCTCAACAGCTGGCCGCTCTCCTGCACTGTTGCTGGGGTTCCCAGGAGCAAAGGCTTACACCTGACTGGCGAATGAGAAACGAGGACAGAGCGATGGCAGCCCTCTGCCACTTGGCTTGGCCAGCTGCAGGGCGAGACGGAGAACACCTGGGCCAGCTGCATGTGACAGGGAGGGTCTGCGCAGCTCTGAGCACCTGGACCAGCTGCAGGGTGAGAGGGAGGGTCTGCACAGCTCTGAGCACCTGGGCCAGCTGCAGGGTGAGAGGGAGGGTCTGCGCAGCTCTGAGCACTGGGCCAGCTGCAGGGTGAGAGGGAGGGTCTGCGCAGCTCTGAGCACCTGGGCCAGCTGCAGGGTGAGAGGGAGGGTCTGTGCAGCTCTGAGCACCTGGGCCAGCTGCAGGGTGAGAGGGAGGGTCTGCGCAGCTCTGAGCACCTGGGCCAGGTACAGGGTGAGAGGGAGGGTCTGTGCAGCTCTGAGCACTGGGCCAGCTGCAGGGTGAGAGGGAGGGTCTGCGCAGCTCTGAGCACCTGGCATAGCCTGTGGCCCCTGTGGGGACAGAGCTCCGACACAGGACGGACGTGCACCACCGCTGTGCCCGCTCTCAGTGCTTGTCCCGGGCTTGGCTCAAGCTCGCCAGTCTGTGCCCGGCGTCCTGGGTGGCGGACAGTTACGTAGCGAGTCTCCTGCCCCCATAACCCGCTGGTGTCAGTGGTAATCATGACGTGTGTTGCGGGCGCCCTGGAATGTGACGTGTGCGTGCTTAAGATGCGGTTTGATCTGCACACTTGCACACGGGAGCCGGAGGTCATTCCAAGGGCGTCCTCTCTGCTCCTGCACCACAGGACACGTGAGCCTCTGGGCTTCCTGGGGGCTGGCACCGGAGGGCCACAGAACCGGTCAGGTGCGACGGGCTGCTGGATGGTAACCTACTAGCTACTCGCCCGTGTTATACGACGCTGTTGTTTATTAAGTCACTTTGCTGTCCGTGTGTTATTTAATGCTCTTTGGTGTTCATGCCATTCTATCGCCAGGGATTTCGTCTCCAAGAGCTGAAACCGTTGTTAAAGGCAGTGCATACCCTTAGTAATCACCTTCGAGAGAGAACACAGCGCTGGGGTAGATCAATACTGAAAACGGTCATTTGAAATGTCTTCTTGAAAGGAAAGACGGTGGGACTCTCCACCTTGAAGTGGCGCACTCCAGAGCTAGAGAAGTCAGCCCTCAGGATAAAGAGGGACGTGTTCTCCCAGAACGATGGGACTTCAGAGAGACCGAAACACATCGTGCTCCCCAGAGCATCCAGAAGGGGGCGCACCCTGGCAGAACGTGCCGCTGTTAGGGCCCGAAGATCTGTTTGGGCTTCTGATCCCCAGATGGTAAGGCAGTTCGTGTTTCCGGCCGTGGAATCTGTGGTCGGTCCATCGGTCCCCAGCCGTGGGAAACCCACACAGTATCCCATGTATTTCCAGCTGCTGTCTGTTTCTGCAGAAAGGATTTTCGGAGCTTTAAAAACCACTGCTGTCCTCTTGCCTTGGTCTGAGATGCACTCTGCAGTGATATTTATGTAAATTTCAGGCGCAGGACGAAGCTGAATGCGAATTATCCAGTTTCCCTCCCCCAAGCCAGTTGGCAGCGACGGGAATTCCTCGCACCGCCTCTTAAAACCTTGTTTTTACGGAGGGCGTTCTGGGCTCGCTCGTGGTCCATAGCGAGGGACAGGAAGTGTGTGTACACGTGGCCGGCCTGGGCGTCTTCCCCGCGGGCACACACCTGTGCTGACGCCCAGCCGTGGCAGAGATCACAGAGCTGTGCCCTCGGGAACGTGGGCCTGCGCCCAGAAGGAGGGCGCCGGCTGGCTGCCTCTGCCGTGCCCGCGCCCCCGGGGAGACACGGAGGAGGAGACGAAGGAACACAGCGCGTGCTGGAGAAGGCGTGCTGATTGCGGGTGTGGCCAGTGCACCCACACAGGTGGGCCGAGGTGCTCAGATACGAGAACGTTCCCGCAGGACAGACGTAAGAAACTGTTCCCTTCCGGCTTCCTAACCTCTTGTGCTCAAGCCTTTTTGCTCAAGATTTAAGAAAAAAAAGAAACCCAATTCTTAAGCCGTGTCTTCTCTGCAGTAATAGGACACTGTCCACCACGCCCTCTCAGTTCGGGTGCCCGAGAGGGTCTTCGAGGAAGGACTGGGCTGACCGGGTCACGCGCTGACAGCATTGAGCCCACAGGGGCCCTCTGGAACCTGGAACTCTTTGCAGGACCTGGCCGCTGTTCTTGCTACGAGGGGGCCCGCCCATGCGCCAGGAGGATACCTTCAGGGCAGGGTGCTCTGGGGATGCCTCGATGCTGAACTCCTGTCACAGAGCCAACGGCATGCAGCTCTGGGGCTGGGGTGCAGATGACCTCACTCCGGGGACAGGGTTTGGCGGACGAGGTGACAGAAGGAGGCAATGAGTGCCGCAGTACATTCTCCTGGGTCCATGTCTAAACCCTCACATTTGGGAACTTCCTGTGAAACATCTCCCCGCGCCCCGCCCCGTCTCCTCCCTCCCGCCCCCCCCCCCAATCTCTTTTTCAGACTGCATGCATTTTGCAGAAATCTCTAAACTCCTGCACGTACTGTTTGGCCCACCCTTTCCCGCCAGGTCGGCCGCTGGCCCTGCAGAGACCCCTTGTTCCCGTGGGGGCTCAGAGGGAAGGCGCAGGAAGGGGTGGGTTACCTTGGAGTAAATCAGCACGGCGACAAGGCACCGGGTGCTCTGTCACCTCGTCCTCTGCAGTGACGCGGCCTTTCTCTCCGCCAGAAACACGGCTTTTTCCTGCCGGACTCCAGGGCCATGTTAACCATTGTGAAGCGCTCATTGCTAATGTACAAAGCAGTGACATAGACACCCAAGAGGCCGTCCCTGTGTCCCCCTTCCAGCCTTTTTCCCTCCGTGCCTCATCGGGTCCTCTCTGCGAGGAAAGAGCCAGCTCCCTCCAACTGGGCTGCTTCTTCTCACCCCGGTCTCCGTCCCAACGACTAGCTGGGCTTCCTGTGGGCGTGCAGAGTGTGTGTGTGTGTGGGGGGGGGGCTCTCCCTGCTCCCGTCCTCATGGCTCCCAGCCCACAGGCGGTCACGGAGACTGTGCACAGGGCATCTCCGGAAAGAGGCTTGTTGCACGGTGCGAGGGCCGGTCTGTGTCTCACACTTGAACGCACCCTCATAGCTCAGCAGGGGTTCTCCAACAGCTGGTGGGTGGAATTAGCACAGCCAGCTGTAGGTGCCCGAGGAGGGGCCCCTTTCCATCAGTAATCGGCGTCTGTCCTCCCACAGCCTCATGGAGTGTGGCATCGGGGTTTTCGCCTGCAGTTTCGGCCTCTTTCTCACCCTTTGCACGGCGTGCCTGAGACACGCGTGGGCCCTGGAATTACCCACCCAAGCATCCTCTGTCAGACTGGTCATTCTAGGCACTCAGCTCCCTGAGCACGGCGTGGATATTATTGGGGTCTTCTACCAGATTTGACAGGGGAATCTTGAAGGCAAACACTGCGTTGTTTTCTTAGAACGGGTCACTGTTTTGGGAACTGACTGTGTGGCCAGGAAGCCCAGAAGAGGTGGGAGACAAGCAGGTATTTGCATGATCGTGATAAGTGTAAGGTGAACAATATTACTGATGCAACTTTTAAGGAAAGGAAGCACCTAGCTTTGGGTAGGGGTCTGCCCCTTGTGTTCTCCTGCGATGCCCATACCCACTGTGGGAGACACGGTCACATGAAACACGAGGACACCGCAGCCGACCCAGTGTCCCCGAGACCCTTGCCTGGCACGAGGACACACCGTTAGCCTGCGGGGCCCCTGGCTCGTCCCTGCCTTTGCATCCAAACCTAGCGTGTTGTGTTTGACCCTGGCGACCCAGTGCAAACGCCCGTGGAACCCTCCAGAGCCTGCCAGTGGGGAGGCCGTGCTCACCTCCCCACAGCCTGTGCGTGGCCACGGGTCCGTCTTTCTCAGAGGGGGCACACGGTGTGCACCGAGCTCAGAGACCCCAAGCACAAGACGTGGAAACTAGAAACTTTAAAAGCAGGCCGTGTATCATCTTTCCTGTTTAGAAAATAGGCCCGTCACTCCCGAAGAAGGGACCTTCCGGAAACCTCTTCCTTCACGTCAGGCGACACGCTGATTGTGATGTCGGCCGTGGACACGATGAGAACTAAAGGCCGTGGTGTGTCTGAGTTGTGTACTCACGATACAGAAAGCATGCAGCATTTCCCGTCGGCAGAGATCGGGTAGCCGTGTGTCCTGATAAAAATCACCGATGTCGTTGACTTCTTCCTCTCCGCACGCCGGCCTCTCCACACAAAAAGGCGTCTTTGAGCCGCGATCGTGAACTTCGCAGTGTTCCTGTGTTCAGCAGGGAAGGCTTTGGGCTGTCCTGAAAGAATGCAGCAAGCGTTCCGAGTGATGCCCTGTGAGGCGCCCCCTGGCGCTGGAAGTGTGGCATTGCACACCTTCCTGCTGTGGGCGATTCTTGGAGCAAAACAGAGCCCGTGTCAGGGCGGGAATCTGAGGGCGGCCGAGGGCGGGAATCAGAAGCTAAGCACGGACCTGTATCAGAGAGAAGCTGGACAATGCACACTTGTCCACGGACAGAAAGTGGACAGAGAGGAGCTGGACAATGCACAGTTGTCCGAGGACACTGTAAATGGACAAATCAGGTCAGCCAGCAGCCCGGCAGCCCGGGAGACGGATGGCGTCCTTCAGCATGTGGGGTGCACAGTGCTCATGGTCCAGTCTCCAGGGAGAGCATCTCCAGCGTCCTGAGACCAAGGGGGGAGCAGGAAGGTCCCCAGGCGCCGTCGCCCTCCGGCCCCCCGTGGGACCTCCTGCTTCCTGTCCCTGCACCGAAACATCGCAGGCACTGGTCCCCACAGGCAGTGCCGTTGCCAGGCGACGAGACCGACCCCACGAAGCTGCATGCTACAGCTGCTGCCTGGGCCCTGCAGGGTTCTGTGTCCGGCAGGCAGGGAAAGGAGGGTCACCGTGTGGACCTTCATCTCCAGAAGATGGGGTCTGCCGTGTAGTGAGGGCGGAGAGAAAGAGGAACAGGTGTGTCCCCGAGCGACGTGCTCTCCCCAGACAGCCAGGAGCAGCCCTGCCTTTACGGGGGTCTGGCCTGTGGGCTCAGACCCTGGTGGGGAGGACTTGTGTCCTGGTCAGGGTCAGACCCTCGGGGGGAGGACTTGTGTCCTGGTCAGGGTCAGACCCTCGGGGGGAGGACTTGTGTCCTGGTCAGGGTCAGACCCTCGGGGGAGGACTGTGTCCTGGTCAGGGTCAGACCGTCGGGGGGAGGACTTGTGTCCTGGTCAGGGTCAGACCCTCGGGGGGAGGACTTGTGTCCTGGTCAGGGTCAGACCCTCGGGGGGAGGACTTGTGTCCTGGTCAGGGTCAGACTCTCGGGGGGAGGACTTGTGTCCTGGTCAGGGTCAGACCCTCGGGGGGAGGACTTGTGTCCTGGTCAGAGAAGCCAGTGCGGGGAGGACTTGTGTCCTGGCCAGGGAAGCCAGCCAGCGGAGGACTTGGGTCCTGGCCGGCCGAGGTGAGCCGAGCCAGTGGAGGACTTGTGTCCTGGCCAGGGAAGCCAGCCAGCGGAGGACTTGTGTCCTGGCCGGCCGAGGTGAGCCGAGCCAGCCTGGAGTATCTAGAGGGGAGGCAGCTGGTCCTGCTCCCCTTTCTGGACGACGTCTCCCCCAGGAAGGGAAGTGCAGATCCTAAAGGAACAAGGTCCCTGACAGACAGTAGAAGAGGTGGCCTGGGCTGGGTTCCTGACACGCCCCCCAGACCCCCTCCCAGGAAGGCCCTGTGGCCCAGGGGGTGTGGTTAGGAGGTGGCTCCTTCCGACCCTGGGCCCCAGGGCCGCGCTTTCCCAGGGTGACCCACATCCAAGGCACACGGGAAAGGGTCAGAAAGCCCGGTCGTCGCAATGCAACAGGGACACGTCTGATGGGCATCTTTGCTCCCGAGCTCCAGTGGGGTGGCCGAGGCTTTGTCGGGGCTGCGTCGGGGTTCAGTTCCCCCACCACATCCGCTTTCCTCCTCCTGCTCCTCGCACATGTGCTGACTGATGCATCGTAGACACCCTCCTGCAGGTCCGTCAGCATCTGCTTCCAGCAAGGCCCGTCCGCACTCCGCTCCAGAACACTGTCTGCGGAGAAGGGTGTTTGCGTGGACATCCGCCTCTGTTACCGGTTCGGTTTTGTTTGTTTTTCCTCCTGGAGAATTAAGCAATGTATTCTTTTGTAACCTTTGATTCGTAACCACTCTAAAACTTAGTGGGTTAAAATAAAAACGAGCATTTTTTTTTTTCTCCAGTTCAGAAATCTGCACTGTGGACAGGGCTCCCTTTCAGAACTTCTGTGTGCTTACCAGGGTACAGTCGATCTGTAGACTTTATCTGAAATCAACACAGTGGCCCGGGCCGGTGTGGCTCAGCGGTTAGAGCGTCAGCCCGCAGACCAGAGAGGCCCGGGTTCGGTTCCCGCTAAGGGCACGTGCCTCGGTTGCAGTTTGTCCCCGGCCCCGGTTGGGGTCGTGTGGGTGGCGACCACTCGATGTGTCTCTCTCACGTCGATGTTTCTCTCTCTCTTCCTCCCTCTATCCCTCATGCTCTATCTGAAGATAAATGCAAAAATGTCCTTGGGTGAGGATAAAATAAATAAATAAATAAATAAATAAATAAATAAATAAATAAATAAAATCAACACAGTGAATGGATAGTTCACTGATAGCATAACTAAAGTGTTACTATTTTATTATTTTTTTAAATCCTAACCCGAGGATACGTTTTTATTGATTTGAGAGAGAGAGGAAGGGAGGGATGGACAGAGGGAGACAGAGAGGAACATCGATGACAGAGAAACATCCATCAGTTGCCTCCTGTCCCTTCCCAGACCAGGGAGGCGCCCGGCACCGAGGTCGGCGCCCTGCCCGCAGACCCAACTGGCAGCCTCTCGTGCGTGGGCCATGCTCCCGCCCCTGAGCACCCGGCCAGGACTGACGTGCTGTGTTGAAGCGAGGACACATGTGCACACGCCGTGACGTATCTTAGTCAGGACTGCGGGGTTCCTGCCCGACGGCACCGTGACCAGCAATGACCTGCACGGCTCAGCTTTATCTTTGCTCCTTTACAAACGGTCTGTGTCCGTGTCCTACACGCAGTGGGCTAACAGCCTCCCTCTGCAGACGTTTCTATAACGGGGTTTAACATTTTCTTCTCAAGAGGAACGGAAGACTCGTTTCTCACTTGTACGCCCTCGAGTTAGTGCTGCCAACCCGCTGTGATTTCGGTATGACCTCTCCTAACAGACTTCTGTTCTCTATTAGTAACCAGAGGTCGCATAAGAAAGGTAAAGATTGTCGCCCTGGCCGGTTTGGCTCAGCGCTTGGCACGTCGGCCCGTGGACCAAAGAGTCACGGGTTCGATTCCCATCAAGGGCACGTGCCTCGGTTTCGGTTCGGTCTCCGGTGCTGGTCAGGGTCGTGCAGGAGGCAGCCAGTCGATGTGTCCCTCTCACATTGATGTTTCTCTCTCTCTCTCTCTCTCTCTCTCTTTCTCTCTCTGCCTCCCTGTCCCTCCCACTCTATCTGAAGATGAATGGAAAGATACCCTCGGCGAGGATTTAAATACATATATATAATATATAAAGCGAAGGAAAGACTGTGGGAGAGCTCCCTGTGACGTGCAGGACCTCTGCGTGTCCTGCAGGGGGCAGTGTCCCACAGTGAAAAGGGCCTGTCTGTGCCCTCTCCTTTGATCCTAAGCTTCTCGGTGCAAGGTTTAGAAAGTGCATTTTCCACCAACACACCCTTGCTCGTGGCACATGGCCTAACAACCGGTCTTGTTCCTCTCCTTTAGAAAATCTGTGTAGTTTGAACTTTAGCTGTTGAACATCAATTTCTCACGTTCAGTAGTTTGTTTTGTTTTAAGGGCATCCAAGTGTTCAAGTAACGCCTTAGCTTTCTGGAGTTTATTTTCAATAGTATTATTATTATTATCACAGAACCAACAGGCCACAGGCGTGCTGCGCCCTTCTGCCTGCAGCTGGACGGTGGTCTCCAGGGGCAGACCCGAGTGACGCCGGTGCCCGCGGAGAAGTCCTTGGTCGTGCTGTGGTTTCCAGCAGCCATAGCACCTCTGCACAGGCCTGCAGCCCTGTCTCAGGGCAGCCAGAGGGGCTGGCCAGTGGCTCTCTCTCAGCACCTCCCAGGACTTAGGAGCTCGCTCCTTGGCCTGAAACCTTGCAGCCTGTCCCCTTGGAAAGACCCAGAGTTGGAGTCGTGTTGCCAACTTGAATTCCCCCTTGAAGTGAGACAGAGAGCTGGCCCTTTTCAGCCTCTCCGTGGGGAGGCAAATGCAGATCTGAGCCGCCTGCCTGGCAAAGCGGAGGGAGGGAGGCAGGTCCTGGGACGCCCAGGTTCCCAGACGGGGAGGAGGTGGCATCTGTCTCCCTTTCCCAGCTTCCTCCGTGTGTGACTCACTCTGTCAGGGTGGGGGTCCACCCTCAACGCAGCGGCCCGAGGGCACGGGGCTTGGTGCGGGGCTCCGCTGCCTCTCGACCCCTGTGCACTCCAGGCCTCCTCCTCGCCCTCCGGGCCCCATGTCAGCACCCCCCGGGCACCAGTGTCTGCGTGGGCATCCTCTCTGTGCTGGGACTCTCCCTGGCATTGACTTGGGTCAGAAGCGTTACCCGCAGGCGGCAGGGCGGGTTGGCGGTCCAACTACTCTCGGCCCCCTTCTGCAGTTTCGGTGCAGGACACGGACTCTGAACTTGCTGTGCAGCCAACAGACCCGCTGAGGAGGCCGGTTAAGGCCGCACCTTCAGGGACACTTCTCACTTGGCTTGCTCGTTGTCTTCCGCCTTTTTGAGGTATAATTGACAAAATTGAAGATACTTAGAGGGTACAATGGGATGATCTGATGTCCATATACACTGAAAGAATCCCTCCCCTCCGAGTTAACACACCCATCAGCTCCCATATTTCCTCTGTGTGTGTGTGTGTGTGTGTGTGTGTGTGTGTGTGTGTGTGTGAAGATCTAAGTTCCGCGGTTAGCAACTTCAATACGCAAGACTGTGAACCGAAGTCACCATGCGGGACGCTCGAGCCTCAGCCTTGGTTTGTCTCAGAGGAAGTTTGCACCCATCTTATTCTTCTGATTCCCTCCGCCCCCACCCCTGCCAGCCTGTCTCCTGCCGTCTGTGACTCTGAGCTCAGCGTCTGTTCCTGCTTTACTTCTCTGTGTCTTACACACCAGCGTGCCAGGGGCCTTGCACTGCCGCCCGGCCGCCCTGCTGAGCAGATGCCCTCCGCTCGCTGCGGGCACGAGGGCCGCGTTCCTGACCTCAGGACTCCTGTCTGCCCACCCGTGCTTCCGTCCCGGTGGGTGGACTGCTTCCTCCAGTGTGCGCCTGGTCGGCGCACAATCGTTCTTGGCTGCTTCTGAGTGTCAGGATCTTGCCTTCAACTGCTGACGTCGTCTTTAAGTGACTCTCTGTAAAGAGGATGTCCTAAGCATCAGATGCAGCGGGAAACACCTTGAGGTCAACAGCTGCGTGCTGTCGGGAAACCCTGGAGCTGCCGAGTCAATATGTTCTGTACGCAGTGGGTTCTTTATTTTTTAATTTTTATTTCTTGATTTTTAGACACAGAGAGAGAAACGTGGAGTTGTTCTATTTATGGGTGCATTCATTGGTTGGTTCTTGCAGGAGCCCTGACCGGGCATCAAACCCACAACCTTGGCGGACCAGGACGGCGCTCCAACCGGCTTTGCTCCCCGGCCAGGGCTCTGCAGGGGCCCTTGAGGGGAACAGGGTTCCGTGGAAGAGCCCAGGTCCCACTCCCTGTGCACTGGGCAGCAGTCCACACTGGAACACCTGTAGCATCGCGTCAAGGCTGGTTGTGAAACCCCTACAGTCCCTCTCGCAACAGTAGCGCCACTTCAGTTCACTTTTACCCTTTCAAGGGGCTCAGCATCCCCTGGGTTACACAGGTACACCCTCGCTGCCCCCCTGACCCAGGCTGAGAGGCAGGGGTGACGGAAAGGACCAGCTCACCTTGCTGGTCACTTCTGGGAGCAGTGTACCTCAGGGCCCGTCCCCACCCCTCCCTCATGGACCCCAGGACGGCTCCCGTGCACCCAGGAATGAAAACACTCAAAATACTCAAAAATGTTTCACAGCCCTGGCTAGTGAGGCTCAGTTGGTTGAGCGTTGGCCGGTGCCCCAAAAGGTCGCTGGTTCGATTCCCCGTCCGGGCACAGGCCTGGGTTGCGGGCTCGATCCCCAGTGGGGGGCGCACAGGAGGCGGCCATTCCATGACTCTCTCTTATATCCCTCTCCCTTCCTCTGTCTTTTTTTTTTCAATCCTCACTCGAGGATATTTTTCCATTTTTGTTCAGATAGAGTGCAAGGGAGGGAGAGACAGAGAGAGAGGGAGAGAGAAAGAAACATCAACATGAGAGAGACACATTGACTGGCTGCCTCCTGCACGACCCCGACCGGGGCTGGGGACAAACCACCACCGAGGTACGTGGCCTTGACCGGAATCGAACCCGAGACTTATCGGTCCCCGGGCTGACGCTCCAACCGCTGAGCCACACCGGCCAGGGCTGCCTTCCTCTCTCTTTATGCTTTCTAAAAGTACTTATAAAAGAAATAAAATGTTATCACGCTAAGGCGATGAACTTGCACAGTGTTTTTAAAAGGGAAGAAATAGACACAAAAACCCAATTCCAAAGAAGTGTACTTCTGGGAGCCCATCAGGGTATGTGAGAAATGGGGACGGGCGACAGAGGAGGGGATGGGGGAAAGAATGACCTCCAGCACACTCTTGGAGAGGCTGTGAGCGGTTGAGACTGTGGCTATGTCTGTGGCTACGTAGCAGAAAGCAAGAGCAAGGGCGCCTGGTGGGTTCCCGGAGCCAGGCCCGGGAAGGTGTGGATGCTGGAGACCACCCTGTACAGGCGGCGCTGTTCTCCGGGACAGACCACGCCGGCCCTGGGGAATAACGAGGAGGTAGGTAGTGTGGGTGTCGGGGACGGTGTGAGGTCCGTGGACGGAGCTCCTCGCCTCCTGCTCCCACTGGGAGCCCGGGAATCCACGGAGAGCTGCCAGGATGGTGTGATTGCACCTGCCCGTCCGTGCTGACCCGTGTTGCACTTCAGGGTGGGTCCTGTGCTGAATCGGGGAACAGATGACCGCTTCGCGCACAGTGCGCAATCACGAAACTGTTGGAACGAGAGGGAGGACGAGAGGACCCGACTCGATCGACAGTAGCTCTGAGACACGTCCCACATAAAACTCAGCCGCTCACGGGGTGCAGTTCAGGGCTGGGTGACCGTTCCCTGGCAGGTGCAGACCGTGCGGCCTCCGCTCCACGCCGTGACCGAGGACGCTAGGACGCTCCGATGACCTGGTCGCCGGTGGTCACAGTCCCGGTTCAGATCAGGCGAGGTTTTCACTTCAGGCCAGGCCCAGCGGCGACCACGATTCGAGTCCACGACAATAATTCCCTCAGAGTTTACAGACGAAACACATCAAGTCCCCCTTTGGTATGAGAGGATACAAAATAAAAATAAAAAATGAAATACTGTAGTCCATAGTGGATACTCAGTAAATATTTACGAACTGAAAGAATGTTTGATAAAAACTCCTGATCTCTGGAAGTTCCACTGATGACCACCTACTCCTCTGGCACCTTTACTTAGACTTCACCTTCCATTTTGAAATCCATGTGGACTTTCATTTTTTATTTAAAAACATTTTTTTTCCTTTATTGATTTTACAGAGGAAAGGAGAGGGAGATAGAGATAGAGAAACATCGACGAGAGAGAACATTGACTGGCCGCCTCCTGCATGCCCCCCACTGGGGATCGGGCCCACAGCCTGGGCATGTGCCCTGACCGGGAATCGAACCGGGTCCTCTTGGTGCAGGGTCGACACTCCACCACTGAGCCACACCGGCCGGGCCAGAATCATTCCTTTTCGTGTCAAGGGAGCAGGTAATCTGTGAAAGCGTTGGGTACAGTTCCTGGTCAAATAGGAGGTGCATGTGTGGAGCGCCGTCTCAGAATGAGGGTGTGGTTGCTATGACTGGTCGGCTAGCTGTGCTCCTGATAAGAACATGGGTGGGAGCATTTCCCCCACGGAAAGTTCCTCCTCTCAGTTCCCTCCGCCTGCACTGTCCGGATGAATTGCAAGGAACTGCAAGTGATTGGAAGTGGGCGTATCAACTGCCCCAATGCTCTCGGTGCCCCACAGAATATTTTCACTGCAATGTCTGTGCTCAGTGGGGAGGCGTGGGGACACGTGATCTCACCCAGGGCCTCTCGAGTGCTGGGGTGGTCAGCAGGGGGCCACCCGCAGGTGCTGGGGACGGAACACCAGGGCATTCCTGACGTGCTCTCTGCCCACGGTGCACGCGTTTGCTTTACCGCAGCTCTCGAAATACCTTCACAGATATTTTCTACCAAGCGTTTATTTTGGAAACACTTACTTGGCGTTTAAGATGGCGGTGGTTCGATGATTTGCCTCCCAGAGAAGAAGTGTTTGGGACACGCATTTCCGCTGAGCTGTGAGCTGTGCGCTCTCGATTCCCTGCGAGGAGAACCGAGGCTGTGGGAGTGTTCGGATGGCTCACACGTCAGAGAGGCCAGTGGGAGGCAGATGCACCCCTTTTGATGCCAGGAAGACAGCTCTTGGCAGACGGTGACGCGTTTCCCCAGGAGGACACGAGGAACCTGGAGACAGACTGGAGACGAGCAATGGCAGAGAGGGGCCCGTGGAAGTTCCCAGAGGAGCTTCCCGGGGACGGGGTCTCCTCTGGCCCCCGTTCCTTTGCCCACTGCCGTCGTGCTGTGAGAAGCTGTCACGGACCGCGAGCGGGTGACGGCGTGGTGCGGCTCAGGCTGGGCGTGCCGACGGTCCTGCTGGATTGGGCGCACAGCAGAAGGCACGGCACAATGCGGTGACGAGGTGTCGTGGGACGTCTCGGTGGAGGAAGAGGAAACGATGATTCGGCAGTGACGTTCATCAGGACGGGGCCAGCGGAAGGGACCGAAAGCCACGGGAAGATAAGAGCGTGGGCCGCCTCGGTGGGCAGGGACACGGGACTGCTGGGTCCCGGGAAGGAAGGCGGGCAGGGTTTCCGTGTGGCTGCATGCGTATGTCCACTGCTACGTTGCGTCTCCTGGGAGAGGATGAAGGCACGGAGTGACCGTGTGGCAGAGACCACGAGAGAACAGTCCGTGGGCGTCGCACAGGCGTGAGGAAAGGGAGCACGGCTTTGCCTCACTGCCACCGCCGCAGACAGGTGTGTCCCCTCCTGCACACAGCGTCTCCGCGTCCGTGTCTGGGCCAGGACCGGGAAACCACCCATAGCCAGTGACCTGCACGTGTAACTAGCGTTATTTGGAAAACGGACACCTAGCACTTTCCCTCCTAGAGGCTCAGCGTCTGTTTCTTGGCCAGGACCAAGACACCCACGCATAGCCAGGGACCTACACGTGTTATTAGTGTTATTTGGAAAACGGACACCTAGCACTTTCCCTCCTAGAGGCTCTTCCCGGTGGCCTGGAGGATATAACGTAATCAGTGATTTTTGTTTCCCAGCAAAGTTGCCGAGTGGAGCCCTCCTTCGTCCCGTTTTGCGTCACCCCGGTGCCCCTCCTCCTGGCCACGAGGAACACGCTCTTCGCCCGCCTGTGTCTGCCCCAGGCGCACCTGCGTCTGCTGATGCCCGTCTCAGCTCAGCTTCACGGCCTCGCCGTCCGGCACGGCCCACGCCCTCCACTCTCACGCTGCCCGTGCCGGGACCTTTATGACTCTTCTCCTGGCCAGTCGCCGTTTCCCTAACGCAGGCCCCTCTTCCTGCTCGCCGACCATCTCTTCACCCCCGACGCGTGGCTGCGAGCCGGGGAGATGCATGAGTGCAACGCCAGCTGGGTTCATGTGGGGACAGTGACATGGACGGAACAGCTGCATCTGAGACCCTCACACTCCTCGGTGCAAATTCGGTCGTCGGTGTGGGCTCCAGCTTGACTCCAGGCACATACCACGGCCCCCCGTCTGAGCTGAAGGAGCGTGGTGAGGCTGCGGGGGGCACGCAGCCTCTGCGTGGGCCATGTCTGAGCATCTCAGCTGGCACCTCTGCCTTGGTCTCCACGGGGCGCTACAGCGTGGCTTCCCAGGGAAATGGGACGTCTCCCCTACCCGCCATCTTTTCCTCGGGCCCCTGAGCACTGGGTTTGCAGCCCTTATCAGGGCCTTCTTTTTCTCAGACGTGTCCCTGTGCGCCTGGGGGAAGGTGCCGGCCGCAGGTGGCCGTGTCCACGAATGCACAGGAGTGAGTTCTTCTTACCCAGTTCAGCAGACGCTCCCAGCTCTCGTCCTCCCAGCCGAGGAGCCAAACACTCTGATGGGCAGCGACCAGGTGGCCCTCGGGGACAACCGTGTGCGTGTCCGTTTTACATCTGTTTTGTATGTCTGGAGGCTGCGTGCAGGGCCTTGGGCAGGGGTCACGCCCCATAGGTACGTACCGAAATGACCTCGGCTGAGATGGCCTTGCTCTCGGCCACGCTCATGGCAGGGCCTCATTTACGGCACGAGCGAGGGCGTGACATCTGTCATCGGGCGGATCCAGATTTCTAATAAAAGTTAAACTCCTGAGGAATGTGTCCTCACCCCGAGCCTTCTGTCAGGACGCATGCATGGGTTTGGAAAAGCTGGGGAGTCCTGTCAACACCGCGTCTGCGGGGACCTGGACGCGCTCTCCCCGCCCTGAAACGTTAGACGTGGCAATGGTGCCCGGCGGGAGCTCCCCACACCTGGTGAACGCAGGGCAGAGCTATCCGACACGGCAGATGCCATCAGCGTCTTGTTGCCACCCTGGCCCTGCTGTCCCCCGAGTGGGGATGCGCCCACAGGCTGCTTCTTGGGGGACCGAGGACAGGTTCCCTCAGACGCACAGCTCAGGGCTGTATGCAGCAAGAACACAAATAGCTGGAGCTTTAAATGAAGCTGAACTTTCCTCATAGGATGATTGAATATTCTGAGAACTCCGACACCTAAAAGTATTAAATAATGCACTTAAGATTTCTCTTTAAAACTCTGTTCAATACCATTTCCCATTAAATAAGCTCATGAAATATGCGAGCCTAACATTTTATCCTTATTAAGTTTTCATCAGCTGAATTCCCTTTCATGCGTTCGACCTAAATCCCCAATGAAATTCCTATTAACGCGGCTCATAAAAAAGTCTCACCTGTACTCGCCGAAGAAATGGAGCCGCATGTGTGACTCAGCGTGGAATTCCTTCGCAAACAGCCGTCCCGCAAAGGTAAACACAGGTGTGCATGAAGGACCCAGGGGAGGGGGAGCTCAGAACGTGAGCCAGGGCTGTTTCAAGTGGGACGAAGAGAGGGGACACAAGAGCAGGGCCGGAAAGTTCTGGAACGGTACTCCCCGCCGAGCTGAGGGAGCCTGCAAAGCCGTGGACGGAGAGGAGGTGCTTTTCAGGGGGGCTGTCACTGCCTTCTGTGCGCTCTTTTGGACAGTTGGAGGGGTCCCGTTTCCGTTGTCACGGTTACACGCATGGCGTCCTACGCTCGTGGGAATCTCCCCTGCCGCACACAGCGTGGGAATGCCCCTGAGAAGTTGTGTGTGATCCTCCAGAGCTCAGAACCCACCTCATGAGACACAGACCCCCAAGGCACCCCCTGTCCGGCTTTCCCATGCACTGCGTGCTTTCGGGGTGCAGGCCGCGGGCGCCTGACGATGCTGTCATTCGTTTTGTGGAGAACACCTGCAGTCAGAGCTGTGCGGGTGCTTGAGGAGAAGCCCAGTGTCGTCAGTGCCCCTTGCTGTCTAACCTGTGGCAGGTACTCACGGAGGCTGTGGGACATTCGCGTATTTATGGCAGGTTTACATGCACCGATACAGTTATGTCTTCAAAGCATCATGCTTCTGTAAGTATCCTGCTTCAGGTGAACTGTGCCTTGCTTCTGCTCTGTCCGAGGAGGTTGTTATAAACAGGAGCCAGCGTGTCGCGGGCTCGGGCTGCACCCAGGGCCCGGGGCCGAGCGTACCCTGTCACCGCGCGTCACCCTGTCACCGCAGCGGGTGGCGCTCCTGCGGTCGGCCTCAGGCTGCAGGGATTGTGTCCTGTGATGAGTGGAACAGCAGATGGAGGTGGGCAGCACCGCTGGGGGCTTTGTTTCTACAGATGAAAAGGCGTAAGGAACATGTTCAGGACCAAGGGCTGAGGTGAAGAGAGGACAGCTGGTGCTCTGAAGGCGTGGGCGTGGGCGTGGGCGTGGCCAGGCTGTGCAGGAAGGCGGAGCCAGAGGTCAGCAGGCAGCTTTGGAGAAAGCGGTGCAGTTTGTCCTGGAAGAAGTCTGTACGGAAGTACAGTAAGGGGGCGCACTTGGAAAGGCCAGGAGGGTCCAGGAAGGCGGAGGAATGGGGTCGCTGTGGACAGACTGTTCGCAAGGTGTTGATGTAAATTAAAAATAAATGCACAGGGGTTTTGTAAACCTGAATGGAAATCGCTTGTTCCTGACAGGGCTGGACCCTGTGGGGGAGACCAAGACGACTAGGGCGGTGCCTCCTGAGGGGGTGCATCCCTGTTGGGGGACCTACGTGCAGGTTGACAGAGGGACCCCGCAGCTCCAACGTTTAAGAATGGAACTCGGGCACAGCCGGTGTGGCTCCGTGGTTGAGCACTGACCCCTGCACCAAGAGGTCGCCAGTTCGATTTCCAGTCAGGGCACATGCCCAGGTTGTGGGCCCCATCCCCAGTGGGGGGCGTGCAGGAGGCAGCCAGTCGATGTTCTCTCTCATCGATGTTTCTGTCTCTCTCTAAAATTAACAAAGAAAAAAATAAAAGAATGGAACTGGGGTAAAGAAAGGCAGCTGGTCGCCTTGCGAAAGGCGCTCACTCCCGAAACATTGAGGCCACTTTTATACGTTACTAAAAAGACTTCATCTATGTAACAGTTATCGATCCATGTTTGCAGTGATGCATGTGATTTGTCCTTGCACCCGGCTTTGCCAGGGTTAGGCCCCTGGACCACTGTGATGTTGACTGGTTGCTGCCTGGAGGGTTTGGGAATGCAGCAGTACACTGAGAGGCATGGGTTTGCTGGCTCACTGAGTTCTTCCTAACACACATACTCCTTGCATTGGTGTATGTAGTCTTCCATTGTGTTTTTCTGCTAGGTCATCTCATGTGACTCTGCTGAGCAACCAGCTTGCGTTGCTTACACGTGTGAACGTGGGCCAAGTTGAATGAAGCCCTGGGAGGTGTCCTGGCGCATCCTGAACCCGCCTCCTGCCGGCCACTCCAGGGCCCGCCCTGCCCCTCCCTGGGGACTCCCGACCTGGATACCTGGGCTCACGGGGACTGTTGGCATGAATGCAGGTCTGTGCTGGGAAGCAAGGACCGCTGCGTGCTGTGGTTTCGGTGATATTATTGATGACGTAGAGGAGGCAGGAAGCACTCCACGAGGTTTCAAGCGGATGTGAGTCCCCGCCCCGTGGGTGAGATCGTGCCCGCTGCCAGTGTCCTTCCCTGCCTGGGTGCATGCTTGCTCGACTTTGGGAAAAGCAATCTGGGGAAGGAAGAGCCGTGTCCAGGTTCTGAACCGAGTAGCTAGGAACAGAGGGGCGGAGATGGAGGTGCCGGGGGAGGTGAATGGGGTTCGCCCAGGGACGGACTCCGTTTGGGGCGTGCCAGGGCATTTCTTTGGGTTAGTCCGGGTGGCTGATGGGTTCGGACTGTTGAACGCACGGATGGAGCCAGGATGAGATCATCCCGCCTTCTCAGGGAGGAGGGAGGACACGGAGGAGAGTGTGGGCGTGTTGGGGCAGTATTGCCAGGACACACGAGGACACTGAGCTTCAGGGTGGAGCCCACGTGATGTGTGCTTAGCACCTGGGTGACCGAGACTCTGCAGTGACCTGGGGACCCGAGGTGGTAGCTTCTAGGACGGACACGCCTGCTCCCAGCTGGGTGACTGCCCGTGTGGATAGCAGGAGGGGCCGGTGGCAGGGTGCAGGGGGCAGGGTGGGGGGCCCGTGGCAGGGGGCGGGGTGGGGAGGCCGGTGGCAGGGTGCAGGGGGCGGGGGTGGGGGGCCGGTGGCAGGGGGCGGGGTGGGGGGCCGGTGGCAGGGTGCAGGGGGCGGGGTGGGGGGCCGGTGGCAGGGTGCAGGGGGCGGGGTGGGGGGCCGGTGGCAGGGTGCAGGGGGCGGGGGTGGGGGGCCGGTGGCAGGGTGCAGGGGGCGGGGTGGGGGGCCGGTGGCAGGGTGCAGGGGGCGGGGTGGGGGGCTGGTGGCAGGGTGCAGGGGGCGGGGTGGGGGGCCGGTGGCAGGGTGCAGAGGGCGGGGTGGGGGGCCGGTGGCAGGGTGCAGGGGGCGGTGTGGTGGGCCGGTGGCACGGTTCAGGAGTCGGGGGTGGGGGGCTGGTGGCAGGGTGCAGAGGCCGGGGGTGGGGGGCTGGGGCTGAGCACGCAGCCCGGCTCCTGCTCCCCTCACACTCCTGCTGGGAGCTGGGCTGCGCTGCCCCGAACCACCAAGGCGCTGTGCCCGTCTCTGTCCAGGCGAAACCATTGCAATAACCTGGTTAGTATCTAACAGGCAGGGAGTGAAGGGAAGATGAACTAATCCTCCAGGTCTATTCCCCGCTGCTCAGTCCCAACAAGAAATGAGGAAAATGAAGTAAAAGGGAATTTCCCTAAAACGAGGGGACGGAGACAGTTAATCCAGTCACTTTTGGCAGCTGGAAAAGGCATCAAGTGAGCCTTTTTATTTTCCACCGAGCGAGCACTTTCCCTGCTGAGGGGCAGAGGCCTGGGGGGCTCCCCGGGAAGCTGGGGCGGCTGAGGAGCTGTGGGATGGACGTGTTAACGGTCTGCAGGACAAGGGGGGACCCACGGACAGGCCTGGCTGACGTGTCAGCAGCAGCCAGACCAGCCTTGGGAGTGATGAGGTGTTGGCATCTGGAGGGCCTGGTACAGCCCTCTCCTGGCAGGTGGGAGGGGGAGCTCGTTCCTGTTCGGTTCAGCCGGGGGAGCAGCCAGTACCAGAGGGCGCACTTGGAATTCAACCCTGAGCTGCTGGGAGGACAAATGTGGAGAGCTGTAGAAAAATTGCAGCGAGAACAAAGATAACGCAGCCCTTGAAGGGCTCTGGTGGGAAGGCCGAAATTCCTTACGTGGGTAGCGCGTGAATTCTGTGGAGTTGAGTGTTAACCGAAAACTGTCTTTGCAAGATGAAAAATCCGTGCCTGTATTTCCGCTCCTCCGAGAGCCTGCGGTGGAGTTACGGGGTCCCCCCACTGCAATGGACATCTCAAATCCTGATTCTGGAAACCCTCTGGCGATTACTCTCGCGGGACTTCAAGAAGACACGTTGTGATTTTTTGTATTGAAAATTGAATGACCTGTCCCATGAGTCCATGACATCTGCCAGCCTTGGTTTGCCCCAAAGGACTGTTAGTCCCACCATATGCTCAAGTCCACCGTGAAGAATTGAAGGAGTGTCACTGAGGATAATCTGAAAACCCGTGTGCTTCAGGTCTGAGGACGCCTTGAAAGAGAGGAGACCCCAAACGTGACTGAGGGAGGGGCGGTGTTAGTGAGTTAAGCCTCAGACAGGAATTCCTAGAAGGTGGGCGTGCACTGGGCTTGCAGGGTCCCTGCGTTTGCCTCAAACCATCTTCGTCTCCAGGTAGAGACACACCCTGTCCATGGTTCACTGTCCTGGATTGTCACTGTGTCATCCTGGTGGCATAAAGAACAGTGCCTTCTTTTTAAAAATAGGTTTTTATTGATTTTATTTATTGATTGATTTTTATTGATTTTTAGAGACAGAGGGAGGGAGAGGGAGAGAGAAATAGGAACATCAATGAGAGAGCACATCGACTGGCCGCCTCCTGCATGCCCCCCACTGGGGATTGGGCCCACAACCTGGGCATGTGCCCTGACCAGGAATTGAACCGGTGACCTCTTGGTGCAGGGTCGATGCTCAACCACTGAGTCACACCGGCAGGCCTCTTTTTATTGATTTTAGAGAGACTGGAAGGGAGAGGGAGAGAGAGAAACATTGATCGGCTGCCTCCCACATGCCCCCTTCTGGGGATGGAGCCAGAACCTGGGCATGTGCCCAGATCAGGAATGGAACCGGTGACCTCCTGGTGCATGGGAAGATGCTCCGTGCACTGAGCCACCAGCCGGGTAACAACAGCTCTTTTAAAGGTAACGAGGCCCCTGCGCACCTACCGAGGTTATAACCTCCCCCCCGCTCTTGGATACCCACCCACTGCCTTGAGCGGCGCCCATGGGCTCCGTGCCGGGCTGCCCCAGCATCCAGATCCTCAGCGGTGCGTAAAGGAACGAGACAGGCCTCTGTCCGGTGGGGTGGATGTCCATCTACGTGTTTCTGAAGTGAAGTCACTGTGGAATGTCCTACCTCGTGAGTGCCGGCCCCGCCCACCTCGGTGTTACGAGCATAAAGTTTGGCGAGTTTCACGCGGAGCCCTTCCGCCAGGTGCCCGTGTTGCGTTTGGCTCCGTGAAGTGCGGGGCTTTTACGATGGCCGGTGCCGTAGGAAGTTTCAAGGGGACCGTTCCATGGCCTGTATTTTACGTCTTACTCATAGGTTGGCTCCCAAATCTGTCAGGTCCACGTCCGTGAATTAACTGTGTGAATTCAGTTCAGATGGTTTCAAAGCCCTCTTTTATGTTCTCATTGCTCTTGGCTTCGGTCGGTGACGGCAGAGCCAAGAGGAAGAGAAGAGGCAGTCTCACATAAAATTCCGAAAATGTTGGGCTGGCCACATGCTCTCCCCCGCGCTTCGTTGGGAAGTGCGTTTTACCCACATTGGAAACGGATTCTGCGCCCCGAGTCCTCCGTGTCGCCCCCTGATTAGACGTTCGGCGTCGCGCCGTGCGCGGGGACAGATGTGTGCCTTTGCGCGTGGGTGTGTGTTGCAGCCTTGCACTGGCAGAGAGCCGTGGGAACAGGTCCCAGAGGGCCCGGTTCTGCGGGGCCATGGCGACAGGCAGTTGTTCTGCACATGGCGAGCAGCGACCGAAAGTTCAGATCTAATCTTTGCACCTCGGTCTCTCCTAAGAGTCGGGGGACAGATGTTTGGTACGGAGAGGACGCGGCTGTTCCAGTCCAGCCGCCGACTCAGGGCAGAGACGCTCGTCAGAAGCCCCCCAGAGCCGTCACTGAAGGAGGAGGGGTGGACCGCCTCCGGAGAGAGCCCCCGTCTGCCCTCCTGCGTGTCTGAAGGACACTATGAGACGCCTCCTGTTCTGGGGCTGCCCTCCCAGCGACACGGAATAGCTTTAAAGTACTGGTTTGCGGAGTGTTATCCTGTGTCCACTCCAGGCCCTGGCTCCGCTTCCCCCACGCTCTTTCCCGGGAGAGCTTTCCACGCCCCAGCTGTTAGGTCACCCTTTGGAGCACGGGGCCACTACCCAGGGCGATGGTCAGAGCTCCGACGAGCTCCTGGGGCCGTCTGAACAGGGCTGGGTTGGCGCTGTGATGTCTTTTCCTTCCATAACGAAGTCAGAATTGCATTCGCTGTTGACATAATAGTTACACTGTTGACTTGTATTGAACACAAAGTTAAGTAACTTTTTAAGGTAACGTTATTCACTACTGTCCCACATGTGTGGATTTCCATAATGTGTGTGGATTTGTTTTGGTTTAATCATAAATTCCAGACTATATACACATATACATACACATATATATACATCCTCTCCCCTTTCTTGGATACCCCCCACCCCCACCATCTTCAGTTGCGCCCAGTTGCCTTCATGTGTGTATGTGTGGCTGTTATGTTACAGTAATATCCATGAGTAAAATATGGTTAGCAGTCCGGCCGGTGTGGCTGAGTGGTTGAGCGTTGACCCATGCACCAAGAGGTCACCAGTTCGATTCCCGGTCAGGACACATGTCTAGTTTGTGGGCCCGATCCCCAGTGGGGGGCATGCAGGAGGCAGCCAGTCGATGTTCTCTCTCATCAATGTTCTCTCTCATCGATGTTTCTATCTCTCTCTCCCTTCCTTTCTCTCTAATCAATAAAGGAAAAAAAACACTTTTCTAAATATGGTTAGCAAAATCAAGTAAAAATATTTTAAAATGTTATGGGGATGCAGGATTGGGGTAGACGTCCTTATCCTCTTTATTGTAATTTTTGAGTTTCTGTGAGTGTTGGTAGACTGTTCACGTCCCCACGTTAAAAATGGAACATGTTGGTCTTCAGAGCTCATTCGTAACGACTGAGGTCCACGTCCCCCTTGCTAACCCCTGGCTTTCTTCCCAAGTGAATCAGGGTTTCCGGAGCATCTCCTGACAGCCCGGTGATCACAGCGTCCAGAGAAATGCACAGCACTTCATGACACGCGTCCAAGGGCTCCCAGTGCGGAGGGACAGACTCTTACACGTTCATGAGATGAATACTCTGAAAAAACATTTCTTAAAATACATACACGGAAAAGTTCTAACACAACAATTGTATCCCAACCCGTCTGGGGGAAAGAAATCCCAAGGCGGTTGGGGGGGTGCGTGGCTGGGCTGTCCTCATGGTGGACACAGGCGTTCCCGCCCTCCCCACTCCCAGGTCCCTGCACCCTGACGTTCTGGCTCAAGTCCCTGCCAGCGGGTTGGAGCCTTCCGCAGGCTCGGTGGGCCGTAGTGTGCTTGCCTTCTCCAGACTCTGCAGGCCCCATATTCCTTGGCTTGTGGGCCTGTCACTCTGACCGCCGCTCCTCCCTCAGGTCTCCTTCTGTGCCCCTGACCCGCCCACCCCCTCTCACAAGGACCCGTGATGACATGGGTCCACCTGGATCACCCTGGATCGTGTCCCTCGCTCGAGATTGAGCGTGAGCCTTGCACTGGGGGCTGTGTGTGGGATCCCAAGGAACTAGGGAGTCAGAGGCCTTCTGTCTGCCACAGTGTCCAGCTGCCTTGTTTATGATCTTCTTGTTCTTCACTCGGTGAAGCCCTCGGCGCTTGCCCGGGCTCCCGTTCCCCTTCTCCTTACGGAGATGGTCGGTGCCCAGAGTCCATACTCAAGCCCTAAAACACTAAGAACTCTGGACTTTCCCCATTCTTCCTTCCTCGGATGTTTTCCTCCAGGCTCACATCTGGTATTTCCACATTTGAGTTGTTGGTTCGTATCCTGTAGACCCACAGAACCAACGTTTCCGGCCCCCTTATCGCGTCCTCTGCCATCGCCCTATTCGCTAATGACACCCCGAGGTCCCTACCATCCTGGCAAATAGCACGGCACAGGCCCCTCAGCTCGTGGCCCCTCTTCTGCCTCCGCTCACCCTTGTGAACATGGGGCGCCTGGCTCCCGGGTAGGCGTGAGCAGTACATCGTGGGCAGCAGTAAGCGGGGACACCTGCGTCCCCCCCAAATGCACCTGCAGTAAGTTCTAGCCGTCCCTGCCATTCCCCTCTCGGCCGTGACTCTGGAAAGTGCATTCAGCGTTGGCTGCCTCTGTTTTTCATTCCCTGCAACAGACAGTGTGTGGCTGTGTTTGCACACATGGTTCGGGGCGTCCGACGGACATCTGGGCCTTTGCAAGCACACACAGTACTTCTCACGTCGTAAACCGTCCTTCCGCTCCGCCTCTCCCGTCTCCCCTGTCTGCTGCTCTCGCCTCTTGCCTCCTCGATGTCAGGGGCTGCTCCCTTGCGCTGTTGTTACATCCTGCAGTTGGCAGACGTGAGAATCCGTGGGATGTGAAGCCTGGGGCCGGGTTGACTTGTGAGGGAGCGAGTGGTCAGGACCTGGAGAAGGAACACTCGCGGGAGGGTGTCTTCTCTGCAGAGTGGGCAGAACGCGCAGGTGCGCAGCCTGGAGGTGCGGTGCTTACGGCTGGGAGTCAGCCGGTGCACGGAGCCCAGGACCAGCTCGGACGCCGTGTTTGAACACATCGTTCTGGACCCTCCTGGGAGTCCCGTCCTACAGAGCCCCTGGCCCGCCCCTCTTCCCTGGTCATTCACACTGTGGGTCCTCTAAGCTCTGACCCAGCCCCAGGCCTCGCTTACAGCTGTGTGTGACTCAGTGGGAAGGGGGCTGGGGAGACAGCGCAGGTACCCAGAGCTGAAGAGCGTGTCGCGAAAGGAGCTGTCGTGCCATGTCCTTCACCCTGGACCCTAGCATCTGATGTCTGCCCTGCTCCATACGCGTCAGCCGCCTGCAGCGTCTTCTGGGGGAGGGATGGCTATTGGAACCGATGTGTGGGGCCACAGAGTAGAGAAATTGTCCCTCAGACCCAAGTCCTCCTTCCCGAGGCCCAGCCATGCACGTTCACAAGCAGAGTGCATTCAGGAGATCTTGCGACGGGGTTCTTTGGGGAACAGGTTCTCGTGGCTCCCCCCTGGAGAAATGCACGCTGAGTGTCGGAACCTGGTGTGAGCAGACTGGGGCAGGAGTGCCTCTCCCCACCCTGCAGACACGTCCTCACATCCGCACTCGTTTCGGAACGTGAGTCGTCCACACTGTCGGCATGTATGGAGAGCGTCAGCACCCAGCCGTCCACTCTGTCACCCTTAGAGAGAAAGGACTGGGCGTGACATGGCTGGAGTGCAGCTTCTTCATGCAGACAGGCCACGACGCCCCGGGAGGACTTGGTCCAACGGACACAACTCCAGCACCACGGCCCGAGTGTCCGTGACGGAAACCAGCCGCTGTGTAGTCAGGCAGCATCGTCACGCTCCGTCAAAGGCGTTTCCCAGATCTGAGGAGCCTGACAGTGTGCGTGTTTGCTGAGGAGCCTGACAGTGTGCGTGTTTGCTGGGGAGCCTGACAGTGTGCGTGTTTGCTGAGGATCTGACAGTGTGCGTGTTTGCTGAGGATCTGACAGTGTGCGTGTTTGCTGAGGATCTGACAGTGTGCGTGTTTGCTGAGGATCTGACAGTGTGCGTGTTTGCTGGGGAGCCTGACAGTGTGCGTGTTTGCTGGGGATCTGACAGTGTGCGTGTTTGCTGGGGAGCCTGACAGTGTGCGTGTTTGCTGGGGATCTGACAGTGTGCGTGTTTGCTGAGGATCTGACAGTGTGCGTGTTTGCTGGGGAGCCTGACAGTGTGCGTGTTTGCTGAGGAGCCTGACAGTGTGCGTGTTTGCTGAGGATCTGACAGTGTGCGTGTTTGCTGAGGAGCCTGACAGTGTGCGTGTTTGCTGAGGAGCCTGACAGTGTGCGTGTTTGCTGAGGATCTGACAGTGTGCGTGTTTGCTGGGGATCCTGACAGTGTGCGTGTTTGCTGAGGATCTGACAGTGTGCGTGTTTGCTGAGGAGCCTGACAGTGTGCGTGTTTGCTGGGGAGCCTGACAGTGTGCGTGTTTGCTGAGGATCTGACAGTGTGCGTGTTTGCTGAGGAGCCTGACAGTGTGCGTGTTTGCTGAGGATCTGACAGTGTGCGTGTTTGCTGAGGATCTGACAGTGTGCGTGTTTGCTGAGGATCTGACAGTGTGCGTGTTTGCTGAGGATCTGACAGTGTGCGTGTTTGCTGGGGAGCCTGACAGTGTGCGTGTTTGCTGAGGATCTGACAGTGTGCGTGTTTGCTGAGGAGCCTGACAGTGTGCGTGTTTGCTGAGGAGCGCTGGAGGAGAGCTTCTGCCAGCAGACGTTTCGGCCGAGGGCTCGGCACGGGACCCACGTGGGTTTTGGCACACGCGCTTGGAGATCAGCCCACGTGTCTGCTGCGCGCCGTCCCGCCGTTCTCTGCCGTTTTTCAGTTTGTCTTTGGGTTTTGGTGAGAAATGAAGAATGGTATTAAGTTGTGACAGCCCTGGCCGGGTAGCTCAGCCGCTTGGAGCGTCGTCCTGATAGGCCGAGGTTGCAGGTTCAATCCCCAGTGAGGGCACATACAAAAATCAACTTAGTCCGGCCGGTGTGGCTCAGTGGTGAAGCGTTGACCCTGCACCAAGAGGTCGCCGGTTCGATTCCCGGTCAGGACACATGCCCAGGTTGTGGGCCCGATCCCCAGTGGGGGGCATGCAGGAGGTGGCCAGTCGATGTTCCCTGTCATTGATGTTTCTATCTCTCTCTCTCTCCTTCCCCCTTCTTCTCTCTGTAAAATCAATCAAGAGAAGAAAATTAAAAAAAAAGAATCAACCACTGATAATGCATCAATAAGTGAAACAACAAATAGATGTCTCGCTCTCTAAAATAAATAAATAGAAAACAGGTATAACATCGCAGGTCAGAGGTCATGAACTTTAAAAGCAACCAGTAAATGCCAATGACGCTGCAGGGTGAACTTTTTAAATTGTGCTTTTCAGTGGCCGTTGACATTCAGTATTCCTTTGGACTGGTTTCAGGGGTGCAGCGTATACTTAACAAAGTGCTCCCCCAGTATTTCCAGGACCCGCGGAGCACCCCGCATGGTGGTGACCATATTATCGACGGTTTCTGGGGGATTGTTCATTTGGACTCCGGGCCATACGGCGTCTTCCTTCTGCCCGCGGTGTGTTGCCTGCCTGTGCGCTCTGGTGCCTCGGTCCGTCCGCCCCAATGTGCGTTCCGTCGGCGAGGGCGTGTGGGTCGGACGTGCCTTCAGCCCGAGGGAATCGTGGACGTGCTGTCTGCGGATGGCAGGTTCCCTCAGGACTGTCGTGTCAGAAGCCATTCAAGTGCAACAAAACACCGTCTGCGACTTCGGAGGCCGGGCAGGCAGACAGCGCTTTGTGCTGGGTGCCATCGCGGTGGGTCCAGTGACTCAGCTCGCCGCGGGCTGCTCTGGGCCACAGCGCGGGCACGTCCTGTTTCGTTTCGGAGACATCTGTGCGCAGATGGAACTGCCGCCGGTCTCTGAGGTGACACGTGGGAACCCTGAGGGTGCAGAGGCAGGGACGTGAGGTTACACAGCGTGTGTGTAGGGCAGGAAGCCTGTGGGTTCCTGTGTGAGTGTAGTTCATCCATGCAGCCTGCATCTTCCCAGTCCCAGGCTCTTGGGTGTGAGCCCCTAAGCACGCTGCAGGTCCCTGTTAAAGCTGAAACTGTGAGTCTCAGACAGACTGAGACGCAGCCCAAGACCAGCTGGGGTGCTCTCTGGACCCAGGCACGGACATCTGTCTGTCGGAGGGAGGGTGCCTCCCACTGTCATGACAGAATGGCTCAGAGTTCCCAAGTGGCAGCCCCCCGCGAGGGGCGAGGGGGAGGGTCCTGCTGCCCTTTGGAACATGTCTGAAGGCCCAGTGCACCTGTGCACACGCAGGTGTCCAGCCCACGGAAGCGCGGGGATGGCGGGCTATGGAGTTCTCTGCAAGGATCAGGACAGTAGCTCATTAATTCTGACCTACTTAATAAATCCAGGGGTCATGAGGAACACCAGGTCTTTATCATTTTTATTTTACGTTCACATGGTGAGTAGTGACTTGGGTTTGACGCGCTGACCCCTGTTTCTGCAAAGAGAGCCTGACGATCTGAACGGAGACCTTTGTTCCTTTTCACATGATTTTCCTGGACAGTTTTAATCAGCTTGAGCATTTGAAAGACACTGATCTCTGTGATGCCATCGAAGACTTTAAAACTGTGCAGGTTGTGTGGCTCGTGAGAATTGTCATGGTGTCATTAAAATTAGGTGATGGTATTTGGAGGCAGAGCCCAGAATGTGTCCCGTGTGTGTGTGTGTGTGCGTGTGTGCGCGTGCGTATGTGCATGTGTGTGCGCGTGTGTGCATGTGTGCGTGTGTGCGCGCGTGTGTGCGTGCATGCATATGTGCATGTGTGTGCATGTGCATGCATATGTGCGCGTGTGCGCGTGTGTGTGCACGTGTGCATGTGTGTGTGTGCGCGTGCGTGCGTGAGTTTGCCTGGTAGTGTCCAGTACGTGAATGCTGACCTCTGGATGCATGACCCCCTCTCATCTGCTTGCTTTCTCTGTCGCGCCTGAGAAGTAGCCTGCGTGGTGGTGACCATGTGGGGGGCTGACACGGGCGGCTGCCCCCACGGAGCGGGTGGCTGCTGTCGGCAGGTGTCCCCCTGGCAGAGCCTCCTGGTGACAGGTGTGCAGCCGAGCCAGGCTGCCTCCTCAGGCCCTGCGCGGACAGGGCTCCTTTCTTACCGGCCCGTATCAGCGAGGGAGCAGGGAGCAGGGAGCAGGCCGAGCCCCGCCCAGCTGGGCAGAGCCCAGGTTCCTTTGGAAGGTGGCTGAGGACACTCACCACAAAGGGCTCTTCTTGAAAGATGACAAAAGGGTTCCATTTCAGGGGCTCCAGGACCCCTAGGGCTGGCTTTGATGCCCCACGCGGCCCCCTCTGTACACTCGGTGATTCTTGGCGGTGGAGAGGAACCCACTGAGCGTGACCAGAGCAGGCAGCTCCGGGCCCTCCTTCTGTTCTACCCTGACTTGCTAGGGGGACCGTCCTCAGAGTCTCGGTCACTGTCTCATTGACAGGGACATGCTCCTTAGGAAGTATTGAGGAACGAAAGGCGTTCCGCTGCAGCCCAGCCAAGGAACAAGAAGCCATCCACGGACAGCGAGGGCCCTGCGTGTAGGAGGATGCCTGCTCCAGCCGGTGCCCAGTGAGCACGCTCCTCGTGCCCAGGTCGTAAGAAGGGCCCCGGGCCAGGGCCCAGAGCGCACGAGCACCCTCGGGATGACGGGCGGGGTAAGCTCGACCACATGGCCCACAGTGTGCGGAAGGTCTCTGCTGCAGTATTTGGCAATGCTGTCGATGACTCATCAGGCACTTTGTCCCCGTCCTATGGCCAGCGCCTGCCGTTTCTACAGCCAGGCTGAAGGAGACATTCCATTCAGTGACTCTCGTTGTCCCTGGGAGTCACTCATGAGCGTCTGCAGGGTTAGGTGCTGGGGTCGGAACACACTTTAATGAACAGCTCTAGCGCTGATGGGTGAAGTCGAGCCTGAAGACAACAGCCAGTGACGTCTAGTAGGATGGTGTTTAGTTTCATTCCCTCTGGATTTTGATACGTTCTTCTAACACAGTCGGGGATACCATGCGTAAGGGAACAGTACACAGTTGTTCGCAGCCCAGAGCCTGTAGAGCGGCCGCTGGGAGCGCCAGCCAGACCAAGGAGGGCTGCCTTTCATTTTCCCTCACGTCACAGGAACTTGGGAGGTGGGGAGTCCCAGACCGCTTTGCAGATCAGTGACTTGGGGACTTGGAACTGGGGGACTTCCTGCTCTGATGGGGGACTTCCTGCACGATGGCTCCTGCACGTCTAAGGTGTTGATGGAAAGCATCCGGAGCAAAGGCACGCACCTGCGATGCTGCCCTGTTTCCCTCTAGCTGCAGGGGAATCTGGGTGCTGGATGTTGCCGTCGGGTATGTTTCATCCTCATGGCTGCTTCTAGCTGCAGGGGAATCTGAGGTGCTGGATGTTGCTGTCAGGTACAATTTATCCTCATGGCTGCTTCTAGCTGCAGGGGAATCTGAGGTACTGGATGTTGCTGTCAGGTACGATTCATCCTCATGGCTGCTTCTAGCTGCAGGGGAATCTGAGGTGCTGATGTTGCTGTCAGGTACAATTCATCCTCATGGCTGCTTCTAGCTGCACGGGAATCTGAGGTACTGGATGTTGCTGTCAGGTATGATTCATCCTCATGGCTGCCTCTAGGTGCAGGGGAATCTGGGTGCTGGATGTTGCTGTCAGGTATGATTCATCCTCATGGCTGCCTCTAGGTGCAGGGGAATCTGGGTGCTGGATGTTGCTGTCAGGTATGATTCATCCTCATGGCTGCCTCTAGGTGCAGGGGAATCTGGGTGCTGGATGTTGCTGTCAGGTATGATTCATCCTCATGGCTGCTTCTAGCTGCAGGGGAATCTGAGGTGCTGATGTTGCTGTCAGGTACAATTCATCCTCATGGCTGCTTCTAGCTGCAGGGGAATCTGAGGTACTGGATGTTGCTGTCAGGTATGATTCATCCTCATGGCTGCTTCTAGCTGCAGGGGAATCTGGGTGCTGGATGTTGCTGTCGGGTACAATTCATTCTCATGGCTGCCTCTAGGTGCAGGGGAATCTGGGTGCTGGATATTGCTGTCAGGAACGATTCATCCTCATGGCTGCCTCTAGCTGCAGGGGAATCTGAGGTGCTGGATGTTGCTGTCAGGAACGATTCATCCTCATGGCTGCCTCTAGCTGCAGGGGAATCTGGGTGCTGGATGTTGCCGTCGGGTACGATTCATCCTTATGGCTGCTTCTAGCTGCAGGGGAATCTGGGTACTGGATGTCACTATCTGGTAGGGGTCATCCTCAGTACCTGATGACGACATTAAGCAATGGCCTGTTCTTACTGCATTGTTTTAAAAAAATGAAATAAAAAGTTTTCCTAAACACAGGAAATTATAATTCTTGCAGAAGTATGTTTTTACTTAAAACAACACCACCACCCTCCTCCTACAAATGTTCATGGTTTCCTATGCAAGTTGTAACATTCTTCCACAGTATTACCTACGTGAGCCAGAAAAAGTCACCTCATTTAAAAATGTGCAGAATCGGCAACCCTACACTTCCAAGTGGACACAGCTCCCCTTCCTGCCAAAGTCATCTCTCCGCAGCAGTGTCAGCTGGGTCCCCTGGTATGGGATTTCTCCTCAGTGACCTATGAAGTGTTCCTCACACCTAGGGCCAGCAGAGAGGTGCCAGGTGAGCGCAGGACAAGGGACACTGTTGTATAATGAGCGAGCATGGGCATGAATGCACCAGGTCCTATCCAGCAAAACACAGAGTGATTCTCCTGTTCATGTTGGAAAATCTCTTCTCATTCAGGAACTTACAAAGGTGACAGCAAGGCGAGTCGGGGACCCTGCTGCTTGTGGCCCACCATTCACCAAGCTCCGGGAGGCTGCTTTGCGTACTGTGGTATTTGAGTTCTCAGCCCTCTGCCCAGCACAGGGCGGGCTTCTCTGTCACGTATTTGTGCAAGGAAGGTGTCTGTCTGGGCCTCTGTTGCAAACACCTTCCTGGGCTCCATCTGAGTCCTGTGCTATCCCGACCATTTCCAAGTCCCTTTGTCACCTAGGCTCACTTACGTTATTCCTATCTGTCTATCATCTGTGTATGTATCTATCATCTATGTATGTATGTATGTATGTCTTTGTCTCTCTATTTCTCTATCTGTCTATCCATCTATCTGTCTATCTATCTATCTATATCTATCTATCTATCTATCTATCTATCTATCTATCTATCTATCTATCCATCCATCCATCCATCCATCTAGCTGTCTATCTATCTATCTATCTATCTATCTATCTATCTATCTATCTATCTATCCATCCATCCACCCATCTATCTGTCCATCTGTCTGTGCATTTATCTATCTATCTATCTATCTATCTATCTATCTATCTATCTACCTACCTACCTACCTACCTACCTACCTATCCATCCATCCATCCATCCATCCATCTATGCATCTATCCACCTATCTATGTATTCATCTATGTATCTACCCATCCATCCATCCATCTACTTATGTATCATCTATCTATTGATCAATCCATCTATCTATCTTATCTATCTATCTATCTATCTATCTATCTATCTATCTATCTATCTACCTATCTATTTATCTACCTATCTACCTATCATCTATCTATCCATCCATCTGTCTATCCATCTCTCCATGGCATTCCTGAAGATGTGACATGTGGTTAAGACGCGCCCTTGGTATCAGAAGCACAGTCATACACTGTCAGCTAGAGAGTTCTTCGTGGATTCTACAATGACTTAATGAGTATCAAATGTGTGCAGAGCTCATTGAAGAATTACTCAATATCACCCCCAATGAATGAGCAAAGACTTATAGTGCACATTTCCTAAATGTGTGCATCCAGCGAGCAGTCTAGATTTTGTCATTGTTTTTCCTGGGTTTTCTTTATGTAAATGTTTTATTTGTTCATGAGCAACTGAGAGACGAATCTTAGTGGAGGCAATGGCCCGTAGAGTGGACGGCTTCACCGAGTTCTGTCCTTCACGAAACAACGGGAGATTGACATTTGAATGTCCCCGAAGGGACCGGTCAAATAAGGAGAGTTGTTAGTATCCGCCCCTTTATCGGAAAGTCACAAGAGTAAGCTTCCTCCTGGATGCGGCGTCCCCGATGGCGAGCAGGAGCTGGGGCAGGTGGACAGGCAAGGCCCGCCCACGGGAACACGCCGCGTGCCTGCCCCAATCGACCTGGTCACACCCTGCAGCGGCCCCTGGCGGCAGGAGGCGGGCGGTACAGTAGGCCCCTCAGCGGTGGGGGGTTTGTGCAGGGACAAGCCAGCGCATTCTTCGATCTGAAAGCCGAGAGGAGAGCGGGTCACGTGGAGTGTCTGCAATTCAGTAAGTGACGCTGGGCGGTGGGAAACGCCAGGAGCTGGGGGACCTGCTTCAACAGGGAACCTGGGAATGTGTCTGCAGCGCGTCCCGAGGCCGGACCCCCCTGTGGCTTTCAGGTGATGGTGATGGAGGAGCTGAGACCCCTCCCATCCCGACCTTACGTACAGAAGAGTATTGCTTCAGGGAGCGTAGGGACAGCTGGCCAAGGTCATGTTGCCAGCTAATGGCCAGAAACCACTTCTTCCATTTTCCAGTGACTATTCTATACACTGCCTCTGCTTTGCCTTTTTATTTATAAAGTTACAAATGTTCTTAAAAGAACAAAAGAGCCCTGGCCGGTTTGGCTCAGCGGTTAGAGCGTCGGCCCGCGGACCAATGAGTCGCGGGTTCGATTCCGGTCCAGGGCACGTGCCTCGGTTGCAGTTCATCCCCGGCCCTGGTCGGGTTGTGCGGGAGGCAACCAGTCGATGTGTCCCTCTCATGTCGATGTTTCTCTGTCTTTCCCTGTGTCTCCCTCTCTCTCTACCTGAAGAGAAATAGAAAAATATCCTTGGGTGAGGATTAAAAAAAAACAAAGACAAAAGGAACAGTCATGTGGTGCTTGCTTAATGTCCGTCCTAGCCAAGCAGGGCCGGGGGGACACTGAGCAGGGCCGGGAGGACGCTGAGCAGGGCCGGGGGGGACACTGAGCAGGGCCGGGGGGGACACCGAGCAGGGCCAGGGGGACACCGAGCAGGGCCGGGGGACGCTGAGCAGGGCCGGGGGGGACACCGAGCAGGGCCGGGGGGGGGGACACTGAGCAGGGCTGGGAGGACGCTGAGCAGGGCCAGGAGACGCTGAGCAGGGCCGGGGGGGACACCGAGCAGGGCCAGGGGGACACCGAGCAGGGCCAGGGGGACACCGAGCAGGGCCGGGGGGGACACCGAGCAGGGCCGGGGGACGCTGAGCAGGGCCGGGGGGGACACCGAGCAGGGCGGGGGGGGACACCGAGCAGGGCCGGGGGGGACACTGAGCAGGTCCGGGGGACACTGAGCAGGGCCGGGGGACACCGAGCAGGGCCGGGGGGGGACGCTGAGCAGGGCTGGGGGGACATTGAGCAGGGCCGGGGGGGACACTGAGCAGGGCTGGGGGTACACTGAGCGGGGCCGGGGGGGACACTGAGCAGGGCTGGGGGTACACCGAGCGGGGCCGGGGGGACACCGAGCGGGGCCGGGGGGGACACTGAGCGGGGCCGGGGGGGACACCGAGCGGGGCCGGGGGGACACCGAGCGGGGCCGGGGGGACACCGAGCGGGGCCGGGGGGACACCGAGCAGGGCCGGGGGGGACGCCGAGCAGGGCCGGGGGACGCCGAGCAGGGCCGGGGGGGACGCTGAGCAGGGCCGGGGGGGACGCTGAGCAGGGCCGGGGGGGACACTGAGCAGGGCCGGGGGACACTGAGCAGGGCCGGGGGACACTGAGCAGGGCCGGGGGGGACGCCGAGCAGGGCCGGGGGACGCCGAGCAGGGCCGGGGGGGACGCCGAGCAGGGCCGGGGGGGACGCCGAGCAGGGCCGGGGGACGCCGAGCAGGGCCGGGGGGGACACCGAGCAGGGCCGGGGGACGCCGAGCAGGGCCGGGGGGGACGCCGAGCAGGGCCGGGGGGGACGCCGAGCAGGGCCGGGGGGGACGCCGAGCAGGGCCGGGGGGGACGCCGAGCAGGGCCGGGGGGGGGGACACTGAGCAGGGCCGGGAGGACGCTGAGCAGGGCCAGGAGACGCTGAGCAGGGCCGGGGGGGACACCGAGCAGGGCCAGGGGGACACCGAGCAGGGCCAGGGGGACACCGAGCAGGGCCGGGGGGGACACCGAGCAGGGCCGGGGGACGCTGAGCAGGGCCGGGGGGGACACCGAGCAGGGCGGGGGGGGACACCGAGCAGGGCCGGGGGGGACACTGAGCAGGGCCGGGGGACACTGAGCAGGGCCGGGGGACACCGAGCAGGGCCGGGGGGGACGCTGAGCAGGGCTGGGGGGACATTGAGCAGGGCCGGGGGGGACACTGAGCAGGGCTGGGGGTACACTGAGCGGGGCCGGGGGGGACACCGAGCAGGGCTGGGGGTACACTGAGCGGGGCCGGGGGGGACACCGAGCAGGGCCGGGGGGTACACCGAGCGGGGCCGGGGGGACACCGAGCGGGGCCGGGGGGGACACTGAGCGGGGCCGGGGGGGACACTGAGCGGGGCCGGGGGGACACTGAGCGGGGCCGGGGGGACACCGAGCAGGGCCGGGGGGGACACCGAGCAGGGCCGGGGGGGACGCCGAGCAGGGCCGGGGGGGACGCTGAGCAGGGCCGGGGGGGACACCGAGCAGGGCCGGGGGAAGCCGAGCAGGGCCAGGGCTCAGGCTGTGCTCACCAGCCATGCAGCAGGGAAAGGAATCCTCGTCTAGGGGTAAACAAGACTTCCCATCACTAAAAAAGGGGGGGAGGAGGGAAAGTCGAAATACACTGGAGTGTTTATCTGTGCTGTGGGAAGGGAGCCGGGCTCAGTGGAGAGGAGAAACGGGAGCCTTTCAGGAGAGGGGGAAGGTTTTACTTCGTGGAGAGGGCCGAGGACGGGGAGGGGAAGGAGGGAACAGGAGCAGCCCGGGCCTGGGTGCTCGAGCCCCAGTCAACAGCACTGCAGTCGGACGTGGGCACGGGGGGACCCCAGAAGCAAGGGCTGGTTTAAGCGCCAGCCACACGTGGCAGCCCGGCCCGGACCAGGACAGCTGAGCTGAGAGCCCAGACGAGAGGCGCCAGCAGGAGGAGGAGGTGGACCTGGGGGGCAGCGGAGGAGACTGGGTGCTGGGCCCTGACATTTCTCTCTGAATGTATTCATTTACCAGCGGGTAAAAGCAGCTGTAGACCAGGAACAGACACCCGTTGTCTTCTCCTGTGGCCGATGAGCTACCTGGTTTTCACAGCGGGCCTCCGGGTCACTTAGAGCGGACTCCGAGGAGGCAAGGGTCTATTTGTTCGTGGCACGATATTGCAGGAATAAGCACCAATAAAGGTTACACATACGAAAGTTAAACCAGGAGTGTAATACCGGGGGAAAGGCTTCTTCTGGATTGCCAAAAAAAGGAGAAAGGACTAGGGGAAAAGAAAGACTGAATTCCCACCTGAGCGCATGGCTCACGGGGTTGGAGTGCTGCAAACAGAGACGCTATGGAACGTCATCACGAAGGAACACAGGGCGACCGCCGGGCCACCACTCCAGCCAGCCTCACGCGCACGCGGTCCCCCGAATGACAAGTTTGCGTCCGCTGCTCCACGGCCCGCTGATTTACGGAGAGAAGTCATACTTACCGTTTCTTGCCAACGTTTTTCCGCGGATTAAAATATAAACACGGCCTCACGGCTGCCCTGGGGACTTGCAGTATCATGAGCGTCATCTAAAAGCACGTTGGGTTATGAGCAAATGAAATCCATACGCGTCCCAGGTAAACAAGGTGTCATGATCTATTGAGTTCAGTGCCCTCTGCTCCGTCTGATGGATCGCCTGGGACAGGCCAGCTCCGGCCCTGGGGCTTGGCCAGATCGAAGCCGGGCGTCCTGCAGGGGGAAGGGGATGCGTCTCCTCTCCTGCTTCCCCTGGGGCCGCAGGTGCCTGCCCCTTCTCCACCCTCTGCCTGGGCTGTGCGTCTCGGATGGCGCCCGGCTGGTCAGTCCCTCCAAGCTGCCTGCTTTCCCTTTTTCAAGTGTGACTTGGTTATTTTGCCATGTGCTCCTTCTGTAAACCTCAGAGTTCTGTCAGCTCTTCTCGCCCTCATGCCTTATGCCTTCCAGCAGCAAAATGCCGCTCATTGTATCTCTGATAACGTGTAGTGTCTGCTCCTGTGCCTCCATGCACCTTCTGGCTGTGGAGTCTGCCTCCCGTCTTCCCCCACTCCATCCTCAGGAAAGCCCACAGGGTGGCTTAGGAGAGCTGAGCCCTGTCACGGCTTCTCCCCACCCCGAGAGCAAGATTCCAACGTTCGGCCTGACTTGTGGACCCCCAGACACGCCTGGCTCCGTCCCTGATCCTCATTTCTGCTCCCTGTACACCTGAGCTGGGCTGTTCTCACCTGGAGGCTTGACTGGTGAAGAGTCCACTTTCAAGAGCCTGTGCGTTGCTGGTGGAACTCATTTCCTTGGGGCCCTGCCTTTTCACTGGGGGCCACCTTCATAGCCTGGGGCTGCAGTTTGCTGCTTTCGGGCCAGACAGTCTCTCTAGGGCTCTAAGCAGACTCGCTCGGCTAACGTGGGGTCTTATATGGTGTCATCAGTGGATTCCACTGTCCTTGCTGTTCTGGTCGGAAACAAATCCCAGCCTGTGCCCACGAGGAAGTGGAGGGGACCACACAGATACTTCACACCATGGGGCTGGCTTGGGATTGTGCCTGCAACAGCTGTGAGCTTAGGGAGACTCTCTCTCCTTCCCTCTCTCTCTTTCTCTCTCTCTCTCTCTCTGCATGTGTGTATGTACACTTTGTATATATTCAGATGTATTTGTAGATAATTTCTTTACAAACACTTTTGTCTAATATTTGTATTAGCCTAAGTAAGAAAAAATGCTAAAACCAAATCTGCCCAAAACGCTGAGTCCGTCTTGAGTTTCACAGCAGAGTGTGTGTCCCTGACCACATCTGATATCTGGTGTAATCCCATCATCTTCTTCTTGGCTCTTCGTTGCCTGGGCCCTGAATCAAGTCTGCTCTTTGCTCTGTGTGTGTGTGTGTGCGTGCGTGTGTGTGTGTGCGTGCGTGCGTGTGGCGTGCGTGCGTGTGCGCGTGCGTGTGTGTGCGGGCGTGTGTGTGCGCGTGCGTGTGTGCATGTGTGTGCGCGTGCGTGTGTGTGTGTGTGCGTGCGTGTGTGTGCACGTGTGTAGGCTCTGCCCATCGTAAGATCGTGGTTAATTTCCGTGGATGTTTTGATGAGTTGACGAGAGAACAATGAACGCAGCAGCAAAGCGCGGCCAAGCGTAGGTAACTGAGCTGAGCTGCAGGACCCAGCCTGTGTAGGAGCTCAGCAGGGCTGAGGACTCATCTTCGGGTGCAGACAGTTCCCCCAAGCGGGCCCCACTCCTGCGGCCACACAGGAGACCTTTGTTTCAGGCCCACTGCGTCGGGCCGTGACAAACCCACAGAACGGTCCCACTTGTCACCACTGTCCTCGGCCGGACACGCCTGTGTGGGGACCACGCGTCGACGTGTTTCAGACCTGCTGAGCCACGGGAGCCACGCGTGTTTGTGTGTGCCGTGGGAGGCCAGCATGTGGATGCGATGTGGATGCAGACGAGGTGGGGGGGTGCGCTGTGTCTGCGTGATGGCTCAGAAGGAAGATCTCTTACTTCCGGGGCCCTCCGGACACCAGGATTTCTCCGGCGCGCGTGGGTTGTTACCCAGCTTACACCATCGCTCACCCCGCCCCTCGCCCACGTCTCACTCCTGCTGCTCTGTCCCGTTCCCTGGGCTCTGGCAGCTGCTCCTTCAGACAGCGGGACGCCTCTTCCTTCTGCAGCCCTCACCCCCAGCCCAGGCCCCACTCGTGTCACCGTGTGGGACACCTGGGCTGCTCGTGTGGCCTGTTGCGCACGGTCGGCTGTGGCGTGTCCAGCTTGCTGACTGGCCCTGTGGATGGGAGGCAGGGCTCCCTGGAGAGGGTGTGCTCGGTGCCGCGGGGCAGGGCAGTGTGCCGGGCTGTCCCGGAGAGCTGGTCCGAGTCAGCAGGTCCAGCACAGGGTGGAGACGCGGGGGCTGAGGGTCCAGGGCCGCTGGAGGGAGCCACCCTGGGTGTGCCAAGCACAGCTCCTGGACACAGCGCACGGGGACAAACAGGGAGCGGGCCCCCTGCATGAGGGGAGCGCCTTCAGCACTCCGAGGAAGCTTGACATTGTGCGGCCAAGGAGGGCTGTCCGCAGGGCAGGGCGCGGGAGGGCGCGTGGGAGCTGAGAAGCAGCACCTTGAACTCACGCAGGAGCACCCTGTGTTCCCAGTGCACAGCCTCTCAGGACCAGACACACCTCCGACGGCAGCGGCTCCCAAAACGTGTCCTCTGGAGCAGGGGCCGTGGGTCCTGGCCGCACGGAAAGAGGACGTCTATTACGGAAACGGGCTTCCTGGCAGAAGGGATGAGGCGTGATGCCACCCCCCCCCCCATTGTTATTTTAGAAATTGCTGAGATCTGAGCTCAGCAGACTCCCCGAGGATCTGAAAACACCACGGAGAAAGTGGTGGCCGTACACTTTCTTACGCATAACTTACGGGTCCAGAGAGCTGTGCAGGGGATGAAATGCAGGCTGCTCCCTGGGCCGCTGTTCCTTTCTCGGGGCTCACTCTACCTTTCCTTTGCTCCTTTGTGGTCATGACGAACCTTCTGCTGGAAACTTCTGGCCTCGTCTTACCTCGGAATCGGGGGTCGTGCATGATAAAACGGTATCCGTGGGTTTATCTACACAAACCCCATAAAATGATTTGCCAGCACTATAAATAAACGTTTTTTGTGATCCAAATCTTTAAACCCAAGGAGAACTCAGTGCTCCAAATGAAATAAACTGAAGTCCGTTGTTGGCCCACTGAGATAAAAATGTTAAGCTATCAGATATTTACGGCTGGGAAGGCAGCTCGATGGATCATGGGACGTGATCATACTGCATGCGTAGGTGTCAGGATAAATCGGTAAACAGATAGAGACACAGGTGGCTGCATGGAGCCGTGGCCGTCCTGTGGAGAGCTATAACCTATAGAATGCATTTGCATGTCATTTTCCTAGAGAATAAATTAACCTTCGATTTCTCCACGTGGGCTATAATTTGGGAACAACCCATTCAGGCCAAAGCAGCCTTGTGTGTTTAAGTCTTCAGCGCTGCCGTCAGGGGTACGGACTGTATTTCACACAGCCGACAGCATCAGCTTTGCGGATGAATGTTTATTCAGCGCAGCCAAATCCGTCCTAATGCAAAGGGACCATCTGTCTTCCACAGTGAGCTCGAGACTTCTGGCCTCGAGACTGTGAGGACACGAAGGAGAAGGGGAGGGGGAGAGGGCAGAGACGACCTCGAGTCTGCGTGTCCAGGCAGTGAACTTCGTGGACGTGCACCTGTCCGCGTGCAGACAGGATTCAGAGAATCACGCACTTTGGCGAAAAGGTCGGCCTCACGTCGCGTCAGCCCCGTGAGCAGAGAAACGCCCCTTCTTTCCTCCCCGGTTGCGGATGTCCCCAGCTGGTGTGAGGACTTCCGCCGTGTCCCATGAACTCTTTCCAGCTCAGAGGGTACGACAGGCTCCCCCTTCAGCTGGCTGCCCGAGGACAGACTCGTCCCTCTCTCGGAGCCTGAACACGGCGCTCTGCACCTCACTTTGGAAAGCATCACGTAGAAAGGGGGGGCTCTTGGTTTCCAGGTTACAGGGCTCTAACGCGACCCACACCGGGGGGCTGCTTGGATGCCAGTCCCCCCTGCCGTCCAGTGTGAAGGACAGCGATGCCGGCGTCCTGGAAGCTGTGTGAGCAAGCGAAGGAAGGACAGACACCCGGGGACTGTGATGGGCGGTGCTGCCGCTCCAGCCTGGGGCCCCTCACCGTGGCAGCGGGGCGTGTGTGTATTTTCTCCCCCAAGGGCTGTCGCCCCTTCCCACGAGGGTCCCTGGCTGTCTGCCCGTGGGTGTCCCTGCGGCCGTGCCCCCTTCTGTGGAGCCGCCTGGAACCCAGAGCTTCCCCCAAGGTGACCTTGCCTTGGGTGACCTTCCCCCGCCCTGGAAAGGGGGCTGCCCTGGTTGTGCAGGAAACAGAATGAGGAGCGGCTGTCCCCTCCGTCCTCACAAGGTGGGCCTTTGTGTGGGAGGAGTGTCCCTGTCGGCCCACTCGGAGGACCGGCCGTGACAGCCCCGCGGCCCCGTGTCCGTCACTCCTGTCCCCGCGGAGAGAAGACCGGCTGTGTGGACAGCGCTGTTCTCAGGGTCTACCATTTGTACGTTTCATGAAGGCCCGCCACAGGGACACTTCAGCCCCTGGGCCTGGGGGACGAGCTGTGACGCGCAAAGCTGTTCCTCTCGTGGATTTGCTGGTGCGTCACGGGAATTGGTTCCACCGGCGACACCGTTCCACCCGCACGGCGGCCGGGACTCCGGTCTCGGGGATTGGAAGAGAGAGTGACAGACCTCCCGGGGGCTCCGCAGATGTTCACAGGTGAGTCGCCCGCGGTCTGCCGGTGTCCTTTGAGAGTGTTCTCACGGCTGGGTTCGAGGGTCGGCCACTCACAGACACTGTTTAGTTTCTTCCCTCCGGATCCCAGAGTGTTTGCAGTGACGTAGTCCTCTCAGGGGAGACCGAGGGTGTCGGGATCCCCACCCGTGTTCGCTGCGGGGCAGCAGTGGGAAGGGGAGCGGGAAGAAGCACAGTTGGGGACCGTGGATCTCCACAAACGAGCGCGGCCGGGCCCGAGGCCCCGAGGCCCGGGGTGGGCGCCCCTACCACCTTCACCTGTTCCTGGGTCTATTTTCGGATCCGAAGTCTGCACTCAGCGCGAGTCCTTCCCTGAAGTATAATTACAGAATGTGAAAAATGAGGCTGTTCACCGGAATGCTAAAAACGCATCTGTGCAGATCACTCTTGGCCGGCTTCCCAGCTTCGTGTTACTTAAGGAAAATAATGATGAGTGAGCGTGACAGAGGAAGACGCGGAGAAGTGTGAATAATGACGCAGGGTGACCGTCGTGGACCTCCGACAGGACCGGGGACACGCGTTTGGGCCTCCAGGGCCGCTCCCTGTCCTCGGAGGGCAGCGACGGCGGAGAGGCATCCAAGCACAGGCTGCTCTGCACTCCCCTTTGTGTTCATTTCCCATCACAGGAGGACCCAGCTCACGAAGGGACTCAACGAAAAGAAACCACTGGCAACCTGGACGTTTCAAAGTGACCCGTCCAGTAGGGACCCAGTGCAAGGGGCTCGTGGTCTGAGAAGCGGTCGAGAGGTTTCCGAACAAATGGAGAGTGTCTGCCCGGGCCGTCCGTGTCCAGTCTGTCTGTCCCCTCAGATGCCACCGCCGGCTCACCTCTGCTCCTCGGGGGTGCGTTTCCCGCTGACATGAGGCCACCTGGACTGAAACAGGGCGTTTGGTGGCAGCCTCGGACAGACATGTACGGAGCAGGGACCTGATGCGTATCGGACTCGTGCATTTGACGGGGTGTCCTGGAGGGTCGTTCCCTCGATCCGGGAACTGCAGAAACGGCGCCTGTTTTCCCACGGAGGACGTTACTCGGTCGGTTCACACACAGGCGTGGGTTGGAACGGCACAGCGCACAGCCGCTCAGCACGCAGAACACAGGACGAGCTCGTGTGTGGGGAAAAGTCACAGCAGCTGGGGAACTGGAGCGGGCTGGAATTCTTTCTGAAGAGTCCAAATTCACATTACTCACTCAGAATTGCCACACTGGGTAAACTTAAAAATTATCTGTAGCGCATAACGGCATAATCTTAGTTTAGTAGACCATCGGGTGTGCTCCCTGTATTTGGGGAAGGTGCTGGGAGGAAATTCCTGTGTGTGAGTGTGTGTGTGTGTGTGTGTGTGTGTGTGTTCATGCACGCACACACGTGTGCTTGCAGAACATGCCTCTGGGAAGTATGAGGAAGCTGGAAAGGAATGAAGATGAATTCTAAAATGAGGACTCCCGCCCCTTTTCCTAACCCAGCGTGGAAACACCCCCGCTGCCTTCCGCTCCCGGTTCTCCAGCATCACTGGCAGCCTGGTGTGGGGTGTTGGTGAAAACGGCCTCCTCTGAATTTGGAGTCACCCCGAGGACTCACGTGAAATGAGACCTTACTGAGAAATACCCTCGGGTACAGATCGGACTGGAGATTGTGTGCAGTACGTAAATGAGAACGTCTACGAATGAGCACGTGTTGAACTGAAACTGCTCCCCAGTAACGAGAGAGCGTCCACGTGGAGAGAGTAGAACCCACTGCTCTGCGGCCTTGCCCTTCTCCTGACGTCGGGTGGTGAAGCAGACCAAAGCCGGGCTGGGGAGAGGCACAGCCCCCAGTCGCGCGGGATTCTAAGCGTGGTGGTTCCACCGGGAGGAAGAATCCACGAAGAACCCTAACAGACTCACACTGAGCCGTGGGTGCGTGATCCCGGGAGGCCAGCAGAGTGGGTGTTGTGAACTCACGTGGGAGCGGACTAGGTCGTCTGTAGCTCCACGCAGGATTTGATGGGAGACCACGCCTGGCGGACGGCACCCAGCCTGCAGAGATCGAGGGGTGCAGGAGCACGCGGGGGAGGAACAGCCTCTGGGTCTGCTCCGGGCTCGGTCTGCTCCGGGCTCGGTCTGCTCCAGGCTCGGTCTGCTCCGGGCTCGGTCTGCTCCGGGCTCGGTCTGACAGCGGGAGGCAGCCGGCCATCCCGGAGCAGCAGTGCGGGCTGCCGTTAGCGTGGCCCGCTCGGAGGGCGTCCCTCACCTCGCAAAGCTAGCGGCACACACGTGACTTATCAGAGCCCATGCCAGTCACACCCCTTTTCTGCCCACTTGGGGAATGAATCGGGCACGTTTCAGAGGACCCGGTAAGAAGTGGTGCACATTAGCTCGGTGACTCCCCGCAGAATCTCCCACCCAGCGGTGGATTTGAGAGGAAAGGTGTCAAGTATTTTGCCAAGTTCATAAACAATGGAGTGATTGCCCGTTGGACATTTCCTAGGTGTAGACGGTTAATTTATGGGGTTTACAGATCATTCACGTCTTGGAGCCGTGTTATCAGAATACCAGTCACGGGAATGATTCAAGTATTACTTTCGGAAGCGTTGAAAGGACTGCTGTGTTCGGCCATCGTCCGGAGAAGGCTGACCGCTGAGATGTCGCTTCAAGCAGCAGCCCCCGTGCAGACCCTGATTTACATTTTCTGCAGGTTATCAGAGGTCAGCATCTGGCTGCGCCACCGCCCGGACAGGAAGGCCCTTTGTGGTGTGAGTCTTCCTCCCCTCCGCGACCCCCCTCGCACCGTCCATCATCCTTCACGGCCCCACAGGGTTTTCTCAGGCCTGTGTCTTTCTCTCCGGTCCCTTCCGTGCCCTGGGGTAGGGTTACAGGCTGATAAGTCTGTGAGGGCCCACACTCCTTCTCTCCCACCCCCGTGCCTGCCGAGACCAGCAAGTGTCCGCACCCACGTGCGGGCAGGTGTGGATGGGTCTCAGCACGCTCAGCGGCTCCCATTCAGCCTCCTGGGGAGGTTCACAGGTCCCCCTGCAACCCAGTCCTTCGGGGGGCCGTGGGGCTTCACCTCAGACGGTCTCCCCTCCTCAGACTCTCTCCCCTCCTCGGACTGTCTCCCCTCCTCGGACTGTCTCCCGTCCTATGAACTGTGCCTTCGAGGGCAGGTGCCTGGTGCCCTGGGACGTCGCCTGCACGTGGCACAGTGCCTGGCCCGCGGCGTGTGCTCGGTGCTGGGGAACAAACGCCCAGGCTCCTGTGGAACTGACGGACTCCGGCTTGCTGGTTCGGAGCCCAGTGGGTCTGCACCAGTCGTGATGGTGCCGCCCACAATGTGGCAGGTGCTCTCCAGAGGTTGGTGCCGATGGCATCCAGGGAGCAGACGTGAGGGCTGCTGCTGAGCGTCCTGCGTGCACAGGGAGCAGACGTGAGGGCCGCTGCTGAGCGTCCCGCGTGCACAGGGAGCAGACGTGAGGGCCGCTGCTGAGCGTCCCGCGTGCACAGGGAGCAGACGTGAGGGCCGCTGCTGAGCGTCCTGCGTGCACAGGGAGCGGATGTGAGGGCCGCTGCTGAGCGTCCTGCGTGCACAGGGAGCAGACGTGAGGGCCGCTGCTGAGCGTCCCGCGTGCACAGGGAGCGGATGTGAGGGCCGCTGCTGAGCGTCCTGCGTGCACAGGGAGCAGACGTCTGGGCTGCTGCTGAGCGTCCTGCGTGCACAGGGCGGCCCCTCACGGCACAGCACCCCCGGGTCAGAGCCTGGGCCCTGCCGCTGTGCAGAACCCCGAGACACGAGTCGCAGAGCAGCCCCCCACGGCACTCGGTGCGTTATGTTCGGGTGTGAGTCACATCAAGGCGGCTGCAGTTTATCCTACTCACCCGCGCCTTCTCCGGACCCGACAGGGGCCTGTGTATGAGGACTGGCAGCGTCTCGATCTGTTCTTGGGGAGAACATGCCCATGACATCCGTGTGGCGGACCGCTCCCCTCTGCCCTGTGCCGTGCTCTGTGACCTGGGGTCTCCTGGCTGCTCAGATCCACAAACAGAGCCGCTTCTCCCGTATGTGACGGACACTAAGATTAACCTGCGCAGGAACAGGTCCCTCCTAACGCGTCTCCGCCCTGGAGCACGACGGTGCGTGTGTGAGGACTGCGTTCCTGCCCCACGCCGAGGCCTGGTCATCCCGGACGGTGCGTGTGTGAGGACTGAGTTCCTGCCCCACGCCGAGGCCCGGTCATCCCGGACGGAGTGTGTGAGGATGGAGTTCCTGCCCCACGCCGAGGCCCGGTCATCCCGGACGGCGTGTGTGAGGACTGAGTTCCTGCCCCACGCTGAGGCCCGGTCATCCTGGACGGCGTGTGTGTGAGGACGGAGTTCCTGCCCCACGCCGAGGCCCGGTCATCCCGGACGGCGTGTGTGAGGACTGAGTTCCTGCCCCACGCCGAGGCCCGGTCATCCACTGGACCAGCCCCGAGGCCAGGAAACTGCTCGCCAGGGGTCCTCAGGACGGGACAGAGAGGTGCTGTGGGTGTCACCCATCTACCCAGCAACAAGGGGCAGGGAGGGACATGGTAGGTGTCACCCATCTACCCAGCACCAAAGGGCAGGGAGAGACCACCTCAAGCACTCATACGGACCCAGAAGTTTCATGTAAGGGTTCTGTTCACTTCTCAATTTTGAGGGTTTTTTTTCTGTCTTTTTTTTTTTTTAATACCCAAGGATATTTTTCCATTTATTTTCAGACAGAGTGGGAGGGAGAGAGGGAGAGACAGAGAGAGAGAGAGAGAGAGAGAGAGAGAGAAGCATTGACGAGAGAGAGATACATCGATTGGTTGGCTTTCACACGACTCCAACCAGGGCCAGGGACCGAACAGCAACTAAGGTATGTGCCTTGCCCAGAATCGAACCCAGGACTCTTGGGTCAGTGTGTCACTGGTCTAACCCCTGAGCTCGACTGGCCAGGGCTCCCATCAATTTACAGAGTCAGTGCAGACTGTACTCAAACCTAGGGTTAGGAATAAAGCATGTGGTGACTTTACCCATAGAACAAAGTAGAAAAAAATTAAGGAAACACCCGGAAGTCAGCCAAAGGCCAGTCCTCTGTGCCCCTAAATATATGTGCTGTGCTACTTTCCGTGCATAGACTGCTCTGAACTCCATTCTCAGGGAGACAGCAAAGTCCCATCGGGCAGAGCACCCACTCGAAATACAGGGTCTTCAGAGAGGTGCCGTTTCCTCCTCCGGGTCCCTCTGAGGCTCCTTTCCCCCTCTCTGTAATTAGCACGCGGAAGGCCAGGCTCCCGGCCCTCCTCCACGCGAACGCCAGCGTGGTGATGACGCTACCTTTGCGTGTCTCCCACTCAGGGAGGGCAAGATGAGCGAGGGTATGACTGACAGATCCACAGCCGTCGTGACCAGATCCACAGCCGTCATGACATCCCACTGCAGTGCTCTGGCAGGCGCACCGCTCGGCTCTCTGGAACGCCTGGCCTTGCTCATTTTCCTGCTGGCCACACACAGTGGGCATTGGGCATTATGCCTGCTTGGGTTACTGCAGACCTTTAGACGCTCTTCTTCTAGTATTCATAGGAGACCCTTTAGGTGTACCTGTGCAGGCCAGGCTTGTTACGTTCTTACAAATATAAATTCCTCGAAAACGCGGTAGGTTTCCAATGTATATCCTACACAGAAAGCTTCAGGGTCTGTCGTCATTCCCAGAGTTCTTTTCTGTGTAAAGGTCTCAAGTCTGCCTTACAGATTGGCCTTCTCAGTTCAGCCCGAGGCTTTCTCTCTCATCTCCTCCTTCCGCAATGCCTTAGTGAAAGAGTTAGGGACCGCGACCACAAGAACCTTCGGCCTTTTCCGTTCACGTCCTGCAGAAACCATGTGCTCCACCTTGTAAGTTACCACGGGTAACAAATCTACTAAATCCTCTCAAGGTGTGTCCAAGGTCGTACGCTTTCTACCGTCAAAAAGGCGTTTCTGCACTCTGTCTGCTCCAAGAAGATAAGCCAACACCATTTTTGGAAGGCCGTTTCCTGGTACCGTATTTGTGGCACAAGTTTCCATCTGGGATAGTTTAACGTCTTATAGTCACATGCCAGGTGCTCCATACGTGACATCTGAACATTTGAAAGAGTGGCATTGTATGGTACAGGCCGACTTGTTGGAAAGACTCGGGAACGTCCTGCCAATCCCCTCAAACGATGTTGACCTTCAGCAAGTCGCTGGATCTATTTATATTTGAAATATCCTGTCAGGGCAGCTGAGAGTTTGTTGAAACAAGCCGGAGCTTTTGGCCGAGGAATCCGAGGCCAAGAGTGGGGCGGACCTGGGAGGCAAGGTATAAGACTGGCCAGCAGTGCGCCCCAAGGTGTGGACAGTGTCCAGCGCTGGCCGGAGGGCCGTGGGCTCGCTCTGGGGTGGTCTAGCTGAGGTATGAAAGCACAGGAGCCGTTCCTGTGGGGTTGGGGCACACCTGTAGACGTTGTATGCAGACACGCCCCGCGGGCACGGACCGGCGCTGAGATTTTTGGATGACTCTGGGACGAGTGTCTATGAGTGTGGGAAGAGGGGCCCACGTGTCTTTGGGATTTGGTCAAGCTTCCCCGCTGACAGTGCGCAGATTCTTTTGTTCTGGTGATTGACATAGAAAGTAATCGTGGACATATGACTCCCAATGTGAATTTCAGACGGTTTTAAGGATGAGTCATGAAAGGAATTGATCAGCAGCCCGTTACTCTGTGGCAGCTGGCATCGTCCAAAACAGGCAAATACTTTCTAAATGAAAAACGCGTCTCTGCAGCTTTTCCAATGGAATCATTTATTTATACTGTGGGAACGAGTACTGCTGTTCCTTTTAGATTCTAATAGTGGGTTGGTGTTTACTTTTTTCTTGTCCACGTCTGCCGCTCCTGAGAATCGACCCTATGTTTGTTTCCAAGGGCATTATCCAGTCTTCCGGCCCGGCGTCTTCCTTGGGTGTTCCCAGTTGACTCTGATGTGAATTTATGGGTTTTTTAGTTGGTTTGGGACACAATTTTATACTAACAGGCATGTGAGCTTCCTTTTAAGGGTACTGTTTGACTTGGGGAATGTTCCATCCTTTCTCGACATTGAGGCGGATTTCGTGCCGTGCGTGTGTGAACAGGAAAAGCGCGCTCCCTTTGGAGTGCGGAGAGCCGTCTGAGGCGTGAGGGAGGCGTCGATGGGAGAGCAGCGGCTCCCTGGGCTCTGTGCATTTCCCCAGGGAGCCGCGCCTGTTAGCACCAGACTGCTGGTCCCTCTGCTCTGGGCTCCCTCCTGCTCTGGGAGGAGGCGTCACGCACCCCCTGTGGCTTTGGGAGAAGAACTCGGGGCGTGCTTCTTCCCGCCCTCCCTTCCGGGAGCCCGCCCTCCCCGTGACAGCACGTGCTTTGGCCTGCCACCTTTGCAGCATGTCGCCAAGAAAAGCAGCACAGTCGGTAGTGAGAGGTTTCTTAGACGCCATTCCTGTGCTGGGATCGTGCAGGAGGCAGCGTAACGGCCCCCAAGACGCCCCCGTCCTGGTTCCCACGGCCTGTGCATAGCTGACCTGCACCCACAACGGATGCCGCAGGTGCAATCGTGGTGAGCAACGGCCTTGGGAGGGGAGGGGATGCGGGGTCGCCCCGGCAGCGCCCTGTCATCGCGAGGATCCCTGTGCGAGGAGACGGGAAGTCAGAGGGCAGGCGCAGGTGTGAGGACAGGGGCAGATGCTGGGGTGACCGGGCTCCGGGCATGTGGGCGCCTCGAGACGCGGGCACTGGCCAGGAAGTGGAGCCTCCCCCAGAGCCTGCAGGGGGCGCCGCCTGGGGACCACGCTGGCCTTCGGACCTCCAGAACCGCCAGATCGTAAATGTCTCGGCACATTTGTGCTCACTTGTCACGGCGATAATAGGAACCCAGTGCAAGTGCCTAGCAGTAACTTCACTGTGGAAAAAATAATGCCAGGATCCTGCAAAACACCCCACAAAACCGCAGCTGAATGGGATCGCAGCTCACTGTGCCCTCAGCGAGGTCCCCAGAGCCCGGCCGGCCCCGGGCGTGTGGTGATGCCGGCGGAGAAGCACCTGACCCCCAGGGTCCGGCAGCAGGTGCCGAGGGGGCCGAGCGCATGGCTGGGGCCGGGGCCAGGGTTCGCTGAGCCACTCAGGGCCAAGGCCCCATCCCGTGCTTCTTTAAGGCCGTGACAGTTTTTCTGTGTAGGGCTTCGTTTTGCATCAATTTAGATTTTTTAAAATAACGCATTAACACGTTATTGGTCCTGATTACTGACTTTCGCGGCCTCCCTGAAATCCCGTGCTCAGAGGGGCCTCACTCACCCAGCTGTAAGAAGGGGAGGGTTTCAGAGTCATTAGGCACACGTGAGCCCCCTGTGCAGCAGGGAAGGCCGTGGGAAGGGAGCGTGTCCCTCCGTACACGTGTGAGGCCTAAGCATTGCCCAGGCGGTGACAGCAAGACACTGCGTGGGACAACAGGCTGCCGGGCTGAGCCCCGCCTGCAGCCCGGGGTTCCGGACACGTGGGCTCAGAGAAGCTGGGGACGGGTCGCGCCTGGCTGGGCACCTGCACGGGAGGCCCGTCGCGGGTGCTGTGCCTGAGAGGGCGCGCCCGGCAAGGCTGGAAGGCTGAGTGGAAGCTGCGTGTCTGACCCAGCGGGACCTCCCGGGAGCACGCTGTGTGCCCACGGGCATTCTGCCGCGCCTGCCCAGTGCACACGCCCAGGGCACACGCACCGGGCAGATCCTCGGGTCCGAGCCGACGCGGGGGCCCCTCCTGTGGCCCTGAGCTGCCCTCGGCGGCTGCATGCATCCCCTGTGACGGGAGCCGGCCTCTCCCCCTCTGTCCGACACCTCTTGTCTCTGCTGTTGTGGTAGCAGCCTCATCACACCCGACGAGCCCCACAGGAGACGAGAGGCGTGTGCGTGGGGAGGCGTGGGTGACATGGCTCTGCTCAGCAGTTTCCCTCTTCCATCCCCTGCCCGTGTTTTGCAGGCAGCCGCCCCCCAGGACAGCAGGTGTTCTGGCTGCGGTCCCCCAGGGCCACAGGGCCACACACCTCCTGGGGAGACTGGGGTGCGGCTGTGGCTTGCAAGGTCGACCAGGGAAATCCATTTTTAGGATCCACACTCTAATCTACACCTCGCACCCCCCTTTATCGGGCACAGAGTGTGTTCGTTTCCAGTTGCCTGGCTTCCCTGTCTCCCAGGTCTTTCCCGACTGCGGCGAGAAAACTGATGTCCATGGAGCAGGTGCCCTGAGTCCCCAGGAGTGAGGCTCAGTCCGTCTCTGCTGAATCAAGACGCAGTTTTTACAGTTGGCTCCAATTTTATGCGTTTGGGTAGCTTCAAGAAAAAAAAAGGATTATCCAGCTAAGATGACCACAGCGGAGAAAACTACTATATATGTATAAATAATGCTAAGTGTATTTTATATCCAGATTTGATTAACTTTACTTTATGATGACTATAATAATAAAACTTTTTCTACATCCTGTCCCTGTTTGGAAGAAATGTATTTTTAATGCATCTCGTATTTCGTGTGTGTGGCTTGGTGGGAGGGAGAAGCCGGCTGGTGTGTGTGTGTGTGTGTGTGTGTGTGTGTGCACACACACACGCTTGAGGGCTTTTAGCGTGCACTTATTGGGTTTGATTGCATCTGATCTGTTTTAAGTTCAGAGTGAAAAACGAAATCCAATTTTGTCAAAGAAGGGAAACCAAAAGCATCATGAGAATCGTGCCGTTTCAGACAGAGCCTTCATTCGGATACAAACCCACAGCAACAGTGATTCAAACAGACAGGCCTCCGCTGACGGCTGAGGGAGGTTCCCCAGAGCTTGCAGACCTGGAGTTGTCTGCCTGTCCGGCGGCCTGCGTGCTCACTGCGAGGATGTCCGACCTGTCAGAGCCCGGAAATCCGTCCACAGTGGTGACTGCAGGCAGTCGGTGTCTGTGCCACATGGACAGGCCGGGGGTTTAACCCGGCAGCCGGGGCTCGGACGGGAACCTCAGACCGTGGTCTGCATTAGCTCACTCGGCCTTCACACCCTCAACAGTCTCTTTCTCTTGTTATTGTTGCTAATCTTCGCCCGAGGATATTTTTCATTGATTTTTAGAGAGAGTGGAGTTGGGGGCTGAGAGAGAGGGAGAAACATCGATGTGACACATGGATTGAGTGCCTCCTGCACGTGCCCTGACCCGGGCTGGGGATGAAAGCCGCCACCCAGGTGCGTGCCCTTGCCCGGGAATTGAACCCGCAACCCCTCGGTGCACGAGGCGATGCTCTAAGCACCGAGCAGACAGGCGATGCTCCAGCGTCTTTCAGAGGTGTCCCACGGCCGGGCCCAGCCCCCGGGGAGGATCCGTGCAGCCTGTCACTGTGTACCTCTGCGCCTTCGAGTCCTACAGAAACGCTTGTGCACCACGCAAGGAGTTGATGGTTCGGCTGAGAAAGGCAGTACCCGGGGACTGAATATTTCCGTCAGATTTTTGTGTGGAGTGGTATACTGAGGTGCACTGCCTTTTTAAAACATACCACTGCTGTTTCCAGACGTGTTTTCTTCACTCCCCGTGGACGTGCACGTTTGCGTGCCCTCCGGCTCGGGGAGGTGTGCAAGGTGCACGGACCGTGCCAGGCGGGTCCTGGACGTACCCGGGGTCAGCCGTAGTTGCATCAATGTCTAAGCGCGGCGCTGCACAGCTGAGCTGCAGTCCACTTGGACTGAGCGCCTGTCTGCCCGTCACCGCGGCCGGAGGAGCACAGGTCTTGGCCAGCAGGACGCCCAGGTGCGCACGCGCCATCCCTGTGTGCACAGACAGGATCGGGCTCCTGCCAGTCGGAATGCCAGCTCACGCCCGCCCCACGCGCCTCCGAAATCCCATTGCCCTCCTGTCCTGCGTCCCCTCGGCTTCTGGGACGCAGACAGATGTCCCTCCCCACAGGGGAAGGGCAGCACACACCTGCCCCGTTCCCTGGCCGCGGCGACGGCGTGGAGAGTGTGGACGGCGCTGGGTGCGCCTGCTAGGGTGCCGTGCAGGTCACGGTGCTCCGAGCTGGCCTGGTTTCCGTCCCCCAGACGGCACCCACCGTAAGGGCGTTTTGTCCACTTCTGTGGGGGCCTCTGCAGGGCGTCCTTCCAGAACCTCACCTCTGTGATGCGGACATGGCCCCACCTGGTGTTGTCAGGTGCCGCCCCTCATGTTAGGACTCGGCCGGGATCCAGACGGGACGACAGTCGGTCGCTCTGCCTTTGCGGTTCTCACCGGGAGGATGGACGCAGGAGTGAGCTCCTCCCCACGTGTGCTGTGATCTCTCGTCACCTCGGCCTTGGAAGCTGGCCAAGTGCATATCCCCTAACCCCCTCCGAGTGCGGGTTTGGGGTGCGAGCTTACCTAACGGCATCCGAGCAGGGGGAGCCTTTACTCATTCAGCAGAGGGTGCTGGGAGCTTGCTACAGCCACAAATCTGGGGGCGCCCTCCCCGTGTCCTTCCAGCGTTTTCTGGGCCTCGCACACCCTGGTAAGCGGGCATGGCATGTCAGTTCCCCTGTTTGCATGTTCAGAGTGCTCACGCCCCCCATCGGGCTCCGGCAGATGTGGGAGGAAAATCTGGCGCTCTTCTCTCCTGACATGTCACGACCGCTGCTAGGCCATCTCTCCTGACATGTCACGACCGCTGCTAGGCCATCTCTCCTGACATGTCACGACCGCTGCTGGGCCATCACTGCCCAGGGGCCCGGGGCCCGGGGTGAGAGGCGGGCGCCAGGGCCTCAGGTCAGGAAGGGAACCGTTGGGTAGCAGGTGGCGTGGAGACCCTTTGTCACGGCCGACCTGATTCCTGACGCCGTGTCCGTGAGCCAGGGGTGGCCGTGAGGAGGAGTTAGTGTCACCTTCGTGGCTCGTTTCCCGGGAGCGTGTGCAGAGGCATTTCCGTGTCTCAGATGCTGGGACACCTCGTAAGCTGCGTGGACCGGTCCTCACAGCTTCTGGACTCATGTGCCTGTCTGAAGTGGGACGGAGGACACGCCCAGGTCCTCCACGATGCTTTGCAGCGATGTGGAGGAGGCACCGTGTCGAAGGGACTCGACGGGTGACTTGTTCACGAAGGCACACGTGAATTCAACCTGGAGCCCGAGTGGGCTGGGGGTTCCACAGGGCCGTGAAACTCTCCCTCTCACGCTGGAGATGAAAGCGTGGGGTTATTATCTACAAACGCTACTTCAACTTCCGTTCAGTCACGCCACCTCTGTGTACAAATGTATGATAAAGATACTCAACTAGGCTTGCCAGTGTGGGTCAGTGGTTGAGCATCGACCCATGCACCAAGAGGTCGCCGGTTCGATTCCCGGTCAGGGCACATGCCCAGGTTGTGGGCCCGATCCCCAGTGGGGGGCATGCAGGAGGCGGCCAGTCGATGTTCTCTCTCATCAATGTTTCTATCTCTCTCTCCCTCTCCCTCTAAAAAAATCAATAAAGAAAATAAATAAATAAATAAAAATACAGAACACTTCCTTTGACTTTTATTTCAGCTACATGAGCATGAAACTTGGTGCCATGCTTTGTCGTTGTTTTCTAAGTCTGGAACAACTATGGATACATTAAGCAAACAAGTATTATTATTTTTTTAATTAAAGAGGCATTCTTGGCAGAAAACCAGATGAGATAGGTTCCAAAGCCAGTGTGGAGAAGTTGAGCAAGGATTCAGAAGGGCTTCCTAAGGAGAGCTGTGGCACAAACGTTTCCTCGAGTGAAGGGAATTGGGGAAGATTTCAACAGACTCTTCTCGGTGCCGTGAGTCATGCTGTGTGAATGCAAACAATTTCTGACTCAAGTCAACCGATTTTGAAGTGTGTTTGGAGTCTGAAGTGATTCACGGATGACTACAAACCATCAAACAGAATCTGCCGGGCCACACAAAGCCTATGTCGAAACCAAGAGCTTAGGAGGGCTCTCAGAGGGATTAGCGCCTTCGATGTTAACCGCCCAGCCCATCTCCTAATACATCTCCGATCTGCAAACAGCCATGGCTGATGCTACACTTTCTGCAGAACACTTTGATATTTTTCAAAGGTGTACCTCTGTCTTTTCTGAAAACCTGAGTGGCAAGGAGAGTGAAAATCGTATGTTTTAGACAATACTCAACTGAGTCCTGAAAAGTAATTTTGCTCCTGCTTTGGGTGAAACATGTGAGACGACAGATGAGGACATGATAGGTCTGTCTCCTAAGATTTTTCCAGGTGTCTTTGGGCTACGTTGTGCAGTTCTCTGAGAGTAATAACAATGATAGTGATTAGGTTCCTTGGGCATGACAGCATTTTCCATGGCAGTACAATCTCCCCACAAGAAATTGGGAAAAGAGACCTCATACCTTTGAATGATTGCCACTTGCCGTTGCACCTGTTATAAAGTGATACACCTGAAGAAAATGCCTGGGTGCTGGCCCCGGTCACCCTTCTGCTCACACGGTGCCATCGCTATGGGGAGAGGGCAGTCTCGGGGTGGGAGTGAGGGACAGAGAGAGCAAAGCAGGAGAGCCAGGATAAGAGCCATAAGCAGAGGTAGGTGTGTAACCGAACTCAGGTTTGCCTGCCTACTGCAATGTAAGCCAGACTCATGAGACAGGTGCTGGGGAGAAGGAAAGAGGTTTATTCAGTGCTGGCAGCCTGAGAAGATGGGGGACGCTCGTCCCAAAGCCCATCTTGACATGTCAGTGAAGGCAAAGGTGGGAGTGAGGGACAGAGAGAGCAAAGGAGAGGGAAGGAGAGGGAAGCCAGAACAAAGAGCTCAGGGGGAGGGGCTGTGGACATGTAGTCAGTGTCCTTGCGGCCTTGCTGTGGATTCTCATTGTCGGGATGCTTGAGTTGGCTCTCTGTTTTTTTGGTCAGTGAATTCCTGTGTCTGGGCATTCGGCATTAGCCAGGGCCTTGAAGGTCAAGCTGCCCCATAGGTTCATACAGGAACTCAAACTGCTTGACTGTAAAATATAATTTTTTAAAAAATCTTTTACTATACACACTGTAGTTTTCAGAGAAAAATCAGGTTAGAGTCACAAGCTGGGCTTAGCATTGACTACGATTAGTAGGGTAGCTTTGTATAAGCACAGCATATTCATTCCCGTTACAGGTGGGCAGATAGGAAGCTCTGGCAAAGACTGTTGGCGACAGAAAGCGCACGGTTGTGGGGAGGGCTGGAAATATGAGACGTCGGTGGGCGTAGTCCAGAGCCAAAGGAGAGGAGGGCAGGAGCACTGTGGGGAGAAGCCATGGGGAGGCATGTGCTCTGCCTCAAAGGGATGACTGCCCGGGGAGGGGAAAGACCTGGACAAACACCGTACACAGTTGAGAGGTCAGGGCCATGGGCTCCATACTCAATCCCAAGTCTGCCATTTCCTTCCCTGGCGGACCTGAGCCAGCGTGCTATGACACTGGATTTCAGTGTCTTCGTGTAAAACGAGTAATAACCAGTTCATCAGCGACCTGCCTTTGTTTATGCACAAGGTTGGAGGCATGACAGGACGCTGGTGAAGGGTGTGATTTCCAGGTTTACAAAAGTAATGACATCAAGGAAGAAAAAGACTCGTAAGTGAAATTGGCCGAGGAAGGAGACACAAGAATCGTATGAACAGATTTACCCATCATAACCGCCCCCTTTGTTATCATGTCATGTTCTGCTTATTATATACATGACGTCCATCTCTGTGTTTGGCTCACCAAGTGAATAATTCATCCCACTTTCCCCCGAGAGTTGTCTCAAAAGAAAATGGGAAAAGTGGGTCGGCACAAAATGAGTTGTTCTAATCATGAGTGGAGAATAGGGGGTCTGATATTTGTAGTTAAGAACTGTGCTCACATAGCTGTGTGGGTGCAGGTACCACGTATTGAGGCAGAGACTGTACTACATTACCATCGCGATTTCTCAGATCGCAAGGAGAGTTTTCGTGCATGCACGTGAAAATACAAAATCCTTCATGAATGCTTTACCTGGTTCAGTTGTATGCAGTTCATGCAATAAGTAAATAGAAAAACAGACAACTTGCGGCTGTGATAAAAAAAAAAAAAAAAAACGGGGGACAGAAGAATTTGTGCAGCATTGAGAGTGTGTAGCCACTGGGTGTCATGGGGTCGCCGTCATCGTTAACCCTTCAGCAGGGTTCAAGGGTTCCTGTGTTTCTGGAAGAGAAATATTCAGTGTTACAACTATTAGCCCTGTAAATGTATCATTTGAATAAAGTATGCCACGGTCCATTTTATCAGGTAAGTACGTTCTATTTAAGACACAAGATGCATATGTTTTTCTACCTAAGACTGGCTGTAGAAATTAAACCTCCAAGTATGTAAATGTCCAGGGATGGCACGATTGTGCTGGTCATACTCAAGTTTAGTTGTAGCAAACGCAGCCTAAAGGCGTGTTCAGTGCATGTATGCGTGTGCTTCAGGTGGGTTCTGAAGAGCTCTTTGCGTACAGAATTCCCACCGTGCAGGAGGTACTCATCATCAGACGTAATGATAGTATTCCGCTGTCTCGTCGCCCTTACCCCTGCCCCGCGTGAACATAGCTGACGGCAGGTGTGTTCTCAAACTGCCATTAACGTTGACCGGGCAGCCTAGCTCTTCCCTGCGGACGGGACCCTCTCTGCCAATGTGATGGAAGCGAGTCGTGACTATTAAAAACCGTGTGCTTGCCCGGCCGGTGTGGCTCAGTGGACGGAGCCTCGTCCCATGGACTGGGAGGTCCGGGTTCGATTCCTGGGCAGGGCACATGCCCAGTAGGGGGCGTGCAGGAGGCAACCGATCCATGTTTCTCTCTCACATCGATGTTTCTCTCTCCCTCTCCCTTCCTCTCTCTCTAAAAAAAATTAATAAAGACATTTTTAAAAGACCTGTCAGGATAGACTGGCAGAGATGAGACACAGCCCAGCGCTCCAAGGACACCGTGAAGAGTCCGTGAGTTTCCTCGCTTGGAACACGGGTCCTTGGCAACACTGTGGTGCAATCTGAAGGCGCTGGGCTGGTCCAGAAGTCAGTTCTGAGGCTCCTGGTGAGACTGGTGTCGGGCAGGTGCTGGGGACAAGGCCAATGGGCTCGTGGGCTGTTTTACTTCTGTTGTTACCATTGGAAACCGAGTCTCAAATACCCAGGTTACTGTGTGCACGGCGCTGAATCTTTGACGGAATCTTTACGTGACGGTTTGTCCGTGTTCGGACTCTTGTGCACGGGTCATAAGTCACCTGGGCTGGCGTGCTGACGTGTTTGCCTTTTAACGACTGGGGTGCACAGTGACGATCCTCACTGAGGGGTTTCCGAGAAAGGGACGGCCGTGTCCGCGACGCCAGCACCCTCCCCGTCCCTGCTCGGGGTGTATCCCCCAAATATTCTTTCCTCGGTTCCTTACAGCCGGGCTTCTGTAATTTGATTCCAAAAGAAAGCTACCAAGAGGGAGGGATGGAGACAGCCAACCGAACCAAGTAAAATGAGAGGGGACATTTGAATTTGGGGCAGACAAACACGATTCCTGGTGTCCGGGATTTGAAGGAAATAGACTATTTCCGACTGCAATGGGGGGTCCCCAAGGAAGAAGACTGGGAAGTGTCCGCGGACTGCTGGATGGAGGGCGTGGTCACCTTGCCAGAGCACGTTTTGGGGGACACATCCACGCGCTGTGAGGGGGGACCCGGGAGGGCAGAAATGAACAGAGTCATCGAGGAAATCATAGCAGGAATTCACACAGTGGTGGGTGGAAAAGGAAGTCGAGAGGTGGGCATTTTCTTTTCTTTTCTCCTTATTTTCTTCCTTTTTAGTTATTTTTATTTCTTCCTTTTTCCCTTTCTTTCTTCCCCTCTCCCTCACTCCTCTCTCTGTCTTTCTCTGTCTCTCTCTCTCTCTCTGTCTCCCCTCCTGCTCCCTCCCTTCCTCCCTCTACCTTTCTTAATGAGAAGCTTAAAGATATTTAAATGTCTTTTTGAATATTCTGCTAGAATGGGGAAGACGAGAGAGGAGATGCTGTCCCACAGAGTGCGGTTCCTGGGGGAGCAGACTGCGTGTGCAGGACCAGTTCCAGCTGCCCCTGGAGAAGGGGGTCGGGGAGGCATGTGCCCTGGTTGGATGCGCGGCCGGTGCACCTGCCGGGAGGCCGGGAGGCCCTGCTCGGCCTGTGATGCAGCCACCGTGAGCCCTGCTGAGAAGCAGGGTGAGGCCGAGGGACTGGACAGGAGGGGACCCTGCAGAGCGTCATTGTGAGAAGTGGATGCTGAGCCGGACCGGACAGTGGGATATGCTTAAGCCCCTGGTGGGTGTGGGTGATCTCCGATGCGTTGTGACCCGCCTGTCGGTCGGGTGTGCTTTTCCCGGTGGTTCTCACTGACTGAGTGAAAGCGACAAGAGCAGAGAGATTTGGGGTGGGCGTGCCGTGCCCGTTGAGGGGGGGGAATGCAGAGCAAAGGGGATGGGCCGTTGGCCAGGAAGGTATCACAAAGATCTGTATCACAAAGATCGACATTCTCGGTGCCCTGGGGGGATGCACAAGCCAGGAAAGGTGACGAGGGACGGGGGTGACAGGGGTGCCGCAGCTCTGCCCCCCGGAGATGGAGCCGTGTGTTTACTGGGAGTGATCAGCCTGTGCAGGAGCGAAGATGCTGGTCTGAAGAAGAGGTACTTGCCTTTGCTCTTGTGGAGAGGGAGGAGTCAGGGAAGAGGACACTGGAAGGGTGACCGGGGTGCAGCCCGGGTCTTGGCAGTTGTGGGAGATACAAGGTGAGGCAGAGACAGGAAAATCGGTGTGCTCTCCATTGGAAAAGAAGCCCAGTTGCCCGGGCACAGTTTCACAGGCTGCCTGCGTGGGTGCCCAGTGCTTCTGTGCATCCGGGCGGGCAGGGGTCCTCGGCCGGGTGCAGGCAGCCTCCTTCCAGCACTCACCTTGATGGGGAGGGACTGTGCATGGACGCATTAGGACCTCCCTAAGGAGCACGCAGAGGAAAGGACACCACAGTGAGTTCGGGTTCTGCAGGCTGGCAGCGAGTGAATTCAGAGTTTGCTGAACTACAAGTTCATCTCCTTGTCCTTGGGAAGTCATGGGTTGAAAGGTCAAGGAGATGTCCCTCCCCAGGCTGGCCATTGAGGAGTCACGGATCGTGCCGGAAAGGGACGCAGGGCTGGACTCGGACACGTCGCGGCAGACGCTTTTGTTTGTGTCTTTTCTGATCTCCGTGTGGGCAGAGGGACAGAAGGCCGTGTTCTCTGCGCTGGGCGGTGTGGGCCCTGCAGCCAGGACGAGGTGTCCGCGTCATCTGCGCTCAGGAAAGACACCTGCTGAATTCTGGATGGAAACACGTGTCTGTGTGATGGAGGGGAGCTCGTGAACATGGAAGGGACACGTGTGGGAACATAGGCAGGTGGCCCGCTGTGGAGACGAGCCCCGCTCCCCTGGCGAGGTCGCCTGTCCCTAACCCCCCCGGGAGCTGTGCGACTGTGCGGGACAGGGTCCGCTTACAGAGAATCCTGATCTTTATTTACCAAAGTTTCTGGCTGTGTCCCGCACCCCCCCACCCCCAAATTATATAGCTTCATAAGCAATGTGTCCCATGTAATTTGTTTTTGAAATATGTTAGTTTAAAATAACATGATTTTAGGTTATTTTAACATAAAATAGGATGCGTGACTGGAATAAAAGCAATGGTGCCTGCCTCGGGTCTTGAAAGGAAATATATCAATTGTTTTCTTCTTGGGGAACACTGAGCTCGGAAACACAGTGGGACCACCCGCGGAGAAGTGAAGTGTCTTTCCTCTGGGTCTTTGTAACATCGGGGCGTCCAGCTGAGAAGGCCCCCAGTCAGAGGCATTGCCACAGGAACAGAGAGAGCACCCCGCCAGCCACGACCCGTCCCACGGCGCCGTGGTGACACGTCAGACAGCGCACCGCGCGGATGTTTGCTCTCACGGTGTGTGCGTGTGGTCACAGGGCAGGCAGCCCACGCCACAAATACAGCCCAGTGACAGATGCATCCCGTGTTTCTTTCCTAGGGGGCCGCAGGGGTGGGAGGGACCCTCCCGGGCTCAGCAGGACGGGGCTGCTCGTCAGGGGCCGTCCCCGGGGTGAGGTACCGTGACCCCCCTCGCCCCACGTTGCAGACCGGAGGTCCAGAGCTGTTCAGATGACACCTCCGCCGACTGGGCGCGGACCTGATTAGCTGTCGGCCACGGGGACCAGCTGGGTAAGTTATCACGTGTATAAACTGACAAAGTTGTCAGCTTCACAAGGATCAGGTTAAGTTTACATCATCCTGTGATGTTTGCGAGCTAAATGCTCCATGGAAATATGCATGATCATGACGGAAACCCAGGCCCCGGAAGGTCTGAGCAGGGTGAGTGGGGAGCCCGGGGGTCTCGAGGGGCCACACGGAAGACGCATCCTTGCGGCCGGCGCTCCGGCCCACGGGCGTAGCCACGGCCTTCCTCTCGGTCCCCAGTTTCATCCTCGACGCTCGGGCTGCCCCAGAACTCACCTCTGCACGTACCCTTGTCTTTCCACAACGTCAGGTAAGCTCTAACCCACAACAGAGCTAGAGTCGAACCCAGGACCGCCGGGCTGTACGCGGCCGCGCGGTGAGGCTGCCTTACCACCACGAGAGACAGCGGACGGGCGTTCACAGGATGGGCACCCGGGGAGGTGCGGGAATGAGAGGAGAAAACGCAGAGGGTCCAACTCGACAGGCAGCGAGAGCAGGGAACCACGAGGGGTCGGATTTGTTGAGGGCAAGGCAATGAAAAACACAGGACAGTGGGGCACGCAGGGAGCAGAGAGGGAGCAGGAGGCTCGGCCAGAGAGGACAGACGCAGACAGCAAAGACAGAGACGTGTGTGTGCGTGGACAGACATGGGGGCACACGGAGGGAGGCGCTCTGCCCTACCCCAAGCACCACGACTGCACGCACCCCACGCTGCTGAGGTGCTAACCCGTGGACCCCCCCTCCGTGCCGGGCTCGGTCAGCACAGGATGCCGTCCACGGATAAGATCCAGCGGGCCCCTGGCCTTCCTCCTGTGTTGTCCTGGGGACACTGGAAGGGGTCACCTGTTTGATTACTAACGTGCACGCAAGCTGCGTGGACACCAAGACAAGTTTCCCCAGGGTGACCCTGGTGTGGGCGTGCAGTCTGATCCCAGCGGCGCCCACTGAATGCCTGCCACGCAGCGGGCACCGCGGAGCGTCCACGCCCAGGCGGCCAAGGCGGCCTTTCCATTAATTTATGTATTGATCTGAGAGACAGGGAGAGGAAGGCAGAGAGAGGGTATTCGCTGTTCCACGTATGGACGCAGTCGTTGGCTGACTCTTGTATGTGCCTGAGCAGGGATCAGACCCACAACCCTGGGGTATGCGGACGGCGCTCCGGCCAGCTGAGCACCCGCCAGGGCTGGGAGGGGTTCTGAGGTCATTGGACCCGTCGGGCGCATGGACTGGTCGTGGGGTGCAGCGAGAATGAGACAGGTGTTCTGAGGGACAGCCTTGGGGACTCGGGGTTCCCCTGGGGAAATGGTCTGCTGGAACAGAAATGCCCGCCATGGGGTGCAGGGAGAATGAGACAGATGTTCTGAGGGACAGCCTTGGGGACTTGGGGTTCCCCTGGGGAAATGGTCTGCTGGAACAGAAATGCCCGCCATGGGGTGCAGGGAGAATGAGACAGATGTCCTGAGGGACAGCCTTCGGGGACTCGGGGTTCCCCTGGGGAAATGGTCTGCTGGAACAGAAATGCCCGCCATGGGGTGCAGCGAGAATGAGACAGAAGATCTGAGGGACAGCCTTGGGGACTTGGGGTTCCCCTGGGGAAATGGTCTGCTGGAACAGAAATGCCCGCCATGGGGTGCAGGGAGAATGAGACAGATGTTCTGAGGGACAGCCTTGGGGACTCGGGGTTCCCCTGGGGAAATGGTCTGCTGGAACAGAAATGCCCGTCATGGGGTGCAGGGAGAATGAGACAGGTGTTCTGAGGGACAGCCTTGGGGACTCGGGGTTCCCCTGGGGAAATGGTCTGCTGGAACAGAAATGCCCGCCATGGGGTGCAGGGAGAATGAGACAGATGTTCTGAGGGACAGCCTTGGGGACTCGGGGTTCCCCTGGGGAAATGGTCTGCTGGAACAGAAATGCCCGTCATGGGGTGCAGGGAGAATGAGACAGGTGTTCTGAGGGACAGCCTTCGGGGACTCGGGGTTCCCCTGGGGAAATGGTCTGCTGGAACAGAAATGCCCGCCATGGGGTGCAGGGAGAATGAGACAGATGTCCTGAGGGACAGCCTTGGGGACTCGGGGTTCCCCTGGGGAAATGGCATTTGATCTGCTGGAACAGAAATGCCCGTCAGGGCCACAGAGCTGAGAACAAAGGAAGCCACCTGTCTGCCTCTGTAGGAGGGGTGGGGACTGAACCCAGGAAAAGGGGGAGGGTCCCACCTGCTGGAACCCTGGGGTTCCATGGGGTGAGGACGGAGGACCAATGTCGGGGGCGGGGCGCTGTTCCGGAGACCTTTCTGTGCGGATGGAGACCCCCAGTTGTGGGAGCCACCCGCCACATGGGACCTGACCTCCTGACACCTGGCCAGGGCGGCTGGGAAACAAGTTTCAGTTCCCTTTTTTAAAAAAATTTTTTATCCTCACCCAAGCATATTTTTCTGTTTATCTTCAGGTAGTGAGATGGAGAGAACGGGAGAGAGAGAAACATCAATGTGAGAGGGACAGTGACGGGCTGCCTCCCACACGACCCGACCAGGGCCAGGGACCAACCGCAACCGAGGTTCGTGCCCTTGGCTGGAGTCGAACCCAGGACCCATTGGTCTGTGGGCCAACACTGTACCGCTGAGCCAAACCGGCCAGGGCTTGCTTCCCTTTTGTTTTAACTCATTTAAACCTCGGTGACAGCCATCGGTACCTGCGGCTGCTGTAGGAGACAGCAGTGTGGCCGCAGGAGACAGAGGGCAGGGAGACGCTCGGGAAGCGTGATCAGTAACAGGCCAGGCTGCTGCCCTGAGGTCAGGAAGGTCGTCTTCCCGTTGCGGAGACCGTCGGGCTGATGCCCCGCACATCCCTGCCTCCGTGTGCGACTGGCTGGGTCAAGGTCACGGGAAGCAGTGAGGGACCAGGGTGCACGGCCCCGTCCGGGTCGCCGGTCCGCACTCTCTATTTCCCACGCCTCGGGCACTGCCCAGCTGAACGTCTGTGTGGTGGGTATCGCGTCCCCTCCACCTTTAAAATGCTTTGCTCGCGGTCACTCGTGTTTCAGAGTGGATGTCTGTAGGGCGGAGAGACACGCAGCTCCGAAATGTCGAATCGTGCTCGGGAATTCGTGCTGCGGTGACTGATTGAGGAGTGGGCTCAACAGGCGGGTGGGAGGTGCGCAGAGATCGCCCCCTGGAGAGGAGGGCTCACTGCAGTCGTGTGGCCGAGAACAGAACTCGGGAGGGGTTTGAAAATCCAGCCCGGCCCGGCCCGCGTGGCTCCGTGGACTGAGCGTCGTCCATGGACGGAGAGGTCCCGGTTCGATTCCCGGTCAGGGCACATGCCCGGGTTGCAGGCTCGATCCCCAGTGGGGGGCATGCAGGAGGCGGCCGATCTGTGTCTCTCTCACATCGATGTTTCTATCTCTCTCTAAAAGATCAATAAAACATATTTAAAAAAGAAAAACTCCAGCCAAGCGCGGGGCTCCAGCCGCAGAGTGAAGGCTGGGCAGGGGTGCCCATAGACGGGGACCGCTGTGCCCTTGGGAGCCTTTGCCACGGGACTTCCTCTGTCAGCCCCGTGGGCCGGTGGAGCTGAGACACGCAGCCCAGCCAGGCCGCCTGGGGCTGGCGTGGAGGCCCCTCGGGAGCCCGGCGTCCAGAGCAAACAGAGCGGACAGGATAACTGTGTCTGGAAGAAAGCAAAACTGTTCCCACTGGGGTTGCTCCAAACAGGGGCGGAGCTAAGGAGCACGGTGACGGCAGTGTGACGGAAATCAGACGGACAAAAACCCCAGTTTGGGGACGGAAATGCAGCGTCAGGTTGCAGTCTCGGACCCGCGTGGCGTTGCTTGGGTTTAGGTAGAAATGCTGTATTTTGTTATTGTTTTTGTGTTTCTATGTGTACAAGTGAGAAAATTAAAAAGATCTCAGGGATGAGATGGCAGTGAGAATATCTGTCAGGTTACCACGACATAACAGCACACGTTTCCACGTCTCGATGGCGGAGGATACTGCGCACAGGAGGGAACGCACCGCGATTCTGACTCCGGGGTCACCCTGGGCGAGTTACCGCGGACGGCCGCTCTGCCCAGGGGCTGGTGCGTAAGCCCGCGAAGGGCGGGCGCACGGGGACTCCGTCCGGTGACGGTCCGAGGCCTTCCTCGGTGATGTCACATCTCCTAGCAGCACATCGAGAACCCAAAGAACACGCCTTGGAATAGTTTGCAATTTCCGCTCGTGGATTCTTGGTGTTTTCTGGTTCTCAGAAAAAGATGATTTTCCTCAGGAAGTGATTTAAAACGTCGTCTTGCTGATGGCATTCTGAGGACGCCGTCCTCCCTGCATGCCCTGTGAGGAGACGCAGCTGGAGAGGAGAAGGGCGGTCTCGTCCCACGGTGGGACTTTCCTCCGAACACCTCCGGGGAGCTCTGACCCCCAGCCCGAGTGGCCGCGCGGCATTCCCGAAGGATCCACGCTCCGGGCCGTGGAACCGATTTCCTCTGCGGGCCTTCGACGTTCGTACAGGCCTGGCACACACAGATGGTGGCATTTTCGTCGCACACAGTGGCGATCTCCTGAGATGCTGCCCAGCCTCCAGGCGCCCAGCCCGCAGCGTCTGCAGACGCGTTCTCCTTGCCGGGTGCAGCCCGTGGCCCAGCCCCCTTATTCCGAGCAGACTCCCACGGAGGCTGCACGTGGGCCCCCGTGCCCTGAGTCCGGGAGGTGACCATGGAAGGAACGGGGGCACGGCGGGAAGGCAGGGTGGGCAGATGGGGCCGATGGAATCACCCAGCTGGGCACACGCCTACCTGATTCCGTTTGCTTGTTTCCCCTGGGAATAGTATCTTTTTATCCACACCAAGTAAAACTGTGGTGCTGTGATTTCTTTGGCAGTGTCCCTGTAAATCCCATGTCCGTGCATAGGTCCGGAAGCGACCGTGTTTCGGCGATGAATTCCGCGTGGGCGGCAAGCAGAGGCTGACCGTGGGAACGGAGAGAGACTTCTAGGAAGATGCACTGTCTCTGGGAATTGGGTGGCGAACCCTGCCCTCACACGGGGCTGGAAATGTGACATTCGTGCTTAAGGACATTTCAGGAAAGGTAGTTTTTGTTTCTTTGTTTCTTTATCCTCACCCAAGGACATTTTTGCATTTATCCTCAGATAGAGTGGGAGGGAGAGAGGGAGGAAGAGAGAGAGAGAGAAACATCGATGTGACAGAGACACATCGAGTTGCTGCCACCCACACGACCCCAAGCAGGGCCGGGGACAAACTGCAACCGAGGTACATGCCCTTAGCGGGAACCGAAGGCGGGACTCTCCGGTCCGCGGGCCGACGCTCTAACCACTGGGAAAACCGGCCAGGGCAGGAAAGGTCGTTTTTAATACATGAGAGTCGCCACCACTCACGACGTTTTCAATACTTCGAATTACTACTGCGGAACATGGGAGGGTTCCCATTCTCTGAAAACTCGGGCCGTTTTACGACGACAGTGCGCAGCGAGCACCATGGCGTGGTGTTCTTCAAGTTCTCTGTTTCTTTAAGGACTTCAAGTTCTCTGTTTCTTAGAGAATTCTTTTCAGTTCACAAGGAAAGGGAATACCCAACTCTTCTTAAGTGCTGAAGTCATTAGCGTGTATTACGCAGCCTAGATGATTCTTCAGCCAGTCTGCGTAATGACATACTTGTTTTACCTGGAGGCAGGATATCAGCACACGTATGAACCGATCATCTTGTAGGAACACGGAAAGGGCAGGGATGAACGCCCGCGCCCCGACTCTCATCACCTCAGACCACAATTCCTTCCGTTCAAACTCTCGAAAGCAAGTGCACATGCCTCCTTGTGTGCTTGGACAATTATTTGTTCTAGATTTCATCTGACAGCTACGTGGTGGGGGGGGCGCTTCAAGGACAAACGTCACTCGATGTATTTTCAAATCTTCCTCGAAGCAGGGCTTCCCTGCTTATGTTTCGTTATCTTGAGAATGAAGTTGTAATGCTTACCTCGTGTTCCCTGAAAACGCCTGCTCTATCTGTCTGAGATGGCCATCCTGGAAGGGAGGAACACCTCTGTCCTGCAGCTAGAAATCGAGGACAGACAGTGGGCTAGCCGAAGGGGCTGACCCAGCTCCTCAGACCTCAGGGTACGATGCCCAAGTCGTGGAATGTCACGGCTCATTCGTCAGGTGTCTACAGCACAGGTCCTGGGAAGGACTAAGGGGGGCGCGGGTTTTTAACGGGCTCACGGACACAGTGAGGAAGCGACGTGACCAGTGTTATTTAAAGCAGTGGTTCTCGCAGACAGAGGCGAGGTGGTCCCCCAGGAGTGTTTTGAAGGAGCCGAAAGGCACAGTCTTCTCACCAACCTCCAAAGGCTGCGTGTTCCTTTTCCTGTTGAATTGAACAAGGGTGTCTGTCTGTGGCTGACCCTGTGCGGGGCTGATAGAACACGGATCGAGCACATTTTAGGGTCCTAAGCAGAATGCTCGTGGGAACGGAGGCCTGACATCCACAGTGGAAAAGGAATGGCAGTGTGGCCTGTGTGGAATAATTCCCAAGTCAGCCCTGCCCCAAGTGCTGTGGCATTCAGAGGCAGGAGGCCCCCGTTGGGGGAGGGGGCGCATGGCTGAGCCTTCACAGGACGTACAGGCGAGGCACCCAGTGAAAGAGCCGGGGCAGGCAGAGGCGTGAGCTCAGTGTGGGGGAGGGGGCATGGCATGATACTTTTCCTCAGCTTTATTGAGATGTAATTGGCATGTAACACTGTATAAGTTGAAGGGATACAACCTGTTGATTGGATACACTTATTTCTTGTAATCCGATGACCTTCATTGAGTTAGCTAACACCGCCATCACGTCACATACTTGCCATTTCTGTTTGGGGTGAAAACTTTTGAGATCAACTCTCTAAGCAACTTTGAAGAATATACACAACGGGTCTGGCTGGTGTGGCTCAGTGGTTGAGGGTCGATCCATACACCAAGAGGTCGCCGGTTCGATTCCTGGTCAGGGCACATGCCCAGGTTGTGGGCCCGATCCCCAGTGGGGGGCATGCAGGAGGCGGCCAGTTGATGTTCTCTCTCATCGATGTTTCTATCTCTCTCTCCCTCTCACTTCCTCTCTCTCTAAAATCAAGAAAGTGGGGGAAAAAATGAATATACAGAAGGGTTGAGTCTGTTCACCGTCCGTGTACTAGAGGAATTGGAGGAGAGACCTCGGTACCATTTCTTCCTGTGAGTGGTTCCTGTGATAATTAAACTAGGAGGAGGGTTTCTACCTGGTTCTTCCCAGAGAGCTGACATGTAAATAAACAGGTGTGAAGCAAGGGTATTTTCAGTGCCACTCTGTACTCCTGGAATACGGATCTCTTGTGTAGTCACACGCATAATTCGCCTCGGCACCCTGCCAACTGTAGAGGGAGGTGCCCTGGGGAGTCGGTTCCTAAAGCAGCGATGTCTCCGCCTCAAGACAGCCTGGGGCTGTGAGCGAGCTAAGTAAGAAACACATTCCTTTTAAATGTATTTGAAATCGATGGCCAGAGGAAGAGGGTGCTTGATCGATTTCCAGTGAGCCCTGGCCGGCTTGGCTCAGCGGTTAGAGCGTCGGCCCGCGGACCAGAGAGTCCCGGGTTCGGTTCCCGCTGAGGGCACGTGCCTCGGTTGCAGTGTGTCCCCGGCCCCGGTTGGGTTAGGGCTAGGGTTAGCGATGTGTCTCTCTCACATCGATGTTTCTCTCTCTCTTCCTTCTTCTTTCCCTCCTGCTCTATCTGAAAACAAATGGAAAAATGTCCTCGGGTGAGGATAAAAACATAAATTAAAAAATCGATTTCCAAAGAGACAGGAGTACTGGGCTTTCAGAAACGCTGGGCGTGGCGGCTGCCCGGCTGACCCACTCAGTGATGGGAGACTCGGGTGTGAGGCGCATCCGTGCTGCCCAGGGCAGAGCTTGTCTGCGCGGTGGGGCTGCTTGGGTTCCCGTGCCTCCAACGATGAACGACGCCCTTTGTCCGCCGGGCACGGCAAGGTGCCATCGCTGCCGCGTTCACAACGACTTCCCTGTGCTCTGAACTCGCCCGCATCTCTAGAATTAATCTTTCACCTGTCTTTTATCGGGCATTCATCTCTGCTCGCCGGGACGACGCGCAGGCCTGGCTGGAGGTCAGCGGGGCGCCACGATGCTGATGCATTGGCTGCAGGAAGAGCGCGGGGCACCCCGTGCGCCCGGGACCCCGAGAAGGCCCCCCACTGCGCCTGCGTGTGCAGGTGTTTCCCAGCGTGCACTGCGGGCCCTGGCACTGAGCCCAAACTCTGAGCCGTCGTGCAAATGGAAACACGCTGCAAACACACAGAAGACACGTCGTAGCTTCTGCGAAGGCCACTGTTCCGTTCCGGCAGCGTTTGCTCGTGGTTGGCGGGAGTGATCGGTGTGGAAGCCAGGAATAACGCACTTCTTTCTGATGAACGCCATGGCCAGCTCGCCCACTCGTGCGTCGTCCCCCGAGGAGCCAGGGCGAAGGCGCATGTCAAGCTTGCCTTCAGTGAGACGACGCGTCGTTTAAGAAACTGTCGTGTGGGTCACGGCTCGGCCCTTTTTCAAGGAGAGGCCACTTCCTGGTGAGCAGACGCCTGGCCGCAGCACAGACGCGCGTGTCCACTGCAGGCCGGGCGTGTGAGAAGGCGGGGAGCTCCTGGGAGCGCCCCCCGGTGAGTCACAGCGCCCCCCCTGGTGGGGAGGCCGCGGCGCACGGGGCACCCGTCCTACTGCACACATGGGATGCTGAGACACTGCAAAGCACCTAGGACATTCCTGTCCCGCCCCACGGCAAGGGCGTGCAGGCTCCTAGCTTCTGGGATGTGACAGGCTTCCGGGAAGGCTCAGGATTGAGGGTTTGCAGTCAGGAAACAGCAGTCTCCTTAGGGCGGGCTGGTGCTCACCTTGGGGAAGACCAGGCAGCCCCTGGGAGGGGAGGGCACAGGCACCGGTGACAGTGGGCGCAGTAGGTGAGGAGCCAGCGGCCCCCGGGAGGAGAGGGCACAGGCACCTGTGACAGCGGGCGCACTGGGTGAGGAGCCGAATGGAGGGGGGGGGGGGATGCAGGTAATGGGTAGAGTCCATCCGTGGCTCCGTGAATGGGTCTGCTGGCTTCCTGCGTGCGGCTGACGTCAGAGCGGGGTGTTCAGGTGAGAATACGTCTGGGAGCTTGGAAGAGAAATCACGCAGAAGCATCCACGGGGGTCAGAGGGTCAGGGCCTGAGGGACAGAACAGACTGCGGCACCCTTGGCCCCAGGATCCCAGCTGCATGCCACAGGAGGGCGCCTGCTTGGGGGCAGGGTGCAGGTCGCTGGGGGCTTCCCTCCAGGAGAACCAGGAATCCATCCTGCCCCTGTGACCATCGGTTCAGCTCGCTCGAATTCTAAGAACGAGGACTCTGATTTTTTACTCTCTATGTTTGGTTCTTGGAGGAGGACACGCCTACATGTTTCATCTTTAAATCACCCCCGAATGTTGCCGCCGGTGTGCCCAGCTCCGTCCCCGATGACAACTGGGTGTGGGTGCGTCCCTGGCGTCCTGGCCTTGGCTAGCCTGTCCATCGCGTCCTCGGTCCCCGCTGACGCTGCCCGGACTCCCAGCTGCACGGGCATTGTCTCAGCTCCAGAGCCATTAATCAGGCTCTTGCCAGCTTTGCACAGCTTGGGAAGAATTTTTACTCCAAACATTCAAAACCGGCATTTCACGGAACTCAGCCGTGGCGAACAATGGGCGGCTTGTTGGGACCACATTCAGAGTGAATGGGCTGCGGGGGCCGGTCGGGGTGGTTGGAGCACACGGGGGCCGGCGCCTGGCAGCTCAGTGATCAGCAGCCCGGGGCGCACTTGGGAAGCCCAGGCTGGCGCCCCAGCGTGGAGACGCCCCGCCAGCTCTGAGACGTTCTCAGGCCCGGCCGGGCCGCCCAGCATCCCCATGCCGGCTGTTGGGAACTCCCCGTTGGACCCGGCGATGCTCCAGGAGGGCGAACTGGGACCGTGTCGCCGCGGCTCGGCTCCGTGTTCCCCTGCAACAGAGGTCACGCTGGCCTGGTTTCCCCTCGGGGGACAATGCCCTCTCATTAACTCATTAGTCTCCGTGATTTCCAATTCATGTGCTCTTTGCAAAGCCAGAGCAGACGATGGGGACGATGCCTTCTGCCCCGAAAAGAGGCGCAGCGTGAGGACGAGCCCGGTGAGGACGGAAGTCCCTCTGACTCATGGCCCTCGGGTGGCGTGCATGCCAGCCCGGTGCCGCCCTCTCTGTGCTCCTGCTTGGGGAAAACTATGTATTTTTGAAGTTTTTGATTGTTCAGTTCAACATTATATGTGACGTATTGAGACACAGTGTGTCATTCATTTAAAATAGCACAGCGTGCCCTGGCCGGTTTGGCTCAGTGGTTACAGCGTCGGCCTGCGGACCAGAGAGTCCCGGGTTCGGTTCCCGCTCAGGGCACGTACCTCGGTTGCAGTTTGTCCCCGGCCCCAGTTGGGGTCGTGCGGGTGGCAGCCACTTGATGTGTCTCTCTCACGTCGATGTTTCTCTCTCTCTCTTCCTCCCTCCTCCCTCCCGCTCTATCTGAAGATAAATGCAAAAATGTCCTCGGGTGAGGATAAAAAATAAATAAATAATAAATAAATAAATAAAATAGCTCAGCGACTTACCGATGAAGGCATGGCGTCCATTTTCTACCGTCATAAACATTTCGTTCCCTGACTTCTACGGAAAGAACTGTTAAATAATTAAGAGACTGCATTTCTGAGGGCGGTTTTCGCAGGAAAATGGAGCAGCTGGTGCCGTTGGGCCCGGCCCTGAGAGAGAAGGTCGGGCCGTGGACGACAGAGAGGACGGCCAAGCGGGAGCAGTGTGCGTGGAAGGCTGCGGGGTGCGGTCTGTGGGCCCTGAAGGGTTTCTGTCTGTCCACCTGTTCCCACTGAACTCAGTTTAAGTGGCAAGTATTGTGGCCTCATTCTGAGAGCGCGGAGTTTATCAAGTTCCCCTGTGGTCGCAGCGTGCCACTGGGTCCCTACGGCATCGTGGGGCCCATGCTGGGGGCATCTCACCGGAGGGTCAGTCCTGCATCTTGTTCTAAGGAGGTTGGAGACCTGGAACTCTGGCAGTGCAGGAGGACCCGTTCATACCAGTGTGGCTTGCGCACATCCCCCATGCGAGCCGACCAGATCACGCATGTGAAGGCATGCAGACTCTGCGCACATGTATGTATTTGGGTGCTGAGGAAAGAGAGGAGGTGCATGGGCCTGTGGCATACCTGTCGTGTTGAGTCCTGGGCCCCCTCGCGACACCTGGGACAGATGTTGCGTGCAGCTGGGATGCTGTGGCCCGGCCAGGCTGCAGCTGGGATGCTGGGATGCTGTGGCCCGGCCAGGCTGCAGCTGGGATGCTGGGATGCTGTGGCCCGGCCAGGCTACAGCTGGGATGCTATGTCTCGGCCAGCTGCAGCTGGAATGCTGTGTGTCAGACAGGCTGAAGCTGGGATGCTGTGTCTCGGCCAGCTGCAGCTGGGATGCTGTGTCTCGGACGGGCTGCAGCTGGGATGCTGTGTCTCAGGCCGGGCTGCAGCTGGGATGCTGTGTCTCGGACGGGCTGCAGCTGGGATGCTGTGTCCCAGACGGGCTGCAGCTGGGATGCTGTGTCTCGGCCAGCTGCAGCTGGGATGCTGTGTCTCAGACGGGCTGCAGCTGGGATGCTGTGTCTCGGCCAGCTGCAGCTGGGATGCTGTGTCTCAGCCAGGGTGCAGCTGGGATGCTGTGTCTCGGCCAGCTGCAGCTGGGATGCTGTGTCCCGGACGGGCTGCAGCTGGGATGCTGTGTCTCGGCCAGGCTGCAGCTGGGCCCCTCTGTAGAAGCGTGTTCCTGGGAACTCTGAGAGCAGAGTCGGGACTCACAGCGTCCTCCAGCAACACACCCACAGAGTCCCGCACAGCAGCCTTGGTTCTGCCGGGAGCTCAGCGTAGGTCGGTGTGTCTGACTCTCTCCTTGGCCCCTGTCGATCAGCTGGTCCTTGCTCCTGGTTGGCTTGCTCCCCAGGGGGAGGGCCCTATTAGCGTGAGCGGTTGCTTCCCATGGGTTGCGATGCGTTTCTCCACGCAGCGTATGGTAAGCCGAGGACCGGCGGGCAGTGTGCGGGTGACGGCCAGGTGCACCTTTGCTGACTTAGAACCGGCTCGTAGAGTAGAAACACTGTAGACTTCCTCGTGGGGTCTCGTGTCCGACAGCATGGATACACTGCAGAACCTATGGAAAAACGCTGTGTGCACTGGTCTAAGTGAGCAAAAGAGTGGGGGAGAGAAGTGGAGAGATGGAGAGACAGAGAGAGAATACAGTGTGTCCTGGGAGTGTAAGCATGTCATCGTCATATACAGGGTCACCAAGGGAATGTTTGTAAGTGAGCCTGACAGGTGTCACTTCCTAGGTCAGATTTCAGGAAACTTGAAACAGAGTCATAGTCACGGTGACAACTGAACAAGTTGTCCAAGACTTCCTCGTCTGTCTCCCCACCCAGATGGGTGACCCAGGAAGGTCATTTCATGGGTAATTTCCCCCGTAACGTCGGGGAAGTGAAATTTCTCCACTGTTGAACTTTAAAGGAACGATTCATTCCTGAGGGAGTAAAAGTGACCCAGGCCATAGAGAAAGAAGGAGTACTGGTATTACATATCATAAAGGTCGATTAACTCTGATATTAATGTCTGACGGAAACTACAGAGTCGAGTTAGATGTCATCTCGACTGCATAAATATTAATGCAAACTCCTTCTTTAAGTGAACGTTTCAACCGGTGCTGTATTAAGGAGTAATACCCCGCGATGAAATAATATCTATTTTCGGAACACCAGAACGATTCCATACTGGGAAATGTATTAACGTAATTCGTGGCATTATGAAGTCAAATGAAAAAAATAACTTGACTCCTTCATTACGTGCCAGAAAAGGATTTGATGGGATCCAACCATTACGTTGGATAGAAGTTCTAAGTAAAATGGAAATGAAAGTCATAAAAATGACATCAAACGAATGCCTGAATGTGTCTTGCCGGCGAGACACACGGCACGGCTGTCCGTGAGAAAGACAAGTGCGTGCTGTCACAGGGGTGGCTGACACCCGTCTGGAAGGACCAGCTAGCACCACTGTGGAAAACTCTGGGCATCAACACGCACAGTCTGAAGGGGGAGAAGCCACCAGGATGAAGAATAATCCACGCATGGGAAACATGAGCACGTTAAATGAGGTAGCCAGTCACAGAGTAGCCACACACCTCTAAGTAGCTCTCCGATCGTGACACCATGCTTGTTTCGTAACCAACTGAGAAAGTCCGTTCAGGACGGCGCAGGCTGTCACCACCATTCAGGAACTCGGAACGCGTTCCCAGACATCCTTCCTGGCGAACCCCCCCGTCGTCCGTGTTCGCACAGCAGAACTTGCTGGAGACATGGCCTGAGGAATCGCGGTCGACCCTTCCTGACCGAGGGACCTGCCGAAGGAGACAGAACGGGCTCACATGGAGAGGAGGGCTGCAGCGGCCACATGGCCTGGCTCGGAGATGTGGTGCGTGGCTGGGAGCTAGGGCCTCCGGCAGGTGCAAGGACGGGAGCGGGGCCATGCTGATAGCTACGGTCCCCTGGTGAGGATGCAGCTGTACTTGTGACCTGGGGCAGGTGCAGGGACAGTGACAGGTGCTAGTGAACTGGGCAGGTGCAGGGACAGTGACAGGTGCTAGTGAACTGGGGCAGGTGCAGGGACAGTGACAGGTGCTAGTGACCTGGGGCAGGTGCAGGAACAGTGACAGGTGCTAGTGACCTGGGCAGGTGCAGGGACAGTGACAGGTGCTAGTGAACTGGGGCAGGTGCAGGGACAGTGACAGGTGCTAGTGAACTGGGGCAGGTGCAGGGACAGTGACAGGTGCTAGTGACCTGGGCAGGTGCAGGGACAGTGACAGGTGCTAGTGAACTGGGGCAGGTGCAGGAACAGTGACAGGTGCTAGTGACCTGGGCAGGTGCAGGGACAGTGACAGGTGCTTGTGAACTGGGGCAGGTGCAGGAACAGTGACAGGTGCTAGTGACCTGGGGCAGGTGTAGGGACAGTGACAGGTGCTAGTGAACTGGGGCAGGTGCAGGGACAGTGACAGGTGCTAGTGAACTGAGGGACAGTGACAGGTGCTAGTGACCTGGGGCAGGTGCAGGGACAGTGACAGGTGCTAGTGACCTGGGGCAGGTGCAGGAACAGTGACAGGTGCTAGTGACCTGGGGCAGGTGCAGGAACAGTGACAGGTGCTAGTGACCTGGGGCAGGTGCAGGAACAGTGACAGGTGCTAGTGACCTGGGGCAGGTGCAGGAACAGTGACAGGTGCTAGTGAACTGGGGCAGGTGCGGGGACAGTGACAGGTGCTAGTGAACTGGGGCAGGTGCAGGAACAGTGACAGGTGCTAGTGACCTGGGCAGGTGCAGGGACAGTGACAGGTGCTAGTGAACTAGGGCAGGTGCAGGGACAGTGACAGGTGCTAGTGACCTGGGGCAGGTGCAGGGACAGTGACAGGTGCTAGTGACCTGGGGCAGGTGCAGGAACAGTGACAGGTGCTAGTGACCTGGGGCAGGTGCAGGAACAGTGACAGGTGCTAGTGACCTGGGGCAGGTGCAGGAACAGTGACAAGTGCTAGTGACCTGGGGCAGGTGCAGGGACAGTGACAGGTGCTAGTGACCTGGGGCAGGTGCAGGGACAGAGACAGGTGCTAGTGAACATTTTTGCATTTATCTCAGATAGAGTGGGAGGGAGAGAGGAAGGGAGAGAGAGAGAGAAACATCCACGTAAGAGAGATACATTGACTGGTTGCCACCCACACGACCCCTACCGGGCTCGGGGACAAACTGCAACCGAGGTACGTGCCCTTAGCGGGAACTGACCCCGGGACTCTCTGGACCGCGGGCCGACGCTCTCACCGCTGAGCCAGACCGGCCAGGGCACCACCAATTCTCTTAGTTTATATTTTCTGAAGCCAGAGTGCTGACTTCTGATCTGGTCTCCTCTCCCTGGGCTCTGGATCGCTACAACGTACCTCATCAGAAATAGCGAAGTTCTTTCTTATGACACTGAAATGTCTCAGGAACTAACTTCAGGACGTAACAGAGGGGCTCCCGGACATCATCGCCGGCTCTGGCCTTTGAGTTCCCAACACCAACACATCCTGCACGGCGCATGTGAGCAGGGCCAGCCTTAAAAACAACCAGAAACACAGGGGGACGTCATGGGCCCTTTCAGTGAGGCTGCCGGTGTGGTCCAGGTCCGAATTACGCAGCCGGTGGTTCTGGCCCCGCAGAAGGTCGCCAGCATGTTGACTCAGTCCTCGGATCTCGGTGCCGTACCGCTTGGCTCCCTAGAACCCAGGGGGGACCTTGCTCCCCAGGGAGGATCCGAGGGGGCAGCCACGCAGAGAGCCTGGAGCCGTGGGGTACCTGAGCATGGACAGAAGCCAGACGTTTCCTGCACCAGGTTGCGGACTGTGTGGGCACTTCCTGCGGCGTCCTGTTACGTGGGCACCCGGCCGTGGGCACAGGTCCCGGAACCGGGACCCTCTCGGTCCTGCACGTCCGTCCCCCCGGGTGGCTCACAGGATCACGCGTGTGGAAGGGTTTCTCAGTGTTAAGGCGCAAGTACCCCAGGAGACACACGACGCAAGCCTTGTGTCAGTTCTCAAATCCACACTTTTCCTGTCCATCCTGGCCAAGGAGAGTCAGCACAAATCCGCCAGTAACGCGACGTCCCTGACATCTGAGGACGTCCAGTGGCCTCTCCGGCTCCGGCCGTGAAGGGCTGGGTCACTGGGAAAGCGAAGCCTTGGAGGACGAGTCCGGTTGGGAGCCTTGAAACACTTAGGCAATTTCTCATCTGAAAATCCGAAAATAGATTACATCTTTACAGTCATTTTTCATTAAAGAGAAAACAAACAAGGGTAGGTGTCTGTTGCCGTCCTAATGTACACTTTCCCGGCTCAGAAGCGGGCACTGCCATGTCCTCAGGGTGTACTTGCTGAAAGAAAAGGGGACACAGGAACATGCCCTGCGGCCCCTGGAGCGGGGAGATAAGGTGAAGGTAATGTGACAAGTGACTGAACCGAGTCGGGAAGGCTGACCGTACTGGACCCTGTGCATTCTCAGACGCAGTGACCTTGGCTGGAGGGTTGTACGTGTGCATTTACGCAGAGTTCCTAGGAAGGCACAGTGAGGGCCGTTTGGAATTGACCTGTGTTCTCACAGACTTGGGTACCAGTTTGATGCTCCCCTACATCGAATCCCCGTTTGGTCCCCAGATATAACTGGAGATGCTGAAGGGTCATCCCGTGCTCGTCCAACCGCTGACGTAACCCTTCTGTAAGTCGTCCCGTGACAAATGCATGTGTTGGGTGTGGTTATTTCCTGTTGTTTTAGCTCTTCAGACAAGATGAACTTCAATCACTTAGAGAGACATTGACGTCTGGGCCACGGCGCAAACCCAGAATTCCGAGATCGCTTGTCCTCTTGGCTTTGGTGGCAAAACGTGTCAAGCTCGCTCTCTGGCGTCGGCCTCGACGTGTGAGTGGACGCTAGGACTTGGCTGGCCGTTCCTTCGAACCTCCTAATGTGAGACGGGCGGTGTGGACCTTTCTGAGGGGGCAGTTTGTACACTAGCCGGGTGGGAAAAGAGGCCTTAACTAGCCCAGGACAGAAGAACGTCATCAAAAGGAGAACACACATAGGCCGGCCGGGTGGCTCAGTGGTTGAGCGTCGACCCATGCACCAAGAGGTCGCCGGTTCGATGTCCGGTCAGGGCACATGCCCAGGTTGTGGGCTCGATCCCCAGTGGGGGGCATGCAGGAGGCAGCCAGTCTATATTCTCTGTCATTGATGTCCTCTCTCTCTAAAATCAATAAAGGAAAAAACACTTTTTTGATTGCTCAGTGGTTTTTGTGTGTGATTTTGTAGAAGAGGGGTTGCTGAGTGTATTTAGGTGATGAAATGTCTTCGTGCTCAGAGCAGACCACTGCCTTTTCTCTCCTTTGTCTCTGCTGCAGCACCCCACGGACCTGGCCCACGGTGCCCTGTGTCTCAGGTGTGCAGTGCTGGGGAGAGAGTTCCCATCAAACCTCCTGGTTTCTAAAGCGACACGCACTGGTATTCTCACACAGTCTGTGAGTCGTAGGTCCGGTGCATGGTGCGCCCGCCAGCCAGGTGGGAGCAGCCGTGCTGTGCAGGTGGTCACGGAAGCGACCGTCGCCTTTGCCACACGCAGCTCTTTGGAGTGAAGTCACTGCCCCAGCCCACCCTTGACCAGGAAGGGATTGTGCCAGGTCATCAATCCCAGGGCCAGACTCGCCGGGGCTGGCCGCCAGCTGGCTCACACGTGGGTCACACCCTCTTACTCTGCATGTGAGGGTTTGCAGGTGACACATTTTTCAGTGGAGCAGCTGGGACACGCCTTAAAGGAGGCTTTACTGCAGACCCCTGGATAGTCCCAGAACCAGGACGTCTCTCCCGTTGGAGATCATCCGACCCCATGGTACCCAGACTGTTGCAGTATCACCTGGGTGCTTGCTAAGATACAGAATCTCAGCTTTCACCCCAAATTGGAATCAGCATTTTAAGCAGTGCCCAGGTGACTGGTGTGCACCTAAACGTCTCGGAGGCCTGGAGAGAGCCCCATGCTCTCAGTCTGGCCGCATGCTGGGCTTGCCTGGGAGGTTGAGAAAGCATCGGGGCCCATCGCCCAGGAGGTGCATATTCTGAATCCCGGCAGGCCCTGGGCGGGCTCCTTCCGTGGCTCTCCTGTGTAGCTCAGGTTGAGAAGTGCTGATATGTCCCAGCGAGGATTGTAGCAATGCCTGACAGGAGGGGAAATGCCAGAACAACTCTGAGTACATCATTGCATCTGTATTTCTGTAATTTTTTTAAAATTATTTTCCTGTGTGTCCCATAGAAGAGTGGAGGGTGCCTTATGCTAATCTGGTCCAGTTTTAGTGTTTAATCTTGATCACAGAGGAAGGAAGACAAGCATTTTCTGAAATTCTTGAAAATCTACCTGTTCAGAGCAGCGACGGCCTCGCACACCGGAGTCACGCGTTCTTTTCTTCCTGCGGAAGCTGCCTGGTGAGGAAAGAATGCCGTTGGGTGGAATATGGGCCCCTTTACGTCAGAGTCAGCGCCCCCCCACCCCCGTTCTGTAAAAACAAATATGGTGGATGTACGCTTGTCCGAGGGACACTGAAATATAAGCATGAAGGCCCACAGTGTGACGGGGTGCCGTCAATGGCTGTTATACATTTTCATTTATCAAAATGTACTTATATAAATGCCGTCTCTCTCAGCCTGCTGGGGGTCGGCGCAACGCGATGAACTACAAGCACAGGCTGGTAGGAGTGAGGGGGAGCACTGCAAGGGAGCAAATGCTCCAGATCTCTGGATGCAGCCCAATTTATTTGCAGAATGGTTCCCCAAGTTACATGTGGATTTATGTAAATTATTTCCTTGAGATGGCGCCTCTGCAAACTAACCAGCCAAGCCTTGTCTCTCGCTTTTTACAGCAGAAAGAGACTTCAAAGCTAAAAAAAATAACAAACCCATCCACGCCTGGGCTTATGGCCCATTATCCTCACTGGGTGGTCTTCCAACCCTTTGTCATGCAAACTGTATCTATTCACATGCAAACGAAGCATGCAGAGACACTCAAGGTGGTTTTCCAGCCTTCCAGTCAAACCTGTCTGTCCACACACACTTGGAACCTAGGCTGGCCAGGTTGCAGGAATGCATATCACAAGGTTACAAATCGTTCAACCACCAAACCCTCATCCCTACATATAAAGGGATACGATAGGTGTCAATAGTATATCCTATCGATTCAATAAGAAATGTATCCTGAACACCTTGTCCGTACCTCACTCTATTTGAGGGTTCCAAACAGAGAAAAGCATACAAGAGACGTGTCCACTTTGCGGAACCTCCGTTTGGACATAACTGTGTCCATTTGGAGACATAGCTATGACTCACATTATCACTGAGTTCTGCATTCACTTGAACTTTGTGACAAATGCTAAGACAAAAAGGTGCCCGGGACCACGTGAGCCCAAAGCTGGGGGCACGCTGCCGGTGGGTAGGAGAGTCTGCCTGAGCCTTCAGGTTTAATGGGACAGGAGATGAGTCGAGGCCTCCCTGGTGTGGAAGGGTGGAGGGACAGGAAGGATTATTGGCGGTACGGGCTGTTTGGAGTGGGAAGGGGCCGGTATGAGCAGGAGCCAGGACCAGTGAGACTGGAGGGGAAGGCGTGCCCAGACCAGACACGGTCCTCCGGCTGGCGAGGAAGTGGGACTCTTTGTAAGACGAAGCAGAGCCTAACGGAGAGCCCAAGGCAAACAGTGGAGGAAGGACTGAGTCAGGGGAGCCCTCTGCTTGGGAAAACCCCCTATATAGGGGCAGAAGGATCCCATACATAGGGAACTGTATGGGGAGGGGATAGGTTCTCCAGAAGACTCTTGTGAAATGATTTGGGGACAAAGAGCCGGATGGGGCTCGGAGGCTCAAGGGCATGTGGGCTGTAGTCCGTCACGGAAACGCAACACCACCTTTTACCGCGGTTTTTGCAATGCACAGGGGAGGCAGCCCTACTGAAGTCCCACGGAAAGTTCAAAGCCAGCAGAATCTCGCACTGTTAGAGGAAGTCCGCTTTGTATGGGCTTTCGTCAGCTTTCAGGCTCGTGGTTATGAATCTCAGCTTGATGTATTACTCTCTCTTAAAGCGTTTTACTAATGCTCTTATTTTATCCACTTTTAACACGTCCTTTTAATTTTTAAAATAAAATAAGTGGTGCTATTCAAGAAGAAACCAAATATTAGGTGTAGTCGTTTCAGGCAATGGTTCCATCCGAGGGAGACTAGGGAGGGCGAGGTCTGCAAGGAGGCTCTGCCTTGGCCATTTCCCTCCTTGTCTCCATGTTCCTCGGGCTCAGTAAGTCAGGTAGAACACAGGGGTCTCAGGTAGTCTCGGTCACACCTCGCCTTGCGCTGTAGTTATTGCATGAATCCATGGATCTCCTTGTGCATAGAGCCCATCAGCTATTACTGCATGAATCCATGGATCTCCTTGTGCATAGAGCCCATCAGCTATTATTGCATGAATCCATGGATCTCCTTGTGCTTAGAGCCCATCTGTTATTATTGCATGAGTCCATGGATCTCCTTGTGCATAGAGCCTGTCTGTTACTATAGCATGAATCTATGGATCTCCTTGGGTATAGAGCTTTTCTATTATTGTTGCATGAATCTATGGATCTCCTTGTGCATAGAGCCTGTCTGTTATTATTGCATGAATCTATCGATCTCCTTGTACATAGAGCCTGTCTGTTATTATTGCATGAATCTATGAATCTCCTTGTGCATAGAGCCCATCTGTTATTTTTTGCTTCTTATGCCAAATTTTCGGGCACACGGCAGCCTCTCTGCAAAGAGTTGTCAATCAGACTAGTCTTCCGCCATGGGAACACAGAAATGCAACTCAGTCCAATTCACTGGAGACTCCTTGGAAACCTGAGAAAAAACATCAAAATCCCAGCACAACCAAAGATGAAAAGAGTAGCCCAGAACAATTCTGCTCCAAATTGTGCAAAATTTTAGGGAAATGTCAGATATAGTTTTTATTGGCAGAACACCCTGGAAAAAAGTAAGTATGCAGTTTTTAATCTTTAGCTAAGAGACTATTTCTTGATTGTTTTCTTACTAGCTCAAGTTGGCCCAGTAGAACAAAGGAAATAGCCAGAAATAAGATCAAACTTTCACTTGTACACTTTTTAAACTGGAGAAGCATAATTCATGCCAGTATTTAATATTAAATTGGCCCACGATTTCCATGTGATGAATACTGCTTGAAATCGGAATTGTTCATGTTTAAATCTGTATCTTAATATCTTTATAGAGGGCTTTTTCCATCAAGGCCATATTTGCAAGTGATGCAGAATGTATGATGTTAGCCCCTACTAAATAAATTATTTGGAGTGTGTTTTTTTTTTTTTTTAATATTTTTTCTTTATTGATATTTTAGAGAGAGAGAGGAAGAGAGAGGGAGAGAGAGATGGAAACGTCACTGAGAGAGAACATGGATTGGCCGCCTCCTGCATGCCCCCCACTGGGGCTCGGGCCCACAACCTGGGCATGTGCCCTGACCGGGAATCAAACTGGCGACCTCTTGGTGCAGGGTCGACGCTCAACCACTGAGCCACACGGGCCGGGCGGGAGTGTTTTATGTTACCAATTAAAGACCAACCTGTGTGACTTCCGTGTCTGACACAGAGGACCAAGTTGGCACCTTCTTTACGAAAACCAAGGAAAAAACCCTCTATAAAGATATTAAGATACAGTTTTGAACATGTACAACTTGGAACAGAGGCCTGCTCCCTCCGAGGCTGTGCAGGAGGGTCATCTTCAGGTTTTTCTATGTGGGAGAAACTGTCACTTGTCATCGAATGATTTCATGGTTTATTTCCCAATTACTTGAACTCGTATTACGAATTTAACCAACTTTTCCACTCTTCTCCAACACGCTTGCTGTTTTCCTCAAGAACTGTTGTCGCTCCTAAGAGCATTCTGAATTACTGAGATGGGCGTGGGTCAGAGCAAGGTGAGCCCCCCGGGGGGTTAACCTGCCCTTGACCTTGTTGGCAGGTTATCAGGGACCTGCTAGGCAGAGGCTGGCAGGAGGCTCCGCACCGCGTGTTGCTTGATCCCCTGTTGTAACATGTCCCTCCGTGTCCCTTACCTGCCAGTCAGAGCAGTCACTTTGCTAAGTTGGGTCAAATTTTATTTTTCCTGTTAAGTAGGTGATGACCTTCCTCTCTGATAAGTGGGCAGTCGAGTGTCAACGCGAAACTCGGAACTAACGGGTGTCAGACAGCGTACAGGAGACTCTGGCTTTCCGCCCAGAAGTCAGTGTCCGTGCCTCAGGAGACTGCCTGGGGGTGAGTTCCAGTCCGGAACTCGAGGGCGGCTTCACCAAATCCAAAGTGACAGTGAGGTCCCTGAAGTTTAACTCATCTCAGCACGGGACTCTGCTCTGCACAAGTTATGTCTAACGCGCTACCTGAAATGTGAACCCACGTGATTGAAAACTTTGAGCACACAAAATTTCTAAGCATGTAGATGCAGACCAGGGATTTCTTCTTCAGAAAGGGGGAACACTGCCTTCGATGTACGTATCAGCCAATGGGCTGGTGGGTTTAATAAGACGTTGTACATCCTTTTAACGTCTAGGGATGCCGCCTCCAAGGGCCTCCGAGATGAATCCGCGGACCGAGAAAGAAGCACACATGTGTTGCAGTTCCAAAGTATCACGCCAAGATCAAGAATGGGGCTTGTGTGAGTGAGGATGCATTTTCAAGCTACAGTGATATTTTCCAAGGGACGAGGATATTTAAAAATAAAATTGTAGCTTAATCCAACAACAATATCTTTTTTCCATGTTGGTGGAAATAGCTATTTTTGAAGGCAAATTCTGCAGTTTGGGGACCAATTTCTTCGTCAATGTCAGGCAGACGGCGTTGACCTTTGTCAGTTACTTGAGACCCTAAAATCATCTAATTTAAAGAAATATGTTTTAAGATGCCAAGTGAAACGAGAATGCTGTCCACACAACTACAGAGGGCTAATATTTTTTTTAAGTAAAAATAAAAAACATATTTTTCTAACCAGTAAGGTGTGGCGTGCAAGTTAATCCTAACACATTTTATTTTGTAGAAACAACTGTCAGTGAACTTCTGGTCAAACTGCTTTCGTGAACATTTTGTTTGAGAAACTGCACGGTGGATTTGACCAGGGACCCGTGAATCCCGTGAGCTGCCATGATTCTCTCTTCCGCTCTGTCCCATGTCAAGAGGGTGTTCATGTCTGCTTTGCCCTGACATCTTCACGACTTGGATCAAGTAACTTTGTCTCGGTTCTTCTGGAAAAGGGGCCGTTTGAGCTAAAGGATGTCTGAGGTCCGTTGACTGCTGCAATGTCGATACTTCCCAACGAGAGATGGAGCTCAGTGTGTAAAGCACAGCCATTCGGAGAGACGGATTTCAGCTCTGCAGGGTTTTGGTTGCTTTTTGGAAGAGGCATGGATTGGTGGGGGCCACGGGTGACACGCTTTGAATGTGGATTGAGCTGGGAGTTCAGCCCATGTCGCAGCGTGGGGACCCTGTCGTGGTTAACACGGTGGGATAAAACGCAGAGCCCTGGGCGTTGGGGAGGGGATCTCAGGGGAATCGTTAGAATGACCTGAGTGGGCAGGGAATGACCGGGATGAGCTGATGGAGGGACAGGGGCAGGCAATCCGAGGTCCCGGGCGAAGGCTGTCCAGGCCCCTGTGTGGACCTCTCCCGTTCCCCTCCCCCGACCCGCTCTCATTTCCAGTGACCTCTTTTCCCTCCCACCTGCGGCTGCACCGGCTTCTGCTTAGGGTCCCGCTTCCTGACAGAGTCCCACAAACAGTGCTTTTACCGGCTGGCATTCCAGCCACATTTGTACTCCTAAGACTCCAAAACAATATTCCGTATTTTCCCAGTAATGGCAGCTTCATTTTTCTTTCTTCACTGCTTCTTTAAATTAAATGTGTTGGGGTGGCATTGGGTCATAGGGTCCTGTAGGTCTCAGGTGTACATTTCTGTGATACATCACCTGTGCATTGTACTGTGTGCCCACCACCCAAAGGCAAATCATCTTCATGTCCATGGCCCCCTTGACCCTATGTTACCCCCCACCCCTTCCCTCTGGGGACCACCGTAGTCTTGTCTGTCTGTGTCTGTGAGTTCCAGTTTCATATCATCCCACATGTGAGTGACATCATGGGGTTCTTAACTTTGTCTGAATGACTCATTTCACTTAGCATGATATTCTCAAGATCCATCCACGTTGTCACAAATGGTCACCTTTTTTAGGGCTGAGTAGTATTCCATCGAGTATGTGACCCATGTCTTCTTTATCCAGTCCTCTATTGCGGGACACTTGGGTTGTCTCCATATCGTTCTAAAAAAATACCCATTGTTCCAGCGGTACCTATACAGCAGTGACCGATAACTCCCAATTTCTCATTCGGTCACAAAATCGTATAACTTTGTCATCCTGTCATCTAGAAACGGCTAGATATTTCCTCTAGTGTTACCAAGGGTCCCTTGAGTTAGCGATGCTCAGAATTCCATTCTCCTCCTCTTTTCAACGAAAAGCACCACCAGCTACATAATGACTGAAGCCCCCCAGTCTTGTCCGCACCCCTGTCTTACCCTACGTTTCATAAATTGACATTCAGTCACAGCGAGTCCCGAAGGCCCAACCTGCTTGTTATTTCTCTCAGCCGTCATCTCGCCATTCCATTAGCACTGCCATTTATGTATAGTTCTTGCAGCACACTCCAGATGCTGTCTGCTTGCGTGTGTGAACCACCCTGCACCAAATCCCACCCCAGACAGCGGCCGCTGTGACCGGCACAGAAACCGGTGACACACATCCTGGAGCTCACTTCTGTCCCTGGCCTCTTTGTGACGGAAGGACAAACGCTAACGGCTCACACAGTTGGAGAACACCTTTGACAATAGATCCCCGCCGACCCTGCCTGTCCACCGCCCCTCTGCCTGGTGCCCGGTGCCGTGGGCATTCTCATGACCTCAGTGTCCCCGTCTGCCTGTCTGTGCTACGTCTCGAACCCGCACCCCGCCCCCTCGCCGGGCTAGCTTCACAGGCACACAGACACGCGTACTCACAGCACGACCGCCACGCACACCTCTGCACCCAGCTTTTGTGCGAATATTTGTAACTGTGGGTGAATTAACGCAAAAACGGGACAGCCCAGAGCACAGGAAGGAGCCCGAGCGGCCGCTGCTAGTACGATGCGGGGTGAGCACTGAGACGGCCGTGGCTGGGTGTAGGTGAAGGGGAGACGTCACAGTGACGTGTGTTCGTCTTTTGGGGGCAGGGGTGTCTCCAGTGCTGTGATCGAGGCGTGCACTGGGAGCAGCAGTGTGTCTGGGGGGGAAGGGGGATTCTCCGTCCAGGAGAGCAGAGCTCGGCCACCTGGGCACAGCCGCGTGGGGAGTCCGGGGGCCGCTGGAAAGACGTCTGGGAGGACGAGGTGGGACGTGAGACAGGACGAGACTGCCTGGGGGTGTAGTTGTCGCCATGGAGGCCGAGATGCTGCCAGGAGTTTAGCGTGAAGGAGATGATGACTGATTGTAAACCCTGAAAGAGTGTCGGCCTTGAGGGACGGGGGCGCGACAGAGAGGATGGCACTCGGGAGATTGGGAAATGCAGGCACAGGGAAGGGGCCAGGAGGTGGCGCAGGGCAGGTGTCTGGAAGTGGGGATTGAAACACTGCAAAGTTGAGCAGGTTAAAGGCGGTAAAAAAAAATCATCTGGCCCAGCCAGTGTGGCTCAATGGCTGAGCGTTGACCCTGCACCAAGAGGTCACTGGTTCGATTCCCAGTCAGGGCACATGCCCAGGTTGTGGGCCCGATCCCCAGTGGGGGGCATGTAGGAGGCGGCCCATCGATGTTCTCTCTCATTGATGTTTCTATCTCTCTCTCTCTCCCTTCCTCTCTCTCTAACATCAGTAAAGGAAAAAAACTTTTTTTAAATCATCTGGTGAAGCAAACGCCAAAAACAGTTTCAATGCTCCAGGAGAGAGGGTGTGTGTTTTGCAAGAAGCTACAGTCCCGGGAGGGGGAGGGGAGGCGTCATTGCCGTAGGCTCTGTCTCACCACGTTTCCGTGAGGACGAGAGGGGTGCGTGTGAGCATGAGTGGACACTGAGTGGAGGGGTGGTCTCGGTGCAGGGCGTGGGTGTGGCTTGCACGCTGGGGCAGGTTAGCAAGGTACAGAGAAACCGAGTGTGGCAGACGGAGTCAGGTCGCAGAGGGAGCGACGGTCCCAAGGAGACCAAGGACCGGACACGGGGAGGAGGGCGGGTTTCGGGCTGATCCGGGAAGGCCTGTCAATGCTGCTCGTAGGTGAGGGAAGGGGACCACGTGGGGGGCACCTTGCTGGCAGAGGTTATAATGATGCGCTGGTGAAGGTCACAGCCCTGAAACACGAAATTCAAGGGATGAAACACCCGTTTCTCTGGGTGACGACCTGTGCGAAGGCAGAATGAGCTCGGGCATAAAATGACGTCCGTTTGGCCCTGGCCGGTGTGGCTCAGCGGTGAGAGCGTCGGCCCGCGGACCAGAGAGTCCCGGGTTCGGTTCCCGCTAAGGGCACGTACCTCGGTTGCAGTTTGTCCCCGGGCCTGGTTGGGGTCGTGTGGGTGGCAGCCACTCGATGTGTCTCTCTCACGTCAATGTTTCTCTCTGTCTCTTCCTCTCTCCCTCCCTCCCACTCTATCTGAAGATGAATGCAAAAATGTCCTTGGGTGAGGATAAAAAATATATATATATTTTTTTTAAAATGACATCTGTTTTGTTCTCAAAATTCAACGCCGAGGATGAGCACTGCGTATTCGTTCCTTTCTTCAGTGGTACAAAAACGGCCCATTTCCAAGCCACGAAAGAAGACGTAAATCAACGCGCGCTGTCTTAGAAATGACTGTAGTCAAAGAAACGCTGCTAAATGTTAGGACTCTGCAAGCACGTTATTTTTTCCCCCACTGGATGTGATAAGAGCCAGCAGGCGTGGGGAGGTTGGCGCGATTTCTGTAATGAGATGTTCAGACCGTGTGGCGTTTTTGGAAAGAACTAGGTAAAGTGACTTTGCTTCAGTGTGAAAAATGATGTATCGTACTCGTAGGCTTTCACACAACCGACAGCAACATAATTTGATACATTATTGCTCGTTTGCAGGAGGGGTCGTGAGTGAGGACAGGAATGAGATTGAAGCCCGGGGCAGGAAGGAAATCAGTAACGTTGAGGGCGCCGTCCCCTGGTGCTGTAGGAGGGAAGGGCTCCAGGGATGGGCACTGGGACACGGACGACAGGACAGCGTGCGGGTCGTGCTCCGTCGGAAAGCGCACTGCACAGCGCTGTGACGAGCGTCAGGGAACGTATTCTTTGTTTTCAGCTACAGGTCACGGACGGTATTAGTTTCAGGTGCGCCGCATAGTGGTGAAAGGTGTGGATGGTGTAGGACGTGATCCTTCGAGAGGTGTAGTACCCAGCTGCCCCACACACACGGTGACGAAGGTGTCATTGACTGTATCCCCTGTGCTGGGCGTTGCATCCCCGGGACGGTGCTGTGAGGGCCATTGTACTGAATCCTCGCCTTTCACCCAGCCCCCAGCCCTCCCCTCCTTCCACAAGGCGTCACAGGACAATCAATAGGATAATTCCTGTTACTGGGCAAGGAGCTACCTGTTTCTTTAAAAACATTTTTTGTAAACACATGGAGTAATTTTGTTCATCTAAAATATTCTTTTAATGGTAACTGAATTTCTCAAATTCTCTTTGTGGGATTGTATCACATGGATTAGACATGGTCCAGCCGGTGTGGCTCCGTGGTTGAGCGTCGACCCTGCACCAAGAGGTCACCGGTTCGAGTCCCGGTCAGGGCACATGCCCAGGTTGTGGGCTGATCCCCAGTGGGGGGCATGCAGGAGGCGGCCCGTCGATGTTCTCTCTCATCGATGTTTCTGTCTCTCTCTCCCTCTCCCTTCCTCCCTCTAAAAATCAGTAAAAAAAATATATATTAGACATGTGTATGCTTTTATTAATAAAGAAAGGAGACATGCAGTTTCCTCTCCAAATTATCAAATCATATCAGAGAATCCTAAAAGTGTAGGAATCCACATTCCATTAAAAATGCTAAAATTCAATATCTGCGTATTAGAGATTGAGAAACAGAGCTGCGTTGAAGTAAAGGGACCTGACCAAGTGGCAACTGAAAAGGCAGGATGGGACAGACTCTTTCCACGGTCCTGTCTCCGGTTCTGCAGCGGTTACTGGTGTTTGCGTGTAACTTCCCTGCCACAGGGTAGGACGTTCAATTACTCTTAATTCACTTTGGCTTTCTGCGAGTATCTCCTTCTCTGTTTAAACATGATGTCAGGGTCACGTTACATCATGGCTTGGGAACAAAGTGCCTCGATACTATCTCGAGTATTTCAAAGCAAGCAGATAGGATTCCCTTATGAAGATTTGCCTCATTCAGTTTTGCAGGAAAGGAACAGTCACTAGTCCTTATGAGAACCATGTGTCGCTTAATCCTATTTTCTAATTAATGCAATTAAATAGTATGTCCCCGTTGCACAGATCAGAAGACCCGATCCCAAAGAAGATAAATTGTTCCCCAAAGTTGCTGGTCGTGGAAAGATGAAACTAAGTTTAAAAATTAGAACTGTCTAATGTTAGAGACAGTCTTCTTTGTCCTGTACTCTTTGGTGTGTTACATTTGAACGGTCCTGAAAGCTCAGTGTGTGAGATTCACACAACTCCAGGGAATGGGGCCATGGGCCTGAACTCCAGGCCGTATTCAGATAACCAGGCGAGACAGGGCCCATTAAAAACCACAGAAATCGTATAAATAGGATATAAGGGAAGATCGGGGGGTCAAGACAAGAAGTGAGAAAAAGGCAGAGAGAAGTCACAAACAATCGTGAGGTTTCAGGCCCCCAATGTCAGTGACCAGAATCAATGCGCATCCAGACACAGGAATGAACGCACTGGAAATAGTCACTGTAGAAGGAAGGATATAATTTTTATGACTTAACTATCTTTAAAATGTAGCTGACTGTTTTATCTGAAATAATAAGAAAGCACTAGGAGGATTGTTAAACCTGGTAAAACACCGCAGCATACATTTCGGGAGTGAAAATGAAAAAGTGAGCTGTGTTAAGATTCTTTTAATCAATGCGGGTGCGTTTAATATCACGACGGGCAGACCATAATAAGTTAACGGTGCATAACAGGGACCCCGCAGCAACCAATAAAAGAAAAGGAAGTGAAATGGAGTCATAAAGATAATTAAACGCAAGTACAGAAGACAAAGGAATCGCCAAACAGACAAGTAGCACGTGGCACCTCGGACCTCAGACGTCAGTTTATCACGTAGAACATCAGCGTCCGGGGGGGGGGACATTCGCCAGAACCCTCCGAACACTGCACTCGAGTGCATCTCACTGTACGTAATGCATGGCTACTTTTATTTTTATTTTATTTCCAATTTTCATTAATTTATTTTTGTTACAGATGTTTCTCCTTTTTCCCCCCCTAGACCCTCTCCTCCCCATCCCGCCCCCCCAGCATTGTTGTCTGTGTCCATGGGTTACGCATACATGCATATAAGTTCTTTGGTTTATCTTATCCGTCCCCCTTGCCCCCCTCCTCTGAGGTCTGTCAGTCTGAACCATACTCCTTTCTACGTCTCTGGGTCTATTTTGTTCATCAGCCCACCTTGTTCATTATATTCCACAAATAAGTGAAATCATGTGGTATTTGTCTTTCTCTGCTTGGCTTATTTCACTTAGCATAATGCTCTCCAGGTCACTCCATGTCATCTCAAAGGATAAAAGATATTTCTTTCTTACAGCTGCATAGTACTCCATTGTGTACATGTACCACAGCTTTTTTATCCACTCATCTACTGATGGACACTGGGGCTGTTTCCAGATCTTAGTGATTGTAAATAGTGCTGCTATAAACATAGAGGTACATAAGATATCACAGAAGAACGCAACAAGCCACTCGCGGACAGGAAATATGCGCCACACCTATTGCCACCCAAAGGATTATTCTCCCAGATAGACAAGTAGCTTCAAATGCACACAAAACGAGGGGAGCGTACGCAAATACATGGGACACCATTTCCTCGTAGAAGAAACACAAATTGCCAGTAAATATAGCAAAAGATGCCCGATCTCATTATTGGTGGGAGAAATGCAAATGAACACTATGATGAGATGCCATTTTGGATTCATCGGGTAGCCCAGATCTCGATGTCGGATGCACGTGAAAGAGGATGTGGGATGGTGAGACACAGTTGTTGGGGGGAATACATTTTCTATAGAACTTGGGGGGGAAAAGTGGGGTAACTCAGTAAATTGGAAGAGCACAATGCCCAAAAACTTCATGCTGCTCCTTAAACTGAAAGGGAAGACTCCACTGAGCTCAGGGAGGCCTGCATTGGGCCAGAAAGGGGCCTGAACCCAGGCTGCAGGAGGGCTGGCGGGGCGGAGGCTGGGGACGGTACGCCTTGGGTCGTGTGGGGTGAATGGTGGGATGAGTACCGATCGGAAGACAATGAGGCACGCTGTGAGTGTTTTCCTGGTGCTGTGACTGTGATTGGAGCCACCAAGAGGATTTAAGGTCCCTGTGTGTCCGGGGGAGCGAGAGGGAGGTTCTGGCTGACGCCCCCTCGGTGCTTCTGGACGTAGTGGGATCAGTTCTCGGAAATGTGTTGGAGGGATGACGCGGAGGTTCAGCCTGGAAAATCCATAATCTCATATACAGGGATCTTAGCACGTGTCACTGATGTGAAGAGGCCGGGCTGCGGGACCCAGCAGCCTGCGTGGTGAACCGATCCGTGTTCCTGTGCAAGGACACCCGTCTTTAACTGTGGCTACAGGTGGGACAGCATCCACAGCAAATTTATGGAATGGGAGCCCTGGCCGGTTTGGCTCAGCGGTTAGAGCGTTGCCCCGTGGTCCAGAGAGACCCGGGTTCGGTTCCCGCTAAGGGCACGTGCCTCGGTTGCAGTTTGTCCCCGGCCCCGGCTGGGGTCATGTGGGTGGCGACCACTCGATGTGTCTCTCTCTCACGTCGATGTTTCTCTCTCTCTCTTCCTCTCTCCCTCTCGCTCTGTCTGAAGATGAATTCAAAAGTGTCCTCGGGTGAGGATAAAAAAAAAAATGTATGGACCGGGAACAGAGGCAGCGGATCTGGGCGTCCGGGGAATCTCTCTGTTAACGAAGGAGACCGTGTCCGAACACCACCGTCGTGAGGAATCGGGTGGGCGAGCAGGTCACCGGGTAGAGAGAGCGGGTCCCAGCACCCGTGCCGTGGGTGGAACGGGGTCATCCCTCCACCTGGAACCAGAATGACCGAACCCATCGATGTTTGCCCCCTGGACAACCGAGGCTGGCGCTTTTTACCAAGAAAATCATAATTGATCAAACGACTAGATTTTCATGACATGACTTTTTTATTCCGAGGGAAATGTTATATGTCTATTGTTGCGTAAAATATGTACCAGAGATGGGACTAAAATGTCGTAGAGATTTATGAAGCTGCCCACACCCGTTATACTGTTCCACTCAGTTCGATATGGCCGGAGTATTATTTTAATCAGAAGTCAAGTGTTTGGATTGAAAAAGGTGAACAACTTTATAAAGATAATCAGTGTGATGCAAAATCAGGAGACCAAGATTTGACTGTGTTTTCTGGTTGTTATAATGTTCACTTCCTATCTAAAAAGCATTCTTGGATGATGCATTGTACCAATGCATTGTCTGCAAAATCTATTTCCGCATATATTCTGCATGGATGGAATATTGCTGGTAACCAAAATAAAGGAGAGAGATTCGTGATGATAAAAATGAAGGTACTGAAATCAGCATTGCTCATAACAGCTGCATTCTGATATCTAGGGCTCTATAATAACTTCAGCACAGGGTCCATTTTTAGAAGATTAACATTTGAAGCATTACCAAGGGATACATGGCACTTGTCTTCTCGCGTTGTGTTACCGAAATGGACTCAACAAGGGGGCGAGCTCTCACGGAACACGGACTCTGACAGTTACGACTCCGGGCTTAGACCCGGAAAGGGCCTGTATAAATCATTACCCCGGGAACTGCACCTTCAACCCGGTCCATAAAGTGCCTGAAGGAAAAGATAAAAATTTTACTTTTTCTTTTAACTTTATGTAATTGTATTATTTAATCCCTGCAGTCTGCCCATCAACAAGGTCCGTCCTAACCAAATGAGTCGAGTTGAACACCAAGGGGGGTGGAGGGATTGAGCAAAAAAGAAAAAGAGAGAGAGAACAAAAACATGTTTATAAATATTTCATAAAGTATTAATTTTAGGATCACAAGTTCAAACATTTTATTTTATTATTTTAAAAAGTTTTTTTTCTTTATTGATTTGAGAGAGAGGAAGGGAGAGGGAGAGAGAGATAGAAACATCGATGAGAGAGAACATCGATGGGCCGCCTCCTGCATGCCCCCCACTGGGGATCGGGCCCACAACCTGGGCATGTGTCCTGACCGGGAATCGAACCGGTGACCTCCTGGTGCAGGGTCGACGCTCAACCACTGAGCCACACCGGCGGACTAAGCATTTTATTTTAAAGCACACATTTTTGCTGTGATATTATACAGTATGATGCTTGTTTGTAGGAGCTGAAGAAGACAACTATTTTGGCCCGTAAGAAAATATTAACGAGTACATGGAAAGCAATCTAAGACAAGGAAATAAAAATTTAAAGTGATCCAAATTTGATGTAGCTGCTAATAGATATAACATCTATCATATGAAATGTGACATATAATCTTATGTATGATGTTATAGTGGGATATAGATATGAATTTAAAACTATGTATGTCATTTCAAACTAAAAAATGAGCTTTTGGGGTTTTTGGTTTTGCTGTTTGCTTACTCCCTTCACAGCTTTTCCCCAGCTCCACAATCCCCTTCCCCTCGGACAGCTGCCAGTCTGTGGTCTGTCTGCGGGTCTGTTTCTAAAGCGAAAGGGTACAGAGATCACGGGACACATGGTGCCTGGCCTCACAAGTAGCCATGGGCCCTTAGGGCTGCTCCCTTGCAGGGGACACGGAACCTGAGCCCGGCCAGACCTGGGGAGCTGAGGGCTGAGGAAGACGTATCTGGAAGAGACAGCGTTCTCCCAAGGGTGCGTTCTCCAAGGGTGCGTTCTCCAAGGGTGCGTTCTCCCAAGGGTGCGTTCTCCAAGGGTGTGTTCTCCCAAGGGTGCGTTCTCCAAGGGTGCGTTCCCCTAAAGGTGCGTTCTCCAAGGGTGTGTTCTCCCAAGGGTGCGTTCTCCAAGGGTGCGTTCTCCAAGGGTGCGTTCTCCAAGGGTGCGTTCTCCCAAGGGTGGGTTCTCCCAAGGGTGCGTTCTCCAAGGGTGCGTTCTCCAAGGGTGCGTTCTCCCAAGGGTGGGTTCTCCTAAAGGTGCGTTCTCCCAAGGGTGGGTTCTCCCAAGGGTGCGTTCTCCAAAGGTGCATTCTCCCAAGGGTGCGTTCTCCCAAGGGTGCGTTCTCCAAGGGTGGGTTCTCCAAGGGTGAGTTCTCCCAAGGGTGCGTTCTCCTAAAGGTGCGTTCTCCAAGGGTGTGTTCTCCAAGGGTGCGTTCTCCCAAGGGTGCCTTCTCCAAGGGTGCGTTCTCCCAAGGGTGGGTTCTCCTAAAGGTGCGTTCTCCCAAGGGTGGGTTCTCCCAAGGGTGCGTTCTCCAAGGGTGCGTTCTCCCAAGGGTGGGTTCTCCCAAGGGTGCGTTCTCCAAGGGTGCGTTCTCCAAGGGTGCGTTCTCCCAAGGGTGGGTTCTCCTAAAGGTGCGTTCTCCCAAGGGTGGGTTCTCCCAAGGGTGCGTTCTCCAAAGGTGCGTTCTCCCAAGGGTGCGTTCTCCCAAGGGTGGGTTCTCCCAAGGGTGCGTTCTCCTAAAGGTGCGTTCTCCAAGGGTGCGTTCTCCCAAGGGTGCATTCTCCCAAGGGTGCGTTCTCCAAGGGTGCGTTCTCCTAAAGGTGCGTTCTCCAAGGGTGCGTTCTCCAAGGGTGGGTTCTCCAAGGGTGCGTTCTCCCAAGGGTGCGTTCTCCAAGGGTGCGTTCTCCCTAGGGTGCGTTCTCCAAGGGTGCGTTCTCCCAAGGGTGCGTTCTCCCAAGGGTGCATGGGATGGGAGATTGTTAACTTTAGGCTGCAGGAGAGATGCAGACGCTTAGCCTGTGGCCCCTGCTCAGCCAGCTCCCCGGGACAGATACTGCGAGCTCGCTGGGTGTGTGTTACAGTGGCTGCCACATCTCCACGGAGGCTGCAGTCATGTGAGTGAGTGACATCAGCAGTGAGCTCACCGCGGGAGGCTGTGGGAGCACAGGCAGGAAACCCCCTGTGGCGGGAGCCCCTGTCTTCCAGATTTTAGAACCTTTAGCCATGGGATGTGGAACAGATGGCTATTGATGTTAAAAGAAATAAATAACATTGACAAAAATATGGATGCAGCTGGGGTTATTCTCGGTGGACACAGACATCTGGGGATTGGAAAGGGGACCCCAGGAATGTGAAGTGTAACGGCTGGAATTAGCAGCTCCATCGGCCGGTTCCATAGCATGCTTGACACCGCTGAAGAGAAAACTCATGCCCTGGAAAAGGACTGTGAGTGTGTGTTCTCCGGAGAAACAGAACCCAAGATGGACACAGGTGCACAGACAGAGATGTGTCCCTGGAGGGGGCAGTCCCACCCTCTGCCATCTGCAAGCAGAAGACCCAGGACAGCTGCCGATGCCTGCCACGTCCAGACCTGAAGGCCTGAGAGCCAGGAGCACCCTGTCCGAGGTCAGAAGACCTGTCTGCACTCAGAGCAGCCCACCCTCCCTGCACCCCTTGTCCCATGGGGGCCCTCGGCGGACTGGACGATGCCTCCCACACTGCACAGGGTGGACCTTCTGTGAGGTCACGAGCTGAACCCTTCCAGGAGCACCCTCCCAGACGCGCCCAGAGGTCATGTTTTCTAGGCTAACGGGCCTCCGCGAGCCAGTCAGGGGAGGCGTGGAACACACCGTCTCGTTATGCGGGGCAGCGCCCCCAGGACCCAGCGAGGGAGACGAGGAAGTGGGAAATGCAGAACACAACGTAACAGGTTCAGGGCTCAGTGAAGAAATGTGACATTCACAGAAGTGCGGGGCCCAGCAGGAAAGAATGGAGACCCTGACGAAGAAATTGTATGTAAAGAGAGAAAGCTGAATTGCCCAGAACTAACTGCACAGACACAGTTTATTTACAAGTCAATAACATAAAGATACATTCAAAAACATCCGTTCGGAGATTAAAACACACACACACATAAAATGAGACACGTCAAACGCATACACTTACACACTCGCACACAAGAAAAACGTGTCAGACATGTAGGGAAGACATGACTAGAGACTGTGTAGGTGCGCTCTGGCTCTCGGGCCACACACATCCGTGTCCAAACACTCAGGTCCTTCCAGGAAGGGGAGCCGTCCGCATTTGGGGAGGTCGACCTCCCCTTCCCTAGACTGTTTGAGGTGCGTACGAATTAGTAACAGCAAGCCTTGGCCAGTCTGGCTCAGCAGTTAGAGCGTCGGCCCGTGGACCAGAGAGTCCTAGGTTCTGTTCCCGCTAAGGGCACGTACCTCGGTTGCAGTTTGTCCCTGGCCCAAGTTGGGGTCGTGTGGGTGGCAGCCAGTCGATGTGTCTCTCTCACGTCGATGTTTCCCTCTCTCTCTGTGTCTGTTGCTCTCTCTCCCTCCCACTCTATCTGAAGATAAATGCAAAAATGTCCTCAGGTGAGGATAAAAAAAACAACAACAAAAAAGAATTAGAAAGGGCAAGTAGGTTTGGCCTCTGGACCACGTCTGGATGCCCGGGACAGCCAGCCCCTGTCGCTCCTGGTCTGCCGGGCAGGCCTCTGGCCGGCGGATTGCCCGGGCTCTCGCTGTTGAAGAAGTAAGTTGTGAACTCACGCAGCTGAGCGTCTTCCTGCAAAGGGGTCCCCTGGAGTGGGACGCGCACATTCCGACAGCGTCCCGCGGCCCCAGACTGCCAGAACCTGTGGGTGTTTCCTGCGGGCATCAGGACGAACTCGGCCGTCAGAGGAAGCAACAGGCCACACCGTCATTGGGAAAATGTGTCCCAGACCCTGCCGAGTACGTCCGCATGGAGCATCTCCGGCCAGGTCGACAGTTCCCTTTTCTACGGATGAGAATCAAATCCTGAGACTGTCAGGGGTCGAAAAGGTCAAAGGGAAATATTTCAGTTACTGCTCTTCTGTCGACAGAATGACTATCATCCAATAAAAGCAGTTTCTTCCTCCACCCAGCCGTCTTGGTGCCAAATTAGTGACCGCTCTATTTTAAATCCAGCTTGCGTCCAGCCGGTGTGGCTCAGTGGTTGAGCGTCGACTCTGCACCAAGAGGTTGCCGGTTCGATTCCCGGTCAGGGCACATGCCCAGGTTGTGGGCCCGATCCCCAGTGGGGGGCATGCAGGAGGCGGCCAGTCGATGTTCTCTCTCATCGATGTTTCTCTCTCTCTCTCCCTCTCCCTTCCTCTCTCCCTAAAATCAATAAAGGAAAAATAATAATTAAAAAAAAATTAAACCCAGCTTGCCTCAAAAAGGCAAGATATTTGCTGTTACAACAGTCAAGAGACCACACCCCAAAAAATTTCAACAACAGTGGTCTTTTTCAAAAGCAGATATAACTTATTTAAAAATTAATTATACTCACTAAAAGCAACAAAAACCACCGAGGAAGGTAATGAGGATAATGTGAGGCAACTTTGTAGGGAGTCTGGATACTTCCTGCGGAAATGTGTTTTCTTCCTTATGGAAAAAGCTCACCTCCGTTCGTTTTTACCTTTAACATGTTATAGAAATGGCCGTTCGAGGTTTAAGGGACCTTCCGGGGCAGGACGTGAGAAGGACCAGCATCCACAGAGGAGATCGGGAAATGCACAGTTCTTCCTGGTCGTCTTCTGCAGTGCCATTCGGAGCTCTCCGGGCGTCTGACCCCGTATGTCCGAGAGGGAGCCCAAGGCCAGGGCTGTGCCCGGGTGTCCCGTCCCGGGGGGAGTTGAAAAGGAGTAAGTCCTGGCCACAGATAGCAGGACGGAGCGCTTGCTAAGACCCCGACACCCCACCTCTGGGAACAGGTACCTCCTTAATGCGAAGATGACCTTGGCTGGCCGTGCTGGGAAAGCGACCGCTGTCATCGTAAGGTAACGAGCTGTGTTTCTGTGCCCTGCAATGACATCCTTCCTGGCATCTGGTGACGGCAGCCACTTCTGAGACGAAGGCTGGTCTGGACGAGGTGGCCACATCCTCACGGATGCAGCTGGAATGCCCTTCTCTTCTTTTTGGGGGGGCGGGTGGGGGCAGCCAAGTTGGGGATTTGGCTAGCTGCAGAGCAGGGGAAATCAGTGATAAAGGAGAGATTCCGGTTCAGACCCAGGACCCCGACTTCTGTCTCCTCCAGCTACCTTGGGGGAGCCGCGATCCCACGCCTTACATTCAGATCTCAAAGGCCCCCCCAAAATACTCATTTATTGCATTTCAAAAGACATTATATATTTCATAGATTAAAACAAATTTTAAACATCCCCCCAAAATGAGGGGCAAACGCCCAGAAAATTAGGGGATGAGAAGATATTTCCGCAGTCAAACCCTTTCCAGATAATCGGGGCTACTTCTCTTTCTTTTCCTGTTTATTTTTTTGGGGGGAAAGTGCATTTTATCTTAAAAACCGGTTTTTAAAAATGTCATCGGTTCTGTGATGTGAAGGGCTTGGAAAGGTCGCTCCCGTTTAGAAAGTCTGTAATCCTAAAATCATCGGATCCAAGCCTGAGACGCACTGTCGGAAGTCAAGGTGCGGGACTGTTTTTATTCTTGTAAAATTGGCTCTGGACATCTTTGCTGTCCCACGGCGTTTCCTGACGGTGTTATCTTCTGGAGGACTTTTAATACCAGCGATACATTCGGATCGTTAACGTGATTCCCAGAATAGTAAAAGCAAAAGGCTCGTTTGTGGTGACAGAGAGCGGGACATAATGGGGACGAAAGAAAAAGAGGTTTCAATGGACTTCAAAGGACAGCACGCGGCCTGATTCTCCCCGAGTCGTTTTATATCCGTTTTCTTCATTCAGTTCGAAATGCGCACTGCTTTGAAGACGTGATTATTTCATGTCCCATTTGAGGTTATACATATTTAATTTCGGAGAGTTTTCAGATGAAATCGAAACGGTAATATTCTGTTGCTCTTTTATTGCCAGCGATCTTCCTTCCGTGAGAGATACTTAGGAAGATGTGACCCTCCTTATTTTGCATGCGTTTGGGAAATGAACACGAACAAAATTGCACGGTGCAGCCTTCCGCGGAGGTCAAGGATAAGCCGTGAATATTCAAAGCTAAACTCTATTTTCGGAGCCACAGAGAGGAGAACATTTGCTGAAACATATCGCGCAATTGCTGTGTCCACTTTGTAAGATGGTTCTTCCTCTCACTGATGAGGGGAGACGAGTTCCTTCTGCCGTCCTGAGTTAAGGAGGCAAAATGGACCCTGTGGCCTCTGGCTTGGGGTAACGACCGGCCGCTGGTCTGATGGGACAGTGCGGTGAACGACCGAGTGACCCGGCTTCAGGGGAAATCGAACTGCTTTGTGGAGTTTGCGTAATAGTTCAGTGTGGCTCGTGGTCGACCTGGACTCCAGAAACACCGGTGTGTCGACATAACTCAGCAATCTCATTGTTGCGTACGCTCTACTTGGTGTCAAAGTGCAGCAACAGTTCAGACACACCCTACACGAGAGGACCCTGTTTAACATCCTTTCAGTTACTGTCCGAGGCGGGCAGAACGGACTTGGGGCCATCCGGTTACCCCACGGGAACAGACACGCCACGTGTGCAGTGAGCTGGTTTAGGTGACGTGGACAAGCGTGTGGATCCTTTCGGTTTGGTTTCTGTGTGTGCATACGTGTGTGTGTGTGTGCATACGTGTGTGAGTGTGTGTGTGTGTGTGTGTGTGTGTGTGTGTGTGTTAGGTGTGGGTTTGAGACTGGGATTATGAGTTTGGTAAGTGTCTTCAAATGTTAAGAAAACAGCCCTGGCCGGTTTGGCTCAGCGGTTAGAGCGTCGGCCCGCGGACCAATGAGTCTCGGGTTCGATTCTCGTCAAGTGCACGGACCTCAGTTGCGGTTCGTCCCGGCCCTGGTTGGGGTCGTGCGGGCGGCAATCACTCGATGTGTCCCTCTCACATGGATGTTTCTCTCTCTCTCTCTGTTGCTCTCTCTCCCTCCCGCTCTATTTGAACAAAAATGGAAAAGTGTCCTCGAGTGAGGATAAAAAAAAAAAAAAGTTAAGAAAACAACACAATAGTATCCAATGAATTCACCGTACATGCATCCGCTTTTTTTAAATCCCCACCCGAGGATATTTTTCTATTCACCTCCAGACAGAGTGGGAGGGAGGGAGAAAGAGAGAAACATCGACGCGAGAGGGACACATCGACCAGGGCCGGGGACGAACCGCAACCGAGGAACGTGCCCTTGACCGGAATCGAACCCGGGACTCATTGGTCTGCGGGCCGACGCTCTACCGCTGAGCCACACCGGCCAGGGCTGCACCTGCTTTGTACCCACCCAAACAGCTGCTTCTTCGCTGCCCGAGCTGCGCAGTGTAGCCTCCCGCAGAGGGACGGATCCAGACATTGACGCATCGCTCAGCGCTCAGAGGAAAGGAGCCACGGGCCCTGAAGAGACCTGGAGGGACCGTGTGCCCAGCACTAAGGGGAGGAAGCCCGTCGGAAAGGCTGCAGCTGTCTGAACTCCAAGTCTGTGACATCCCAGAAAAGGTGGGACTGGACACAGTCACCCGGTCACCAGCTGGTGGGGGAGGGCGGGGAGGGAGGGAGGAGCCGCAGAGCACAGGGGCCTGGGGCAGAGAAACCTTCCTGTGTGATGCAATAATGGTGACTCCGTGTCACTGTGCATTCATCCAAAATCACAGCCTCCACAACCCCAGCCAGGAGTGAGCCCCCTGTGCCCTGTGGACGTCAGGGGACGATGCGTCCCTGGGGGCTCACTGGCTGTACAACCAGGCCTGGTGGGGAGGGAATGGGAAATCTCTAGACCTTCTGCTCCGTTGTGCCAGGGACCGAAACCACTCTAAAAAATAACGTCTGTGTCACAACGGAGAGTTCTGTCTACTTTACGAATGGAGACGCAATGAGAGCCTCATCTGCCGTGGTAATAATTTCTTTTTTTTTTTTATTTCTTTTTTGATTAATTTATTTCTGTTGCAGATGTTTCTCCTTTTCCCCCTTTGACACCCTTCTCCCGATCCCTGCCCCCCCCACCCCGTCCCCAGCTTTGTTGTCTGTGTCCATTGCTTATGCATACACGCATATAACTTCTGTGGTCTGTCTCTTCCCGCCCCCCAAGTAATAATTTCTTGAGAAGACAAAAGCAGTCCGAGGTGGAGATTCAGGGAGCGTGCAGGCCTGGACACTGTCACCTGGTGACGCGTGCAAAGTCCCCGCGCCTCCTTCGTGGGTTTTCTTAGTTCATTTCAACACATGTGCCTATTTCGAAAATGCCGGGGACTCAAGCTAGGCTGGCCATCTTCTTTGACACGTGTCTCTGTCTTCGGCTTTGAGGTGCAGAATCAGGGGCGAGGGTGACGTCCCCGTGTCAGAAACCATCGCTCCGGTCTTTCTCGTTTCCATCACCTTGTACAGATTCGAGTTGTTGGGAGGTCTTATTGTTTTGGTTTTTTTTTGCACAAGTGGGAGGCAAATCAAAGGGATCCCATCTTGGGGTAGCAGATGAATAATGGACTCTTCCTTTCGAAAGGGAGTGGCCGCCAGTCAGCACAGCAGGGGTGAAGGGGGAGGTGGCCCTTGCTGGGGCTCCTTGGGGACACACTGAAACCAGGTGGCCCAGACACGCCCAGTGACCTCCAGCGGCTTTCATGTCCTGTACAGTTCAGCGGGCACACTGTGTGCTTCTGAAATGCCTTGCTTCCGGGGGCTTGGGGACATGACTCCACTGACGACATTCCTTGGTACCAACTGACAAGCCAGATCCTCACTGCCCAGCAGTCGGAGGATTTTGTAAAAGTGGTTCATTCTGTGTCCTGTTATTTCACAGTCATGCACAGCCACGCACTCATCCACCCACCCGTCCGTGGACTTGGCAGGAGCTCCGTGACACAGGGACCACATGTTTCTACCTGAAGGTCCCAGCGGGGAATGTGAGGTGCCACGTGCCTGCCTGAAGAAGTGTTTGCTGTGCCCGGCCGGTGTGGCTCCGTGGTTAGCGTCGACCCTGCACCAAGAGGTCGCCGGTTCGATTCCCATCAGGGTACATGCCCAGGTTGTGGGCCCGATCCCCAGTGGGGGGCATGCAGGAGGCGGCCAGTCGATGTTCTCTCTCATCGATGTTTCTCTCTCTCTCTCCCTCTCCCTTCCTCTCTCTCTCAAATTAATAAAGAAAAAACAATTTTTTTTAAAACATGTTGGTGGTGCCCGGGAATTAGTGACATCGGGATGAGTAAATACAGTCCTTCTGTGTGCGAGCAGATCTGGCCGGGACTACCCCTCAGTAGCCTGGGAATGTACATTCTCGGTTCATCAGCACCCCAGCCGTTCAGAGCGGCGTTTCCGGCGTAGACCTTTTCTTCTTGGCTGCTGGAGGTTCCTACAGGTGTCACCTTCTCCACGGGGTACCGTCACCCCCGGGGGGGGACATGGGTTCGTGGGGTGCAAACCACACACTCGTTTTATGTATAAAATACTGGTCTTTGGAGAATACGTGAACAGATCGCATTTCTATTAAAATGTCATCGGACGTGGGAAGTAGAGAAACTGAGACCTTAAGAGGTATGTTGGCCACGTGGTAATGACAGAGAGTCAGAGACGCCGGCGGTGGGAAGTGCTCTGCGTGGGAACAGGCTGCTCAGAGTGACCGAGTGGTGTCCAGGGGCCACCACCCGACGGTCCAGGTGCCGCGTCTTATTTTTTTCTTTATTGATTTTAGAGAGAGAGGAAGGAAGAGGGAGAGAGAGATAGAAACATCGATGACAGAGAACATCGACGGGCCGCCTCCTGCATGCCCCCACTGGGGATCGGGCCCACAACCTGGGCATGTGCCCTGACCGGGAACTGAACCGGCGACCTCTTGGTGCAGGGTCGACGCTCACCCACGGAGCCACACCGGCCGGACGTGCTGCGTTCGTTAATGCCTGCGTTGGCTGGGTGACAGGAAACCCACTCAGCTGGTTTTAATGATGAACGGCGGCCGCACGCGTGAACTGTCCCCAAAGACGTGAGCCGTGGGAAGGAATTCAGACCCCACAGGACCACGGACAGAAGAAGACAGACGGTGATGCTGTCCCTCGGTGACAGTCCATGACCCGCTGGGTTTGACTCAGGGCTTTAGGAGCTGCCTTTGGTGACGTTCACGGGGACACCCCGCTTTCGGGCGGTGATGCCCCGAAGGGAACGTCTTCTTCCTGCCAGCCAGTGACCTTAGGGAAGGGTTTCGTCTACAGTCTGGCGCGCTTTCACGGCCTCGTGTTTGCGGATGGGCGCCCTGTGCTGTCTGAGAGAAGGGCTGCCATCTGCTAAGTCTGCGCGTTCCGTGTTAGCGTTCCCCGTTCTTGCGCACGCAGCTCGCCCACGTGTTTCCGTGGAAGGGACTATGCCTAAGCCATGAGCCGCATCTCCGTGGGAGCCCGTGATTAATTCCGTGCTCAGGGTGGAATTGAGGGTTTCCATGTAACTGATTCTGGCTCTCCGTGAAATCCGTCCCGCCATGGATGTGTCATGGGCGCCTTGAGGGAAGGCATCGCTGTGGGCCGTCGTGGAAATCCTGTTGGATTATCTGGACGCACGTTCCGGAAGGGGGTGCATGGCGTCCTGGGAGGTCAGGGACACGCAAGGCAAGTGACTCGGCTCTCGGCCAGTGCGGAGTGGTGCTTCCTTTCAACGTCACAGGGCGAATCGCGCATGCTGAGGGGACATGGAGGAAACCCGACCCACACGTGTTGGAAAACTCTGTAGATGAGATTTTCCCGTCTGCGGATGCATTCATCAAGTCTCTGCAGGGGGCACAGGTTCGTGGGGTGTGAGGACTCGGTTCACGGGGCGGACTCTGACTTGGCGAGGCTATGAAGAGGCACTGCAGGTGATGACCCGCGGAGGGAAGCGCTGTGAAGGGGAGGAGCGCAGAGGCCGGGGCGTTTGTACCGTGCGTCAGCGGGGGACGGGTCGCCGTACATTTCTGCGGTGCCTCAGAAGGCAGCCACCCGGAGGGAGCCCCGTGTGGACCGGGGGAGGTGATGTTTCCGTGGGACCTCACTCTTTTCTTCTATTCCTCCCACATGTTTTTCGTGATCTCTTCACAAATAGTAGGTGGCAGCCTATGGAGACAGAACCATAATAAGAACCGAAAAAAAAAATGCCTAATGATAAATTTCAGCCTTTGAATAATGTCAATACTCCTCCTGTGTGGGGACAGGACACAACATCGTGTCAACCCTCCTGTTTGCTGGTGGCTTCGATGTATTTGCATGCCTGAATACTGGACGGGAAAATAGACCAGTGATTGTTATGCTTTTTGTCATTGTCGTGAAGAAATGACATGATAAACATGTCATCCGTGTCAGAAAATGGCTTCGAGGATCGTGGACGAGATCAGTGCATTTAGAAGGCGGGCCAGACCTAGTACAGAAATTTCTCTCCGTCGTAATGACTAGGAAAGTGTGTTTTCTCCATAGTTTTCCTATTGCGGATGAACACGGCTTAGCAGTCACCGCACAGAAAGGCTTCCAGGGCTGCCCTGACCTTTGTCCCCCCCAAAGGAGGGGGCTCCTCCCGTCCGTGATGACAGTGAAGAAGCCATTCTCAGCATGCAGCCTCCTGCCGACACCTGTCCCCTCCTCTTTCTTTGTTTCTCCTTTCGTCACTTACATTGTTTCTTCTCTCTCTCTCTCTCTCTCCCTCTCTCTCTCTATATATATTCTTCATATATATATGAAGAAACCACCTTCAACATTCTCTCATATATATGAGACAGAGGGGACAGAGAGAATTAGATGTATAGATATAAGTATATAGATATAGATGACATAGATAGACATTAGATAGAGATAGAGATTAGATAGAGATATAAATAGAGATAGAGATTAGATAGAGATGTAGACATATATTTATATATAAAGACTGTTATAGCCCTGGCTGGTGTGGTTCAGTGGATAGAGCGTTAGCCTGTGTACCGAAGGGTCACCAGTTTGATTCAAGGGCACGTACCTGGGTTTCAGGTTTGATCTCCAGCCCCAGTTAGGGTGCGTGTGCGAGAGGCAACCAGTTATGTGTCTCTCTCACGTCAGTGTCTCTCTCTCTCTCTCTCCTCCTTCCCTCCCTTCCACTCTCTAAAAAGCAATGGAAAAAATATCCTCGGGTGAGGATTAACAAACAAATTTTTCAGCTGTTATGTAACCGATCTGCTGCATGTGTCGTCTGCCATCAGACACGAGAGCGATGTAGCGAGCCCTAACGTCTGATGTTGAGTAAAAGCAACTTGACTGGAAGCAGTGAAACCCAACGATGTCTGCTCAGTGAGTCTTCTTTCTGTTACAGTTCACTGAAAGCCAGGTGCTGGGCGGAATGTGTGTGTACCCCAACTGTATGCATCTGTGAGTCAGGACAGGGTCGCCAGCAGGACCTGACTGTGCCAGTGCGTGATCTGGACGCCCGGCCCGCAGAGCAGCGAGATCAGTCTCTGTGGTTCACGAGCCGCCTGAGACCCGCAGTGTCTCGGTATCTGAAGGAAGGTGTCATGACTGTCTTGGTGTCTGAAGGAAGGTATCACACCCTCGTCAACAGGCACAAACCGGGAGGACCTGTGGGGCCGCCGACATGAGTCCCAAACGAGTGTATCCGTGTATGTCTGAGCTGCTCGCTTGACAATACAAGGCACTGGACGATTTCCACACCATGAGTGTTAACTCTTCCCTTGTGTGTGGGCTCGTGATGAGTTCAGGATGTAGCGAATTTTGCTACGGATCTTTCCATCTGCCGTCTCTCTCGGCCTGCCAGGGGTCGGTGCAATGCAATGAACTACAAGCACACGCTGGTAGGAGTGAGGGGGAGCACTGCAAGGGAGCACATGCTCCAGATCTCTGGATGCAGCCCAATTTATTTGCAGAATGGTTTCCCAGGTTACATGTGGATTTAGGTAAATTATTTCCTTGAGATGGCGCCTCTGCTGACCATACAGCCGAGCTCTGTCTCTCACTTTTTACAGCGAAGAGATATCAAAGACAAAAAAATAACAAATCCATCCTCGCCTGGGCTTCCACACCCATTATCCTCTCGGGGTGGTCTTCCAACCCTTTGCCATGCAAACCTTATCTATTCACATGCAAACAAAACATTCAGTTCCAAACAGGGCGGTCTTCCTGCCCTCCAGGCAAACCTGTCTGTGCACACACTTTCATCCTGGGCTGGCCAGGTCACGAGAATGCACATCACAGGGTTACATTTCGTCATCCACCAAACCCCCATCCCTGCACCCATCAAGTGCAAAGCCCCTTGTTCCCGTCAGTCAGCAGTCTGTGGAGAAGCATTGCTGAGGTTGCCCTGTATTGAGTCTGCTTCGGGAAGAAGCACTTCAAAGTTGATTCCATTGGAATAAGCTCAAAATTGTTTTTCATGTTGGAGGAATCGCCACCTTTAGTGTGCTGGACATCACAAAGAAACAAAAACCTCTACTTTTGTACAGAGACTGTCATTGAAAGATGATCACATCGCTGGCGTTCGACCACTCATCCAGGTAAAGGAGCTCGTGAGTCCCTCACGCAGGCCTCGTTCCCTCCCAGCCCCGCCCTGGGGCCGCTGTTATGCACTGCAGTGGAAATGGGTGCATGCTTTTGTTTATATTTTAGCATGAAATTATCTCTGAAACTATGACATCAACATGTAGCATGTAGTCATTGGCAGTGGTCTCTCAAATGCTAAGAACTTTTTAGCACAGAGGATAAGACGCAGGTTGGAAGGAGAATTATGGAAACACTGAGGTGTCTGGTGCTAAGCCGGGGGTATTACCAGCATCGTCTATTGGTTACCCACAGGGGTGTGCGGACCTCACGTACTTGCTTTATTAAAATCAGCAGGAAGACGTCTGAATCAGCCAGCTGGCACACGCTATATTTAGAGCAGAATGTCTCTCTCCCTCATCAAAACAAGATACAATTTCAGCTCATAAGTTAATTGTATAATTGTATCCATGAAGATCCAATCTACTACGTGACTCAGTGGAGAATACATGTGCTGGTTGTCTGATCGGAGATAGGTGGGTTGCTGATCTTTTTTTAATTTACATTCTGCAGTGTTGAAATGTGTTCAGGACTCTGCATGCAGTTACCCTCCTGTGTTCTCTATTTTGCTGTTCTGGTTTGTGATTTAAATTCTCTAGGTTCAATCAGAGTTCAGAACCTGTCAAAAACATTTACTGGTCAATTAGAATAGTATAAAATCAGGCAGTTTTTTGTTTTTGTTTTTCAAATATAGGCTTAGAGATCTAGGTATCCTCCATCTATCATTTATCTGGCCATCTGTCATCTATTTATCTGTTATCTATCTGCCATCTATTATCTATCATCTATTGTCTTTCTATTATCTATCTATCTCCTATTGATTTACACCTGTTATCTATGCGCATGTATTTATGCTCAAAGATATGCTTAAAACCAAATATGGGGCCCCTATCTAAATAATTGCAAATGGCTTTTTTATAAATGGAACTTAGTCACATTATTCTCAAAAGAAATCTTACTAAGACTCGACTCAGTGGCAAGAACATCTGCATAATATTGACTCTGGCCCACGAGAATGACCCCACCGGCTTTGACACAGTCGCACGGCCTGACTTGTGGACTGCCTGCGTGGTCTGCATCTCTTCAACTTTGGACTCGCCCACGGAATAAAGAACAGCACCTGTCCCCTGCTGGCAACTTCCAGGGACATGCCCTCCTGTCCACGAGGGACCTCAAGTGTGCCGGCATGTGGAATGAGTGCTGAAGAGTGAGGACAGCCTGTGTAGTAGAGTCTCTCCTCCTCTTTTTGCTATTTTAGCTTCGACTACTGAATCCAGGAACCGGATGGAAATACCATACACTCTAAGACTCCTGGTCCAGTTATTTTCTATATCTGCAGACGTATTCCCGTCTCTTCTTGGAAGAGCCTACAAAACCCAGCCCCAGAGTCACCTGACCCTGCCGCAAGAGCCTCCAGCCTGAGTTAGTCACGCTCCGCTCTGTTTTTTCGTAACATTTCACACATGAGTGAGTGAGTGTATACCTGCTATTTAACAGCTCTCCACAACAGGGAAGAATTTCCATTACACGTACACCGTGTGTCTGTGTCCACGGTTCTGATGGCCTGTGTCCAGCAGACCGAAGGCCCCGCTGGGCTGGTCATCCCGCTGCCGACTGTGCAGACTGGAAGAAGACCCAAAGCTGTTATGACATTGGCCCCGTGTGCATATCCATCACCATGAACTAGGACACAATGTATCCTACTTGAATTATCAGAGCTGTCCGATCTTAATTTCTGCTACCAATGTATATTGCCGTGCATAAAATGTAATGCAATCTTAAAAAGCTACCTACTCCACTACAGATTTAATTTTTTTCCTAGAAAAAAAAATATATATATAGTCATAAATCTGCATCCCCGGCAGGACTGCCCCATGGGTTTATCAACCACCTGCCGACCGGAGTGATTTGAGGGGCACACAGAGCATTTTTCCTGTCTGCTAGAACTCTACAAACGTCCGTGAGTCTTCCTGAGCACACACTTGCATTTGTGTTAAAGTTCCAATATGCATTAGAACCTGATTAACCACAGAGCCAGAATCTGAATGAGGTGGAGGGCATTCAGGGTGGAAGGACTTTTTAGCTTTTTAAAACCCAGAACCATTTGTATAAACTGGCGTATTGTACCGAACCCTAATGCAGAGACTTGTCGAAGTGGAGCAGGTGAGGTTGACTAGAAGGCCCTGCACTCCCCGCATGCGGAGGACGGAGTGAACGGTGCCCCTGCTGGGCGACCAGTGAAACGGTGCCTGCTTTGCGGCCTCACCAGTATATGAACAGATGTCAGTGTATCCGTGGCATTAAAATCTCTTGGGGTGTTGATTAGGAAAAAATGTTTCGAAAGCCTCCTTGGAGGGCAATAATGAAAAAAAAAAGTTGTGTGCTTGATACTATAGCAAGTGAATTGTACAGTTGTGACGACACAGAAGGAAAGAAAGCTTTATTTTTCTTTAACCTTGCCCTCCGCATGACACGGCTCCAGGACCCATTCCTAGCCCTTCAAGACCCCGTGACCACACCCTTTGCTTTGCAGACACTACGCTTAGGAGCACGTCTTGGTTTTGTAAGGAAGTCACCCTTCCTGGGATGACAGAGTGCTGGCCAGTGTCAGCCTTGGTCCATGCTACGCTTCCCTGGGACTCAGGGACGTGCAGAAAGGAAGGGTCTGTGGTTGGACGCTCCCTTCTGCCTGCTTCTTTTCCCACGTTGCCTCTTACGGAGTTGGAACAGGAAAAAAAGAAAATGTTGAAAAGGGGGGAGATGTTGATTCATGGAACAAGTCTTTTATTGCAGAGTCTGTTTTTGTTGGCTGGTGGTCAGGGCTGCTTTTGGGGTTTGAGTGTGCCAATGCTGGTTCTTGGAGAGACCAGGCTGGGGGTCCCCAGCATGGCCCAGCTGCCTGTCATGGGCAACATGTCGTCCCCTCAGCGCCCACTGACCTTCCCAGCTCTTCCCCAGGTGTTCCGGTCCCGCTCCGACTCTGCGGCTGTACCACTTGGACACGCTCACTGTGAGATGGGACGAGGCCAGGTGCCTCTCCCAGGGTCCACGATGGTCCATGCAGACTAAGGACAAACCTGTTCTTGCCACGCCCACTGACGGATGGAGGCAGCCCAGTCCATCAGCAGGCACCCCTCACCATGTCCATGGAGACCTTCAAACTCTCAGGGACACAGCCAAGGCTCCCCAGAACTTCTCAGCACATACGGCCATGCTCACCTGGAAAGAAAGTCACGTTCTGCAGGTCACCAGGCGTCCGGTCCAGGTGCCTGTCGGTCATCCCTGGTGCCTGAGAGTGGCTCTCGGGAACCCCTCACCCCGGGAGAGATGGTAGAGCTCTGTGCTCCCTCCCAGGGCCACAGCCGCCTCTCAGGGTGACAACCCGTGACAAGCACGCATTCCCGTCTTCACCAACGCCCTTGGATGTCCCCTCTTCTCTTCTGACGGGCCAGCGTGGTGACTGCAGGTTGTCTGGGGTGCGTCCTGTCTGTGGAAGGAAGTGTTCGGATCCTCGTCACGAGCGTGGGGTGCTGAGGGACGGCCGTCCCGGGCCCACTCAGCTTCCTGGCCCGATGGCCCCCACGTTGCCAAGGCCTGGCTTCCACGGCAGCGTTTGGATAAAGACGTTCAACCGTGCGTCCCGGGAAACGGTAGTGAAGACGCAAGCGGTAGTCTCCGCCTTGAATGATGCGGGCCGACTGACTTCCCCGGGAATTTCTGAAGCCGGGTTTCAGATACGCGCACTGTGCCACGTGGACGCGTGGGAGCCCAGGGGCCGTGCCTTCTCAACCCCAGCAGCACGCGAGCTCAGCTACGCCCCCGCTGGGTGGTCCCTTCCCAGCTTGTCCGATGCAACGTGTCGGGTGAGCCCTTTTGAGTGAAAAATGAAAATGTTCTGTGTGTCATGCAGAATACGTCCGGGCTCCAGCCTAAAGAAGTCACAGCGGCCTCTGGAGCCCAGGAAGAACGCGGGGTCGGCATCTCGGATCGGGAACCCCGCTTCTGTGAACCTTTCCCGGACCGGCGTGTCCCCAAGAGTCCAGCTGCCCTGGGCCAGCTCCGTGGTCTCTGCTGTCGGGCAGCGCCCGCCGTGACCCGCCAGTGCTCGGAACAGAGCTTTCCTGGGTCAGTCCTGTCTGTCCAGGGCCACCGGCTACCTTGTCTGTGCACCTGCCCTTAACGCTCTGCACAGAGCTGTTCCTGTGTCCGCCTTGCTGCTCCCGGGAGCCGCTGTGCTTCGGGGTTGGCAGAGGTACATCGGAGACCCTGCCCGAGGCAGCCCCACGGGGGGCCCTGCGCAGGCAGGTCGGGCACGGGGAGCACGGTCCCGAGGGCTTTCCCGGGACCTCAGATCCCATCCCGGGGGAGCTGGGAGTCTCGGGGGCTGTGCTCCCACAGGCAGCCTTGGGGTGCTTTTCGGCTCCCTGTCCTGTACGTGGTTCTTGTTTTGTAATCGACTGGAGTTAGTGACTCTGTGGGTTGTGCCGTGGGGTGCAGTCCTTTTCCGCGCATCGGATCTCTTGTTTCTGTCGAAAGAAAGAAGCTTCTTTGTGGTGGTTGTTTTTCTGTGTGTGCTTCTGTTTTGTAGCCCGAAAGGCTGCGGGGAAAAGAATGGGTTGAGTTTGGCTCGGGGCTCAGATGTCCCAGCTGTAGAACAGGAAAGCTGAGCTCGAGACGGGCTCGCCCTGGCCGCTGGCTCAGTGGGTGGCAGTGTCGTCCCATCTCCCAGAAAGGTTGCGGGTTCGATTCCCGGTCAGGGCACACACCTAGGTTGCGGGTTCAATATCCGGTTGGGGCGCATACGGGAGGCAACCAGTCAATGTTTCTCTCTCTCTCTCCCTCCCTCCCTCTCTAAAATCAATAAACATATCCTCAGGTGAGGATTTGAACAAAAAGATTGTAGCTAAATAAAGGCATCACCCTATGACGTCACGCGGGGCTTCCTCATAGATGAGGGTCGCTAAGGAAAGGCCTCTTCCTGCCGTGGAAACGCTGGTCTTAGACGAGTTCTTGTTCTCCTGTGAACAAGCAGCTTCTCTGAGCTCCAGGAAGCAAAGCCTCCCTGGTGCTGATCGCCTGCACAGACACCGTGTGGTGGCCACAGGACCTTGACACGGTCTGAGCCATTCTCCATCGCACAGCGAGTCCCTTGTCGAGGTGGAGAGACGGTTATTTCCGTGTCTTCCTCTCTGGGTCGCGACACCGTGGGCAGCGTCTGAAACGTGCTGGAAGGGTTACTCCGGGTGGGATCACGTCTCAGGGACCAGGGTGCTTTTCAGAGTCGGGGAGGGTGGGCCTTTCCGACCGGAGCCCCTCGTCACGGGGAGCTGGGAAGGTCGTGGAAAAGCACGCACCGCAGAAAGCTGACTGGCATGCGTAACTCCTACTTGCTTTTTTATTTCACGTTCAACGCTAGGTGTTGTGTGGTCCGGGAAGTAAAGACAGGCTGCGGAAACGTCTGCTGTTCAGGAGACAGTGAATCGTTACGGATGGGGCAACAGAAAACACGCTTCTGCTTTAAGGAAAAGACATTTTCCTTCCAAATAAAGAGTGCTTCTCCTTTATCTGGTGGAAAAGAAATAGAGACAGACCAGCCCCCCTGCTGTGACCCACCTGCCCCCGGGGAACGTCCCGCAGGCCTGGGAGCCGGGCCACGGGCCACGGGCCACCGCACAGCCACACGCTCTGAGTGGCTCAGCAGGGAGACGGCTTGGAGGCCCCTGAATGGGGTCCCTTTGCAGTCCTCGTCCATCACAGGCCATCTGTGAGGCTGGCAGGGCGAGGCCCCGCCCACACAGCCCGCCCTGCGCGGGTGCAGGACAGCGGACAGGCGCGGCCGAGCGTGCTCCCGGATGCAGAGGTCGGTGGTCAGGGCTGCTCCCACTCATCTCACGAGCCACCTGCGAGCTCACCGGTCGATGGGAGACACGGGCCGTGGAAGTTCCCTCTTTAGTGTGTGTGTGTGGACTGTGACCTTGGTTTGGGGTCCGCAGGGCTGACGGAGAGGTGTCCCCTCCTTGTTGCAAGGTTGCCGTCAGCTGCTCCTTGGAGGAGCAGCCTTGCCCTCTGGGGGACAGCCTGGACCACAGGTCTCGGTCACTGAGCTCAATGGCGTGGATGCAAAGCGCTGCTCGGAGTCCTGTCTTCCGTCCCGCAGGTGCTCGGCCGGGCCACCGTCCTCCTGCCCGGGCCCCGGGACCTGTCCGCCCGGCGGCGCCTGGCCTCCCCCACAAGGGCCTCTGTGTCCATCCGGCCAGCCGGAGCCTGGCACGGGAACAGCTGGGCCCATTCATTCCCGCGGCCACGTGACGCATGCAAGAGCGAAGCCAAGCTCCGGTGTGCGTCCCGGACAGCCCCGCGCGTGGGTCCTGGCGAGCGCCCGCCCGGGGTCTCACGGTGAGCTGGGCCTGGGAACACGTGTTTCCGATCCATACGTCCCCGCCTGCTCGCAGAGCTGCGTCTCTGTGGCCACTCAGTCACCCAAACGGGGATTTACTGGGATGACAGGTCCAACTGGAGTCCTTCCAGGGCCCCGGGACGGCGTCACCTGCCCGGGGGTCGTGTTGGCTCCCCCTGCGCCGCCCCTGCCAAGCCGGGCAGAGCCCCGCAAGACGGCCAGACTCCAGCCAGCATTTCAGCCTCACATCCGACCGGGAAGGAAACCCTAGAACGCGGCGTCTTCCCCGCCAGAGCCTGTGAATGCGCCCAGTGTCCTGGGCTGGCAGGCTCTCAGAGCGCCTTTGACGTGGTGAAGAGAGTGCCCACAAGCGCCCCTTTCATTCGCCACACAGACAGGCTGTGCTGACGGGCATCGCCAGGGCGCCCAGGTGGGGCCCGGGACACGCAGGAGGAGCGATGGGGATGGGCGGTGAGCACGAGGGAGGAGGGGCAGACAGCTGCGTGGTCCAGGCGGCTTGATGAAGTGGCCGGTGGGCCAGAGACGGGTGCTTCTGGGTGTCCGTGCTGAGACACGGTGCGCGGGGAGTCCTCAGAGCGGGTGGGTGAGAACAGCCCAGGCCGCTGGGTGCTCTGACGTAGGCTGTTTTCACACGAACTGGGGATCCCCCTTCTCCTGCGGCCCAGTCCAGCCGTGCACTGTGTCACGTGTTGGTCCACGAGGGATCATGGGCGTGGCATGGTGGCCCCAAAAGGTGGTCACGAATTAGAAGCAAAAAGTGTGTTTACAAGGTTGAAAGAAAAGGCTGGACCCGGCTAAAATGCTGAATTTGCTGTAGCTGTGGACGGTTTAAAGACAAGGGTGTCCTCCTTCCCTCCCTGCCGCCCTCCCTTCCTCCCCCCATTGTGTCTCCTCTGAAGCTTCATCTCTGGGGCTCCTCCCTCTCTGCTCCGCTCCCACAGGCTGCCCTCCCGGCCGCCGGCTCTGCAGTGTGGGCACGTACTCGCTCTGTACTGTATTTGCCCTGTGCCCGTCTGTGCGCACACATGCTCGGGCACACCCGTACTCAGCATTGCGCTAGTTACCTCCAGGGTTCGCGGGCCGGCCCACGCCGAGGCGTGCAGCAGGCCGTACCTCGGGGTGTGCACGCCCCTCCCTGGCGCTCACACAGCGACAGCCACCCAAGGGCGCAGTCCTCAGAAGGGAGCCTTTGGGGCGAGTGAGGGGGAGCCGGGTCCACCCCCGAGGCGGGGCGTAAGGCCCTCCGCCTGCTGGTGGCCTGATCCCTGGCCCTGCGGCCGTCTGCTCACGGCCTTGGGATTTCCCACCCAGATGCCTAGACACCTGTTGTTGACAGCTCAGTTATTTGAGGCAAGTCTGTCTCGTGGCATTTTCCCTGGATGTCGAGCAGGGTATTTTTAGAGAGCTGGTGAAATACCTCGTCCGCAACAAGGATTACTTGTGAAACGACGGAGTTCGTCGTGTGCCTTGCTGGGACCTGGTTCACGCGGGGTCGTTGTGACCCTGGGAGATGGGGATGTCTTCCCTCAGCTGGCGACAGCGTATTGCTTCTGGTCCTGCAAGAGGAAATGCAAGCACGTCTGGCCTGGGCTGGCTCCCCTTCTTCAGGGGTCCCCAGATCTCCTCCACTGCCCTGTCCCAGCCGGAGTGCCCAAGGATGTTTGGCATGACTCCTGTCAGGAACGAGGCTTGCGGGAGGGGCACAGCTCTGCCTCCCTGAAAACACAAGTCCGTTCTGCTGAAAGCCCGTGAAGACAGCGCTTGGCAGGACTGATGTCTCAGTTTGTCTGTCTGTCCGTTCGCTGGCCTGGGACGGAGGCCTGAGGGACCCACGCGGGGCCGTGGTCTGCAGTTCTGGTTTTCTCAGCCCCGCTCACAGGAGCCGCTCATGGTGCCGCAGACTTTCAGCTGTGGCTGTTTCTTTGCGAAGAACTTTGCTTAAAATGTTAACGCAAATATTTACCTTTTCTCTGATTACTGCCCCCTCTCCCCAGCGCTCAGCAAAAATTGCCTCCTCGGGTAAGAGAGCCTTTCTCCTGCAAGAGAGCCCTCTCGACTGATACAATGTTTCGGCCTCCCTTTCACGCTGGGCACTGGACACAATGTGTCCACCTGGGAAGCTGTTACGGGGAATCCTTGGCGCTGGTTCTTCCCATCTGGAAACATTTCTGGAACATTGTGGATTCCTTTCACTCGGGCTAGCTATGTCCAAGGGCAGATGATGGACTTGAGACTTTTTCTCCTGTTCCCATTCCTGGAGACCGTGATGCTTCAGGAGAGGCTGGTCAGCATAGCCGTGCGCGGAGCCGGCCGAAGGCTTCCTCCAGCCTCTGTTCACAGGAGAACCAAGTCCTCTCCTCCTGGGAAACCCCTCCATCCGCCCCGTCCTCCCCCAGCATCCTCCTCATCCTCCCCTCCTCTCCTCACCCCTCCCCCTCCCCCAGCATCCTCACCCTCCCCTCCTCTCCTCACCCCTCCCCCTCCTCCCCCAGCATCCTCATCCTCCCCTCCTCTCCTCACCCCTCCCCCTCCCCCAGCATCCTCCTCCTCCCCTCCTCTCCTCACCCCTCCCCCTCCCCCAGCATCCTCATCCTCCCCTCCTCTCCTCACCCCTCCCCCTCCCCCAGCATCCTCATCCTCCCCTCCTCTCCTCACCCCTCCCCCTCCCCCAGCATCCTCACCCTCCCCTCCTCTCCTCACCCCTCCCCCTCCCCCAGCATCCTCATCCTCCCCTCCTCTCCTCACCCCTCCCCCTCCTCCCCCAGCATCCTCATCCTCCCCTCCTCTCCTCACCCCTCCCCCTCCCCCAGCATCCTCATCCTCCCCTCCTCTCCTCACCCCTCCCCCTCCTCCAGCATCCTCATCCTCCCCTCCTCTCTTCACCCCTCCTCCCCCTCCCCCAGCATCCTCCTCTCCTGACCCCTCCCCCTCCTCCCCCAGCATCCTCATCCTCCCCTCCTCTCCTGACCCCTCCCCCTCCCCCAGCATCCTCCTCTCCTCACCCCTCCCCCTCCCCCAGCATCCTCCTCCTTCCCTCCTCTCCTGACACCAGGCTGGAGCCGGAGAACAGGGTGTCCGGCAGGTCTGAATGCATCCCCCGCCTCGGACTGGATAGCAGGGTCCTCCTGTCCCCGGGACCTACGAGGAAATACGGTCCGCTGCATCCGCTCCCTGGCTCAGGCTGGTCGCCGGCTTACGTTTCCCCAGCGGGGACGTCACGTCTTGTATGTGTCCTCTGCTTGTGCCCTGGCTCCCTGGGAATGAGAAGGAATTATGTGCACAGACACACAAGTACCGATGGGATGAGCCAATCGTGGAAGGGAACAAGGGAGCCATGCGCGGAGTTAGAGGGGGAGCATCCAGGTGGGGTAACCATACATGAGGGCCCTGGTGACACAATCACTTTCTGTGGTCGGTTCAAGCGAAGGAAAGCCTGGTTGTTCGGGTCAGAGAGGATGGGCCAGAGAGGGGACCAGCTGGAATCCCATCAATGACCTGCTTGCTCAGACAGACGCCTTTCCTCATCACCCATATGTTCATTGTATCTCTACTGACATGTGCTTCAAAGTATCTGATCAGCACAGACACACTTCCTCAGAAGGCTTTTCCGTGTTTGACTATTTTTTCATGAGAGAGTTGAACCGCTGGTTTTTGAATTTCCTTCCGTCCATCAACGGTGTGCTGCGAAGATTTCTGCCTTGACGCGGTCCCAGAAGAGGCAAGGGAGCTAGCGTTTCCGTGGACCTTCCGTGTGTCAGCTCGGAAACCAGTGATTGACGTGGGATACAGCACATGCACCTCAGAAGTCATCTGTCCTTCAGAATCAACACAAGCTGTGTTTGCTCAACACAGACGTAGTGTACCTTGAAAGGTACCCGCGTGTGTGTGTGCACGTGCGTATAGACGAAGGGATGCTATCCCTGCCGAGTTCGTGGGAAGGCAGAGGGCTCGTGTTCTCCTTTACTTCTCTTCCATCTCCCTTCGCGTGAATTCGCCCATGAGACTGAGCTGCGGTTCTCTGCAGCAATAACAAAATCATGTCGTGTTTCAACCCACTGTAAATTGAGGTCCCCAGGGAACTGTCTCCCGTGGGATATGCCGATGGTTTGATGTCTCAAAGCCATCCGACCCACCCTCCGGAAGACGTCAGGCTCAGACGTGTGATATGTTACATGGTCCTGTTCTACAGGCACGCTGTCCCCCCACCCGTGGCTGCTCACAGGGCCAGGTGTCACTGTGCTCGCTGGGTCGTCACATGGCAGTGCGAGGGCCCACCCTCATGCCAGCCATGGGAGAATGCCCCCCTCCTACAGAGCCTGGTGGGGGAGGTGCTGATGCCCCCCTCCTACAGAGCCTGGTCAGGCGATGCACTAATGCCCACCCCCTACAGAGCCTGGTGGGGGGAGGTGCTGATGCCCCCCTCCTACAGAGCCTGGTGGGCAGGTGCTGATGCCCCCCTCCTACAGAGCCTGGTGGGCAGGTGCTGATGCCCCCCTCCTACAGAGCCTGGTGGGGGAGGTGCTGATGCCCCCCTCCTACAGAGCCTGGTGGGGGAGGTGCTGATGCCCCCCTCCTGCAGAGCCTGGTGGGGGAGGTGCTGATGCCCCCCTCCTGCAGAGCCTGGTGGGGGAGGTGCTGATGCCCCCCTCCTGCAGAGCCTGGTGGGGGAGGTGCTGATGCCCCCCTCCTGCAGAGCCTGGTGGGGGAGGTGCTGATGCCCCCCTCCTGCAGAGCCTGGTGGGGGAGGTGCTGATGCCCCCCTCCTGCAGAGCCTGGTGGGGGAGGTGCTGATGCCCCCCTCCTGCAGAGCCTGGTGGGGGAGGTGCTGATGCCCCCTCCTGCAGAGCCTGGTGGGGGATGTACCCTGGCTTTGCTTCTCTGTGTCTGGAATCGGGGGGCCTGACCGTCAGGCTCATATCACAATATCTGTCGATTGCACCGGGCAGGGCAGGGGACTTCTAGGATTCAGAGAGAGGCTCCGGCCTCCCAGACCAGGTTGTGGAGATGGAGAGAGTCAGCTGCTCCAGGGGAATGGGGGCACTCCTAGCCAGAGGAGGGAGGGAGCAGAGGGACCAGGGAAGAAGGAGCAGGGACCACCAGCCCTTGTGTGGGCCCCAGGCCTATACTCCTGCCCCCCAGGACAGGCGCCGGGAGGCCAGCACAGCCGCACGCTGGCCGCACCCTCGTCACTCCTGCTGGGTTTGATCCGTGATCTGGGACCCACTCGGGACTCACGAATTCGGTGCCTGTGGCCGCCTGGAATTCCTAGGGACAGAAGTAGCCTCCCAAACCTGCGGAATGATGGAAAACACAATTGAAAATGCGCCCCTCCTGGGACAAGGAGTCATTTCCAATGGAATGTACGTTTCATCTCGAGGCTCTGGCGGGGCTGGGGCATTAGCACTGAAATGCATACTCTCCGGGCTTGAAACTGCTTCTTTCTTTACAAGACGGAACTCAAAATCCTGTTCTTTCCTGCTGCTCGAATGACCGAGTCTTTCCACAGAGGGTTAAATGAATATTACAGGATTGGCTGGATCTCGCAAAGTTTCTGAATAAAAATTCCAGTTCTGCGAGCGGCCAGATCAAGTGAAAGGAATTTCTTGAAGCAAAACTCAAACAATCAGGGGGTACGGCACGTTGTACGATAATTGAACTATTTTTAAAAATTATGTGCCCGGAGGGACTGAGGCAAGATGGAAATTTCCCTTTTGGATTTAAAGAATGGCCGTGTTCGGGTGGAAAGATTGTGGGTGGTATTTTTCCCTCTAGAAGTCTTGTGTTGATGTTATATGCGCATGTGTCCACGTTTTCAAAGGAAATGTGTTTCTGACATCAGTGACTCACAAAGGATCTCAGCAGCTTCCAGGGAGTGAGAGGCTGAGGAGGGAGGTGGGGACCGAGGCAGAGAGGAGACAGACGGTTTCTTTCACTGGGAGCCTGTCACTGGGGTGCATGGGTTTCCTTTAGCATGGATTAGGCTGACTTGATCATGTATAACTGATTATCATGGGACTTCCCAATTGGCAGCTGGTGGGATGTGAAATGTTCTCCAACTCCTAGGTGTAGTCGAAGGCCCTCGATTCTTCTTCCCAACGCAACTGTTCTCAAACTAAGAGCAAGAGACACCTTTCTATTTCATCAAACTAAGAGCAAGAGACACCTTTCTATTTCATCAACCAGAGGACAGTCTCCCCCTGCTTGTAGCAACCCCAACTCCCCCAAGCAGAACCACAAGAGCTCCCTCAGAATTTCAGAAGAGGCCAGGGGAGCCCAGATGGTCCGGACTGAAATGGAGCATCTCGTGGTCTGACTGTGGTCAACGGAGATGACATCTGGGCATGTTACTGATCCTAGTTACAATGAGTCTTTCGGAGAGGTCCATCTCCTTCCCCATAGCCCTTCCTCTCGCAGTCACACCCTGAGCCATGCAGGTGGGGAACGGAGCCGAGTGCTCAGAGGCCCTGGTTCACAGTGAACATGTCCGCGCAGTAGACACGGCCCGGGGCTGCGTCCCCATGACCTGTCTGTGGGGTGGCAGGAAGACCTGAGAAGATGCTGGGCATCGGGGTTGTCCCCACGCCTTGGCCTCTGGAATGAAGTTGCTGTGGAGAGTCCTCTGTGGGCCAAGTGGGGTCACATGCTTTCACTTCTGTTGGTGGGCACCTGGGAGTCGCAGTGCTGGGTCACCTGGGAGACTTACACGTCACTCTGCAGGAACCTGCCGGACTAGGTGTCCCTCCCCGCCAGCCGTGTGCGGAGGGCTCAGATCCTCTGCACACCCATCAGCCTTGTGACGGTCTCTCCTTTCGATTCCAGGCAGTCCCGTCTTTGTCCTCATGGAAATGGAAGCCGTTCACGGTGACGTGGAGACCGGGGGAACCATGAGAATCGTGTCCGGTATTCAGGAAGAAGCTAGGCCTCGTGTGTGATGTTGCTCACGTCGGTACTGGAAGTAAAGGGGCCCGTTTTTCTGGGCTCCGGGTCTAACAGGTCCGGGTCAGAGGCTGTGGCCGCAGGGTCGTTGACGGCAAAGTCCCATGTCAGCTTGGAGCCAGCGCAACAGGACATTTTGTTCCGAGAACGACCGTGTCCATTTCAATAAAACCACGTGAAGGGGTTTGGAGCCAAGACAATTTGATCTCGTGTCATTTTATAAGAGGGCCACTTTTTTCATTCTTTTTCTTCCTTTGTTTTTTTATGGTAGGCGCTTTAAAATGAAGTCATCCGTTGTTCCAAAAACAACACCTCATCGTCATTTTGTGGGTGCACACGCGTAGCCGGCACGACGTCAGGGAACGGGGAGACGAGCCTGAGTGCGGAACTCGGGGCCTGTGTCCACGGCGGGTGGGGATTGCTGGTGTGTGCTCCGGGAGGGAGCCGTGGGCAGTTCAGCCGGCTCAGATGATGCTGAGGGCGTTTACATTCTCCTGGCAGCAGAGGCGTGAATCCCCACCCGTCTGTGTCGGCGCGAGCCTGCGCCCCCGTCCGTGGACGGACGGCGTTTAAACCAGATTCAGGAGAGAACGCTGTGGCTGCAAGAGGCAAATCAGAGACGTCCCGATTGAGTTAGATTTTCCCCAGATGCTCGGGGACAAGCCCCCTCCAGCCCCTCCAAGTCGAGACCCCACGGAGCACAGCATGTAGCTAGGAGCTCACGGTGGTGAACTAGCAAAGGTGGTCGATTTTAAACACGAACACGTGTGCTTTGGAAGCTGCTGATGTCAGTCTCGCTGGCCTTCTGGCGGTCTCAGGGTGGGACACCGAGTCGGTCCAGCGACAGGAGGTTGCGTTTGTGAAGCAGCAGTGTGCTTGCTGCTGCGGACGCCTGTGCTTTCCAGATGTGCCCCAGCGATACTCCCAGCCCCAAATGTTCTTCCAGAACCTTCTTCCGCCTGCGCCGTGAAGAGGGGGCGTCGCTGTACACTCTGGCGAATAAAGAACAGCGGAGGGGACTCTGTGGCCTCTGAGACGTGAGACGGGCCCAGGCGCGGTCGGTTCGCTGACTCTCCGGGAACCCAGCTGGGACCGTGGAGAGTGCAGGTGACATGGACACGTGTGGGTGCCGCCCAGGCTCCCGGCAGCCTCCTGTCTCCCAGCGCCCTCCGTCCAGCTAGGGCTCTGAGACAAACGGCGTGGACAGGACTCTCCGGCCACGCTGCTCGGAGCAAGAAATCAGCAGAGACGAGCCTTCCCCGGGGAGCAGGCCCGAGTGCTCCGTGCGGGCAACGCACTCTTGTTTGACATCCCCGCGGGTTAGCACGGACCAGTGTCCCAACACAGCCCGGGCTGTGGCTTCGGGGCTGGGGTGCCGGAAGGTCGCAAGTCCTTGAAGAGATGGCGAGGAGCAGCGGGAGTCCTGGACGGTGTGGTCCGGGGCCCCCAGGGGTCAGGGGTCGAGAGCGGTGCGAGGTCAGAGAAGGGTCCTGTGTGTGTGCCAGCCGGAGTCGCGTGGCCGCCCCCTCGGTGACGTGGTGCGCAGTCTCCCTGCGGACCGGCGTGGCTGAGCTCACGCGGTGTCAAAGGTGCCACCTGCCTCCGCGGCCCACCTAAGTCAGGGCAGTGACCGGAGCGGAGCAAGGACGGTTCCCGAGAAACAGCCTGGCATGTGCATGGAGGCTGGCACGGCGCCTTTGTCCCAGGCTTCCCGATGGCACAGGGCCCTCAAACGAACGGCGTGTGTTCCTGGCGGAGAGCCGGTCCTCGTCACGTCAGGGACATGTGGGGTGAGAATGGACACACAAAACCAAACGGACAGAGTCAGGGGCACAGAGAACACGGTGCGTTCCTGATGTGAAGTGCAGGGCATGAGCGGAAGGGGGACGGCCCTGGCCGGTTCTCTCAGCGGTTAGAGCGTCGGCCTGCAGACTGATGGGTCGTGGGTTCGATTCCGGTCAAGGGCACGGACCTCGGTTGCGGTAGGTCCCCCGCCCTGGTCGGGTCGTGCAGGAGGCAGCCAGTCAGTGTGTCCCTCTCACGACGATGTTTCTCTCTCTCTCTCCGTCCCTTCCTCCCACTCTGTCTGATGACAAATAGAAAGATATCCTTGGGTGCGGATTAAAAAATAAAATAAAAATGGTTCCGGGGCTGGAGACGTGGGAACTGCCCGGGATACGGAGCCGAGGCGCGTGCAGGACGGGGACGCCGTGGGTGCGCCGCGCTGACTCTGTGGTGGCAGGTCGGTACGAGACTTACGGGGGACCCCGCATCGGGTACGGAAATGTCCAACCACGATGCGGCACCCCTGAAACGAGATCGACTGTTGTATGTCGACTACAATGTTAAAACAACGTGCAAATGAAGACGGGTGCGAGGGCGAGCGGGAAACCTCGTGTTACGATCGCGGGAAGATGGATGGTGGTTCCTCAGACCTGATCCAATGTCTCTGCCACCCTGGAGGTCGTGCCCAGGGGCCTTGGGACACGGAGCTGCCGGGAGTCTTCAGCGCTGACCTGCGTCCCCCCACAGGGACCCAGGACACAAAAGGGCCCGCTTGCCTCGCTGGGATGGGGGCGAGGCTTTGGTGGCCAAGAGGAAACGCCACGCAGAAACCATGTGGTGTACCAAGGACCTGTCCTCACGGACGGTGCCCCCAACTCGGAACCAGAGGCAGCGACGGCACAGAAGAAAGGTTCTGGGATCCTGGGAGTCCAGGCTGAGACACACATTTGGCACCTGGCCTACGTTTGATGGGAAAAGAAACACGGACTCGGAAGAAGAAAGGAAACCGCAGGCAGAGGCGGAGCCCGGAGCCTTAGGGAAGGATCCCAGACCCGAGGCCTCGGTGAAGGCACGAGCGCACGCCGGTTCCACGAACACACGCTGGTTCCGGGAATGCTGTGGCCCATCTGCAGCGGTCTGGCTCCCTCGGTTCCAAGGGACCGTCTGGTGGGTGTGTGGCCGTCCCCTCTGCACGCAGGTGTGTGTGTTGGGACAGGGCCGCTGTGTGTCCCTCTGCTCCCTGGTCTGCACTTCAGCAGGCCTCGTCTGGTTCTTGCTGTCCTTCCGACGCCAGAGCCTGGGCCCAGAGCTGGAACGGGACGTCCTGGGGAGACCGGAGGGCGTCTGAGAAAGGCTTAGTGCGGGTAGACAGCGCGGGGCTGCGAGGAGGGTCAGGCACTGACCGCCGAGGAGCGGACGAGGGTGGTTTCCGACATGGGCACAGACTCCAGCCGCTCCTCCACGGAGAAGGCGGGGGAGGTGTCCGTGGGCCTCCCGCAGAACCGCTGGGCGTCTGTGCCACCCTCAGGGACAGAGCAGGGCGAGTGCTCCCCCACTGCTTCCGAGGCCGGGTCCCACCCACGCCGCGGCTGGTCTGGGGACAGTGGCTCCCAGAGGCCTCAGTCTTTGTTGTGAGAGGTGTGGTACCTGAGGTCGCCGCGGGGAGGAACCAGGGGCAGACCAGAGAGCGACCTAGGAAGAGACAGCTCCGGGAGGGGTCCCAGCCTGCGCACCATCCCGCCCAGATGCCAAACGCATGAGTGGAGACGCCTTGGAGATGACCGGGCCCCGCCTGCGTCCCCGCGGACGATCAGCGTGGGCCGCCTGTGCCTGTAGCAGGATGAATGTTGTGTCCTGAGCCCTGCTCTGCGACCCGGGCTGGTCTGTCACCCCACGAGGACGCCCCGCACGGCTGTGGACTTGGGGGAGACGTCTTGGGCCAAAGGCAGTTTCTGGGAAGTCCCTTCTCCTGGCATTCGCGAACCCGTGGCCATTTCCCAGCCTGGGCGGGGTTCCAGGCAGCTTAATTAGGAAGGCGTCACAGACCCGGCGATGTTGTTACACTGTTACCATTGTTAATAGCAGTCCACCTGTTTCTGTGTAAACTCGCTTTGCTTGCGTGGACGTGTACGATTGGAATATGTTTTTAAAGAAACTCAGTCCCGTCCGGCCGGTGTGGCTCAGTGGCTGAGCATTGACCCTGCACCAAGAGGTCACCGGTTCGATTCCCAGTCAGGGCACATGCCCAGGTTGTGGGCCCGATCCCCAGTGGGGGGCATGCAGGAGGCAGCCAGTCGATGTTCTCTCTCATCGATGTTTCTATCTCTCTCTCCCTCTCCCTTCCTCTCTCTCTAAAGTCAATAAAGGAAAACAGCAAGTCCCTAGGACTTTGTAGAAACCCCACGTGGGAATGACCCTCTTGAAGGAGTCCGTACGACTGTCCTTCTCCTCCAGCCACTCGGAAGGTGGCCCTGCTCCCGGACAGTTGCTTTAGGGGGCCTCACTGAAGTTGGTTACAAGTCAAAGGGACGGCCCTGGCGTCACCGTGTCCTTGGACTATTGGTTCAAGGTCAGCGAACCCACAAGAGAACAGCTCCCTTTCGCGCGATTGCAGGAGGGGGCTGGCGTTTCTGGTCGAGAGCACAGAGCCGGCTGGGGCTCTGCCCGCCGTCCCTCCCTGGGCCCGGGCCCTGCCCGCCATCTCTCCCTGGGCCTGGGCCCTGTCTGCCGTCCCTCCCTGGGCCCGGGCCCTGCCTGCCATCTCTCCCTGGGCCTGGGCCCTGCCCCCCATCTCTCCCTGGGCCTTGCTCGCCGTCCCTCCCTGGGCCTGGACCCTGTCCGGCGTCCCTCCTTGGGCCTGGGCCCAGCCCGCCGTCTCTCCTGTCGGGCCGGGACCTCAGTGGAGTGAGGCCGGGTTCACAGGGGCAGCCTCCGGGCATCCCTGCTGCGGGTGTGTGCGATGCCAGGGCCCTGCCCGTGACCGGCTCCCAGGTGGGCCGCGGGCCTGACTGGGCTGAGGGTGGCGCTGTCCCGTTTTTCAGCGCTTGTTCAACCACGGGCTGACACTTCCTTTCAGGGCTCCTACTTTGACCACACGCTTTTGGTCTGAGACTGAATACCAGACGTTGAAAAACACGATCAAAAACCTAATACAGGCATCAGGTTCCTCTCTCTGCTTGTCCCAGTCGCCGCTTTGTCCCGAGAAGGCCCGTCCAGGTCCGTCCTGTCCCTGCGTTCCGGTGCCGCAGGGGTCCCGGGTCCCTGGGATGGCTTCACGGAGAGGCCAGCATCGCCCTGACCCAGTGTTGTCGGAACGGAGTGCGTTGATCGGGAGAAAGTAATAACACGACTGTCAGGAAGTTATGAAGGAGACACGAGGAAGAAATGAAAGGATTGCCTCGTAAAGCCCGGGCCAGCAAATGGGGTTCCTTGTAAAATCCGTTCCGTGGCATTATTTCCTGGAATGCTCAGAATTTTTCTAAGGGACCTCATGACTAAACCACAAACATGCGGATGCAATGGGCCGCAGGGATGACAGGTCAGTATTTTGTCCCCCTTAATTGCATTTCCTTGTAGCCTCAAGCGTGAAGTATTGTTATTACATCGGAACAATTAGGCCTGCAATAAAAATGTCATTCAAGATTGGGAAACTACCAAGCATCGTCCAGGGCGGGTCTGCGCTCCCCCGAAACCCCGAAATGGGTGCAGCTCACCTCTTGACGCGCAAGGGAAGCTCAGAGCAGACGGAGGGTGCCCCTCTGAGAGCAGAGTGGGTGCCACAGCGTCTTCCCGGGTGACTGTCCTACAGAGTGACGCTCTTTCACGACCACCCACGTCGTGGGCATTCCACGCCGCCGAAGACAGAAGGAAAGGATGAGTTCTCGGCCTTCGCTGACCCGGTTACGCAGACCCACCGAATGCGTGTGCGGGCTTGGCGGGGGCCATCACGCCCACGGGTGCTGAATTTCGCCTGTGAGCTAAACCAAAGATGGACAACAGGCCTCCGGGTTGTGTGCTGTGTGCTTTTCAGAGTGCAATGCCTTTTCGGGGGCCAGCGTCCGCGTCTCAGCCCGTCCTGTAAGGACTCGGTCTCCCTGCAGTGGCCGTGATTTTCTAAATTCCAGGGTGAGCCGGACATGGGGGGCAGAGAGACCGGCAAAGTCAACCTCCTCTCCTTGGTGAAAGGGGGTAACATGAGTGACCAAACTCTACTCCAGGCAGGAAAAATCTCGTGAAAATGTCAAGCGTTCGGTAGGCGGCGTGATGTGCAAGTCCTTGGGTCCCCAAACAAGAACACCATGCTTTTACTTTAAATGTGCGTTTGGTAACGCGCCCTGTATATCCTGAGATCCCAGTGCGACGCACTAATCACGGGTTGCGTCCTCCGTGTCTGTCGCCCATGGCGGAGAGGACACGGCGTGCTGGGAAGGGGGTTGGGCCCTGGTACCTTCGCGGTGGCTTCCTCTGCCGGAAATGCATGCACCTGTCCCGGCTTTGATGTTCCTCCTTCAGAACACCTTGTTCACGTGTGTGCCTTGGCGATCGGACCTCTTCTTAAGGAAGGATCAAGCACCATGCTGAGTGTACGTCATGTTATCTCACACAGCAGGATAGCGCAGTTTCTCTTCCCCGTGAATCCGGACGTGGGCCCGTGGGATGCGGTTGTACTGGAACCAGAGATGTCGGTGTCGGTGTAGACACAGTCACGTCTCAGCATTCCCGTTGCATCGCTTACACTTTCAGGAAGGAGGAAGAGGCCCACCTGTTTCCCATAACTCTCACAAGGCCTTCCCTGTTTCAGTCCTGAGAAAACTCCGTCCTGGGTGTAAAGGAGGAGGCATAGGTGCAGAGTTATGAGCACAGACGAGGGCCCTGTATTCACAGCTTAGTTGCTGTGTGACTTCAGGCAAGTGTGCTAACCTCTCTGTGCCTCAGTTTTGTCATTTGCAAAGCAGGTATAATGAGAGTACCACCTACACACGGGATCGTCATGAGAATTAAACACAAAAATTAAAGGTTAATGGAACGGTTGGCGAGGGAGACAGGTGTTACCCACAGCGATGTGTGCAGATGGAGAAAACAGAAGTCTCAGACCCAGTTCATGTTCCTGAGCCCACAGGAGCCATTCACGTTTCAGGGACCGTCTCGTTGCAGGTTCCGCTCTGAGGACACAGCTTTGCTGATGGGGCTCTGCGTGCTGGCCCAACGTCGGGGAGCGCTATCTCCGAGACATGGGACACGTTCCTCTTAGGTCTGATCTCCTCATTAGTGGACATCAGGGTTAGGGCCAGAATCACCTAATTCATGAGTGGTTAAAAATCACAGCGGGCCCGGCCGGTGAGGCTCGGTGGTTAAGTGTCGACCCTGCAACAAGAAGTCACCGGTTCGATTCCCGGTCAGGGCACATGCCCAGGTTGTGGGCCCGATCCCCAGTGGGGAGCATGCAGGAGGCGGCCAGTCGATGTTCTCTCTCATCAATGTTTCTATCTCTCTCTCCCTCTCCCTTCCTCTCTCGCTAAAATCAATAAAGAAAACATATTTTTTAAAAATCACAGCGGGCTGAAAACTGCATGGTGGCACGACTTTCCAGTTTTAGGGGAGATTCCTCACTGTGACACATGCAGGTACGCGTGGACACACCGTCCCTCAGACAAGGACCTCAGACCTCCAAGGAGGTGCCTCCGAGCGGGTCTGACCGATATCGAGTATGTCTTGTTTTTTTTTCATTTCTTCCATTTCATGATGGCAGGAATTTCTGTTTCTGGATTGATTCGGGCATTCTGCTCAGTTTCATTTGTGTTCCTGTTTTTCCCTGGAGTCAGAGAAAACAAGAACAGACATGGACATCTCTGGAGAGGGTTTTGAGGAGAAGCAGAATTGTAAAGAAATGATGTAGGGCCAACGTCAAATTTCCAAGCAGGTAGAAAGCGTAAACCAAACTCACAATTCGGGGTATAGAATTTGATATATTCCTGGCAAATGCAGCCTTCTGTCTGTAAGAAATCAGATGTGAACAATTTTGGGACATTAAGTAGCTTATAAAAAAATATTTTCGGACTGGAGTGGAGGAATGAGCTGTAGCCATACGATATAAATTTCCTGAGAATTCTCTAGAGCTGAGAGGCAAAGGAATTTTGACTTGGCACCATGCACGGGAGAGCTGGCTGAGCCCGGCCTGTTTCAAAGACGGTTCAAACTCTCCCTTAATCCGAAAACATGTTTTTTTCCACCAGGCTGAAAAATGTGGCTTGGTTTACCGAGACATTTTAGTTCTTTACATCACCAGGGAAAATATGGATTTCGACACACACGTAAGGAACGGGGGTTAGGTTACAGTGAGGGGTGTGTAAGACACGGTTATCGACCCTGGTGGCCACCTGCAGGGGGCCCTGCTGAGGTCCGTGTCTGCGTGTTCGCGCTCTTGTGTGGTTCTCTGCCTCGCGAATCCGAGTTCTGAGGCCGGTGTCTGGGTGTTCGCGCTCTTGTGTGGTTCTCTGCCTTGCGGATCCGGGTTGGTCTGTGCGACTGGAAGAAGGAACAGGCCCTTTTCTCTCTGTCTTTTTATTTATTTATTTTATCCTCACCTGAGGACATTATTTTGCATTTATGTTCAGATAGAGAGGGAGGGAGAGAGGGAGGAAGAGACAGAGAGAAACATCTATGTGAGAGAGACACATCGGCTGGCTGCCACCCACACGACCCCAACCAGGGCCGGGGACAAACTGCAACCGAGGTACGTGCCCTTAGCGGGAACTGAACCTGGATCTCTCTGGTCTGTGGGCCGACGCTCTAACCGCTGAGCCAAACAGGCCAGGGCTCTGTCTTTGTGTGTAAAGGGGAGATTGAGTGCATACAGTGGGGTCCCCTGCTGGCAGACCGAATTGCAGAATGTCGGATTCCTCCTAGACACCCATGACTGTGCGTAGACAAAGAAGGGAAAGAGAAGCCAGCTTCTGGACCCCATTTAAAAAAAGTATTTGTGTGGCACCCTTATGCTTGCAGAGACCCAGCCTATGAAATTTCAATATTGAAAAACGTCCATCGACCTGTATGTTTGGCTTCTGCTTTACAGATATCGGAGCTGTGAAGACTCCGATGTCGTACAACGGTGTCACCCGGAGGAAAACATCGCGAGAGCAGCCCTCGGTTTCCGCCTGTCACCGGGGCCTGTGTCCTAATCCGCCCTTCGAAACGACCTTCCGGGGAACGTTTCGTTGGCCGAACGTACAGGAACGCGGCGTCCAGGTCCGGCCCCGCCCAGAATCCAGACCCGACTGGTGCGGTGCAGCTGCAGTGTCTGCACGGCGGGTGCAAGGAGCGCCCTCTCCTTAAATGCCTGGTCTGCAGAAAGGAGTACCCCACCTCCCCCTGTCTCCCCGGCTTCAAACCCGGGCTTGCCTCTTCCGGACATTGGACGTCACACCGATTTCTCGCACCGTTGACAGTGTGGCCACCGGAGAGGAGTCCCTGGTCCCGTAGACGTGACGGTGATGTGTGAAATAGTCGTCAGCAGACCTGGTTTCCTCGGAAATGCTCGCACCCTGCCACGCCAAGGCCTCCGTGGCTGCCCCTTCCTGCCCGACGGTCCACGTGTGTGCTGGGGCTGTCCTCTCCTCGGGTCACACAGCGTCCTGACGACCCATCCGTGCACCAGGCGTCTGGCTGCCGCGTGTCCGACGGCAGCTTACCTTCCCCCGTCGTGCTCAGCAGACGCCTGGCATCGGCGAGAAGGTCCAGTGAGACAGCAGCGGTGTCCGCCCACAGTTTAAGGGAGAGGCAGAAAGGAGTCACGCAGACCTCCGTCCCGTGTCACAGGACACGAGATCTCCAGCGCCTGCTTCATTCCTCATTAGGTGAATAACGGAAAGTCTCTCCTAGTCAATTTTATTACCTTTTAGGCTAAACAAAGACTCGTAGGCCCCACAGGGCAGCAAATTGCCAGCACTGATAATCTCCTCGGCAGGCCAAGGCCACAGCCGGGGGAGGTGCGTGCTCAGGGCTTTGTCTGCACGCCCGAGCAGAGAGCGTGGATCCCATCGCGAGGAGGACGGGAGGACGTCAGTTCACTCAGATGTGTTGATGTTATTTTTATTTTTTCTTCATTGATCTTAGAAAGAAAGGAAGGGAGAGGGAGAAATAGAAACATCGATGAGAGAGAACATCGACTGGCCGCCTCCTGCATGCCCCCCACTGGGGATCGGGCCCACAACCTGGGCATGTGCCCTGACCGGGAATCGAACCGGCGACCTCTTGGTGCAGGGTCGACGCTCAACCACTGAGCACACCGGACAGACTGACATTATTTTTACATAAAGGTTCCAGGGAGGGTGTTAAAAGTGAGCCCGCTGGAAATGGAGCCCACCAAGGTGACGGCATGGACATCAATTACCTCGCTCTTTAGACAACGTTATGTTATCTTGTCGACTTTGGGCCTGACTTTTAATGTCACTCTTCTTAATGCCTGGTGGCTTCCAGGCAGAGAAAGTTTCCCTGAAAGTATAGAGAAGGCCTGTCCGAAAGGCCTCAGATTTCCTTCCACGGTTATTTCCCAACTGGCAGACTAGAGAAATAGGATTTTTTAGATGTTTAGACAATTGTTTCCGATGACAGTTGCCATTCAGTATTATTTTGTATTAGTTTCGGGTGCACAGAGCCGTGCTTAGACAGTCATACGCTTTACGACGTGGTCCCCCTGATATTTCCAGAAATATTCTTAAGGTTTTCTTTTCACATACAGTGTAGCTTTGAATACGCAATTATCCAGCCTTTTCCCGGACACCGTTGGGACTCTTTCGCTGCCGTCTCGATGCCTGGCTCCTTCCCACGGACGCCGGTTCTGTTTGTGTCTCTGCAGACTGAGCTCTGCTGCGACAGGCTGAGCACGGAGGAGCACGGAGCGTCCTGGAAGCTCCCAGCTCGTGAAATGCTACGCGTTGGTCACAGCTGGGGGCGGCTGTGGCCCTGAGGACACATCCAGTTTGCTCTGACCGGGTACCCCGAAGTATACTGATAGGTATACCTGTTACTAAGCATGGAAGCTTTTGGAGTGCCGAGCACCCCATCCCCGAGACGGGGCTTCTCAGCGGGTCACAGTCCAAGGTCGTGCATAGCTGGCTGTCCACACAGACGTTACCCACAGGAATAGCGGGGGGTATCTGTTGGGCCGGGGTGAGTGTGCCCTGAATCCCTTCTGTGGAGTGTGAAGTCCGTCTCAGCTACTCCGCGCTGACAGCCGTCAGTCGGGGCTACGTGTGGCGCAGTGAGCATGAGGAGGAGGGACCCCGCTGGGGTGAAGGGAGGGTTCTAGCTGGAACCTAGCGGACGTGTGCCCAGGTGTGTACCCAGGGGGAGATCGGACAGCTGTCGGCCCAGAGTTGGGCAATGACTAAGATGTAGGTGAAATGATGCCTCGATTTGTAAAAACTTCAGTGATTTCAGATCGCAATGAGACTGTCTGATTTCCAGAGAGCGGAGCATTCTCCTTCCGGACAGCACAAGGTGCGGGAGAACGCGTGGCACCCACAGGTCTGCGGCCAGGCTCTTTGTCCCTGGTGTGGGTGGGCGCAAGGATGGAGCCCGCCCTCGGGCCTCTTCTGCCGCTGGACCTTGGCATCTGCACGGTGTCCTTCCCGCCTGCTATTTCAGGTGGCCATCCGCGTGGGAGGGACAGGCGAGGCTGGGAACCCTGCTGCTCCCAGGCCCGTGTGCTGTGGGGCCTCCAGTCCACTGCTGGGGTGCATTGCCCGGTCCCGCCCCACCCCCGCTCAGCACCAGCCACCGGGGAGGAAGCGTGCACAGGAAGGAAGTCACCTCTCTGCTCCCTCCCAAATGGACCCTCAGCCGCGTCCCCGCGCCCTTCCCTGCCCCTCAGATGGCGGGTTGCTGAGTTCACGTCGAACTGCGCTCTGTAACGGGTCACGGACGGGGACGGGGGGCGGGGGCAGGTACTGGGCAGGACGGAAGTCTCATTTATTCCAAGTTGCACACACGCCTTTCTTCCTCCCTTCGTTTGTTGTTAATCCTCACCCACGGGCATTTTTTCCACTGATTTTTAGAGAGAGTGGAAGGGGGGCAGAGAGAGAACCATCGGTGTGAGAGAGACATGGATTGGTGGCCTCCCACAGGACCCCGACCCAGACAGCGGATGGAGCCTGTGACCCAGGTACGTGCCCTTGATGGGAAATCGAACCCGAGACCCTTCGGTGTGCGGGCCGAGGCTGTCACCACGGAGCCACCCGGGCACGGGCCGCGGGGACCACTGAATGTCGGATTGTCCGACGGCGCTCGGCCGCCTGGCCCCGTGCTGGGACACGTACAAGAATGTGCGGAGAACAGCCTACGGGCTCGGTTATTGCTTCTGCCTTTTAGCTGTGCAGCTTTCCCTCCGAATCCCGTGTCCACATCAGACCAGAAGGACCGTATGAGTTCACGGAGTGACGGCACGCTGGCCCGTGGGTTATACCCACTCAAGCATCCTGGAAGCTTCAGCGGGGACGCGCCCTGGACCCCAGGACAGGGATCTCACGTTCTGCGCTGGCGTCCGCAGACCCTGTCCACCTTAGCTCTCGCTGCCCGGCAGTCCTGGCATCTTTAAAAACAATATTTAAAGAGCAGTTTTTGTCCAGCCGGTGTGTCTCAGTGGTTGAGTGCCGTCCCATGGACTGAGAGGTCCGGGTTTGATTCCCGGTCAGGGCACATGCCCGGGTTGTGGGCCCGATCCCCAGTGAGGGGCATGCAGGAGGCGGCCCATTGATGTTCTCTCTCATCGATGTTTCTGTCTCTCTCCCTCTCCCTTCCTCTCTCTCTAAAATCAATACAGGAAAAAGAAAGAGCAAAAAGAGCAGTTTTCGGTCTACAAGGACATGGAGAGTGAGGTTCAGAGATTTCCCATCCACCCCGCTCCCACACCCGGGCGGCGTCCCCACCGTCTGCACCCCCAGCAGAGCAACTCACCCGTTGCCGCTGACGAGCCTGGTGGACCCAGTGTGACCCCAGAGTCCCCTGTTCCCGTGGGGGCCCATCCTCAGGGGTGGGCGTGCCGGGGACACCGCGTGACAACACGTGTCCGTCCCTGCAGTACCGTCCAGAGCAGTCACAGGGCCCTAACGATGCTCGGAGCTCCCATCATCCGCCCCCCGACAACACCTGGCAGCCACTGGTCTGCTGCTCTCACAGCTCTGCCCCATACAGCTGGGTCACCCCGTCCTGATCCTTCGCTGTTTGGCTTCTTCCCCTTAGCCACACGCATGTACACGTCCTCCTGTCCCTGCGGGTGTTTTTGTTACATACGTCTCCTTACTGACCCTTGTCAGCTGTAATTCTGATTGACTCCCCTTGGACGCGTCTCAGTGTGTCCCGGGGAGCGGGCTGTCCCGTCGGACCGGACTCTCACATCCGCACCGCCGAGCCGTCCCCCCATCTCACAGACGGGGGACTTTTAAAACGTACGTGGCGCTCGACCGCTTGTCAGATTCAGAGCCCAGCACTGCGCTTGTGTGTAGAGAGAGAATGTGTTACGCAGTGCCGTGTCCGTCCAAACCTCAGGCGTGTGACGTGTGAGTTAGGGGACCGAGCACGAAGGCACCCCGCGGCCCGAGGAGCTACCCTGATCTCTCTCCTCCTGCCGTGGCTCTTCCTGCAATAGCCACTGCGTTGAAATTTCGTGCTGTTCGTTATCTTCATGTTTCCGGGAGAATTTTAAGAGCTGTATTTGTCCCTAACTAGATTTTGCGTTGTGTGGTTTTCAAATTGGTCTCATATATTGGATTCGTTGTGCTGGGTCATCTCATGCAGAAGGAGACGCATCTGTCCTTAGTGCTGCGGGGCATCCACTCACGTGACAACCCGTGGTATTTCCATCACCTGGAACACGGTGCCGGCCCTTTCGGGGTTCAGGGACAACATCGCCGTCCGCCCTCCAGGAAGCTGCCGAATGGAAAGCCTCATTATCGTTCGTCCCTGGAAAAGGCCAATTAAACCCCAGTGAGAGAGCCGCACACAGGGAACGCACAGCTACGATTATTAGACCAGAACGACGGAAACCGAAGGCCGGGCAAGCGAGCCGCAGCAGACCGCAGGCACGGAGGGCGGGGTCCGCGCTCGCCACCGCTTTGCAAAGCGCCGTGGCTTTTTCTTAAGCAGGTGCCCACGGCGCATCTCGTACGGCCCGGCGCTGGCACGCCGGCCGTCGCTCCTCGTGGGAACAGCAGCGTGTGTCCACGCACGGACAGACACACGGCCTCACAGCCGCTCACGCCTGGACGGACGCACGGCCTCACAGCCGCTCACGCCTGGACGGACACATGGCCTCACAGCCGCTCACACCTGCCGTCGCTCATCGTGGGAACAGCAGCGTGTGTGTCCATGCACAGACGGACGCACGGCCTCACAGCCGCTCACACCTGCCGTCGCTCATCGTGGGAACAGCAGCGTGTGTGTCCATGCACAGACGGACGCACGGCCTCACAGCCGCTCACGCCGGCCGTCGCTCACCGTGGGAACAGCAGCGTGTGTGTCCATGCACAGACGGACGCACGGCCTCACAGCCGCTCACGCCTGCCGTCGCCCATCGTGGGAACAGCAGCGTGTGTGTCCACGCACGGACGGACACACAGCCTCATGGCCGCGCTCTTCCCAGCGCACCGAACTGTGAGCTATCGCCGTGTCCCTCTGTAGGAGGAAACAGAACGGACAGACAGACACCGACGGGCACTCAGCAGTGGGACAGAGACTGTCGTTACAGCAGCACCGTGGGGAGTCTCCACATCGGACGCGGAGGGAAGGGCCAGGTCCCGGAGAGCACGCACCCCCGACTGCAAGCGCATTCAGGGCGCCCACAGGGGCACCCACAGCAGGTCGCCGGATGGCCCCTGTGCTGCGTGAGACGTCGGCCGGCGCGCAGTGCTCAGTGACTCGGGGATTTTCCCTGAGAACCAGTTCCTGCGTTCCTGTTGCTGTGTTGCATTGCGGTTTATTTATTCTGCTGGTCGTGAAGTGTTTCACTGGGTACACGGGTGACAGCCAGCCGGCGGGCGGGAGTCTGCCGACCCCATCAGCTTCATTTATTTATTTATTTAATCCTCACCTGAGGATATTTCTCCATTTATCTTCACATAGAGTGGGAGGGAGACACAGAGACAGAAACACTGATGTGAAAGAGACACGTCGACTGGTTGTCTCCCGCACGACCTGACCAGGGCCGGGGACAAACCGCAACCAAGGCACGTGCCCCGGACCGGACTCGATCCCACGACTCTTTGGGCTGCCGGCCACGCCCTAACCGCTGAGCCACACCAGGGCCCCGATCAGCCTGAAGTTGTTACCACAACACCCGGCCTCCGGACTCCAGGTGCCTGGATATCAGCTTCCAGAGCCGGGTCCAGCGGCTGCCGTCTGGGGGCCGACTCTGGCCCACACCTGTCTCATGGAATAAGGTTTTATCGACACCTCACATCCGTCCGTCTGTGGGCTGTGTCTGCTGTGAGGCAGGGGAGCCGTTCCAGCACAGACCGCGTGCCCTGCAGAGCCGGGCTATCGACTGCTCGGTCCTTCCCAGGAAAATGCTGCAGAAGAGCCCCTGCACCAGGCTATGAATAAAAATCTTAACCAAACAGTCTGAGCTGGGCACGTGCCAACAAAGACGGCCTCCGGGATCGGAGCTGGGAAATGCAAAGGAACAGGGAAGGAGGTCCGCGGTCCCACTGGAGCTGTTGCGACTACCCCAGCCTGAGGGTCCCGGCCACACGGAACAACACCCCCTCCCTGTGACACCAGCGGTCTTTCCGACTGTCCAGCCCGGTGCCCGAGGCTTTGGGACAGTCACCCCTCAGCAGCCAGGCGCCCTCTCGGCATCAGGAGCGGTGAGGGCTTTGCCTGCAGCTCGGGGTGCTGGGGGTGAAGTCAGCGCCCCTCCTCGACCTTCATCAGCCGGACAGGACAGCCGTGTCCAGGAGAGCGTGCCCCAGGGGCCAGCTGGAAGGTGCGGCCCTCTCAGGACGCGCCCTGTGCCAGGGCAAACACCTCCGCAGAACGTGGACCCTGCCCAGACCTGGCGGTCGGTGCTCCCCACGTGATAACACAGACAGACCCTCGTTCACAGCAGCGAGGGTGGCTGTGTTCCGGAGCCATCTGCCCGGCCTGGAAAACGCCCCGCCGTCCGGAAGGTGTGAGAGCGGCTTCGAGCCAGCGGGTCCCACAGACCTCCTTTCTTTCCTCACCCTCCTGAAGAAATGCTGAGCCGGCGTGATCCTTGAAACACCTTTTTTTTCTTTTCTTTTCTGGCTTCATAACCAAACCACGTGTCCCCACCCTCGTTCTATTGCCCTGAGAGGGGGCCGCTCTCTAAGACAGCCGGCGCGGGGCATTTTGCCGGGAAAATCCCCAAAAGGAGGCTCGCCGTCGGCAAGGCGACCCTGTCCCCATCACAGACCCACGGCCCCGGGGCTCTGGGAACAGTCGAGAGCGGCATCTTTCCATCCAGAAACCCTTCTCTCAAACAGCCCCCACAGAGGAGCCTCTGAAACAAATTTTATTTTGGTTAAAAGGGAATAAAAAGGACCCAGGATCTTGTTAAAACGGTCTCACGCTCACTCGGCCACGCCTGTGGTGTCCCCATCATGTCCCTGATTGACCTTGATGTCTACCCGGTGACCCGTCTGGCCAGCGTGATCGACAGTGTTCAGACCAGCACAGCGTCTGTTGAGGGACAGGTGCTTGCTGAACGGAAAGGGAATCCCCATCAAGGGGCCAACGAGTCCAGGCCCCGGTGCCAGGAACACAGGAAAGAATGTGTCCAGGGTGCTTGAGCACCTGACCCGGCCGGCGGGGCGGCCAGCCTGCCATGAGCTGCTCAGTGGGCACCACAGAGACGCTGTCCACCGAACAGGGAGAAGGGCCTGTGTCCCCGTCCTCACGTTTCAGACCTCAGTTCTGGGGTTTTCAGGAACCGCCGAGAAGTTCCAAGAAACCAGGTCACCCTTCTCCGTGAGGGTGCAGCTGCCGGGGTTGGCGTCCTGGCGTCCGGCCCCTGTTATCTGCTCTGAAACTCCAGGTTTGCCTGGGAGGTAGCAGGACACGGATCTGTACGCGCTGAGGGGGTCCAGACAGAGACAAGGGGCGCGTCACCCCGAGCCAAGAGCTGCAGAATGAAAATCACCCGCGTCCCAGCCCGGAATGCAAGGGCCCGGCAAATCCAAGGTCTTTCTGGGGCTGGGAGATTTGCTGCTGTGTGTGCAGAGGACAGTTGTGAAATGCTGGTCGCTGTGGAAGGAACGGGGTCTGCAGTGGTCTTTCCCCTGCTTAGCACGGACGCGGGTTTCTGGGCCGCCGTGTCTCCGAGGAGCCGGGCGGGGGCTGTGATCTGGACGGGACCGGGCACTCTGGAGTGAGGGGCGTGAATTAAAAGACCCATGCAATGTGCTCCATACCTAAAGGTTATTTTAAAACCAGTTTTTTTTTTATTTTGAGAGAGAAACACAGATGTGTTGTTCCACTTATTCATGCATTTATTGATTGATTCTTTTTTGTTTTTATTTTTTTTCAATCCTCACCTGAGGACATTTTTGCATCCATCCTCAGATAGAGCCAGAGGGAGAGAGGAAGAGAGAGAGGAACATCGACGTGAGAGAGACACATCGACTGGTTGCCTCCCACACGACCCCACTGGGCCCAGGGACAAACTGCAACCGAGGTACGTGCCCTTAGTGGGAACCGAACCCGGGTCTCTCTGGTCCGCGGGCCGATGCTCTAACCGCTGAGCCAAACCAGCCAGGGCTATTGATTGATTCTTGCGTGGGCCCTGACTGGGGATCGAACCGGCAACTTCGGCGTACAGGGATGAGCTGCCGTCCCGAGAAGGGTGTTCTGGACTCTGCCTGTGAGTGTTTCTTTCTCCGTCACGGGAACTGCTCCTGGAGACTGGGACGATGTCCTCAGTCCAGTTCCATGTGGGCCATGAGGCGTCACCCTGGCTCGCCGAGTTGCTGTCTTGCTCTGACAGTTATTGGGTGAAGTGGACATTTTTCCTAGACGTACAGGATTTGCTGTTCGCCTTTCTTATTGACTTACAGGGCAGCCGGTCACCCGTGCCACCCACCCGTCCTGAAGCCTGACTCACGCCCCCACCCCAACACACAGCTGGGCAGGTGACCCGTCCCGGGGTCCAGCACGCGGACTCCGCGGTGCGGGGTGGGGGTACCAGACGTGGCCCCAGCCCTGTGGGTGCGCACTGGGCTCCTTGGGGTGCAGCTCGAGCTGTTTCCCCAGGAGGAGGTTGGCGGCATCCTGAACCAGAACGGAGCAGCGCTGTGGACGGGGTCATGGTGTCTGAGCTCCCCGGCCCCCGGGAGCAGGTGTCTGTCCCGCAGGCGCCCCTGGCCCTGGGAAGGAAAGTCTTCCCTTTGCTCCCTGTGGGCCGAGCACTGCAGCTGTCGGCTCTCGAGGGGGTTACCACGTACTCCCCACAGACGTGTCCACCGTCCTGCAGGCAACTTAGTAAACCTAGGACTCCCTCAGCGTGGACGGGTCTCCCCCATCCTTCCGGTGACCCTCCGGCGTGTCCCGGAAGCGTCCCGCTGGCGGGCAGGGGAAGGCCCACCTGTGTGTCTCTTGGCCAGCACCATCCACCTCACCTTGGATACAATCGGAAACTGTGTCTTTGGCTTGTTTCCTTATTGTAGCATTTGTCCCGGTTATAATGTGTGGCTTTGAAAGAAAATGAAATCACACGGCGAGGACTGACCTCCACCACCTTCTACCTGCTTGTCCCCAGCTCTGCACAGATGTGTTTATACGTGTGTCCTTGTTATCTCAAGGTCCAGAATTGGACCGCGGCAGAATTTTAACATGGGGTCTCGTGGGTCACCGTGAAACGTGGCTGAGATGTTTCGGGGTGAGGCTCTGCTGTTAAACCCTGCCTCCCAAATCCAGTGGTTCTGTGCCCTTCCCAGCGAAGTTCCTACTATCGGCTCATGGAGAAGGATTTCAGAACCCGAACGCGTCCCCCTCCCCCAGGTAGGGTTGCAAGCAGAGGGCGAGCCGGGGTTCGGCTCCCTGAGACGGGGCACATTCCACACATTGCATTTTGAGACTTAAAGTGGTAAGTGAACTAAAGTCCAAATTATATGAGAGAGACACATGGGTGGGTTGCCTCCTACCCCGATGGGGACCAGGGGTCGAACCCGCAACGCAGGTACGTGCCCTTGAGCGGGAATGGAACCCGAGACCCTTTGGTGTGCGGCCTGATGCTCTAACCACTGAGCCACGCCAGCCAGGGCTAAATGTTTTTGGGTTTTTTTCTTTATTGATTTTAGAGAGAGAGGAAGGGAGAGGGAGAGAGAGAGAAACATTGATGAGAGAGAACATCGACTGGCTGCCTCCTGCATGCCCCCCACTGGGGATCGGGCCCACAACCTGGGCATGTGCCCTGACCGGGAATCGAACCGGCGACCTCTTGGTCAACCACTGGGCCACACGGGCCGGACCTGAATGGGTTTTTAATGGAAAGTGTGTGGTTGGCTCGCTGAGCTGGAGCAGAATGTCCGGGAACGATATGAGGAAGGCAGAGCCCGAGGCTGGGGAGCGGCTGGAAGGGGGTCTCGGGAAAGCTCTCATCCCGTGACAAGGCCATTCCAAGGCTCACCGTGTGCAGGGTGAGTTCACGGCCCAGAACGCGTCTGATCCAACGTGGGAGGCGCGGACCAGGCTCGGCAGCATTGCACGGTGGGCCAGCCCTGTGACGTGTGTGTACATTCGCTTGCACAGTCCAGGTTTAGACGAGAAAAGAATCTGCCTGTCATTGGTCTTCCTGAGGGGGGTCCTGGTATCGGGCGATGTGGGCAAGCCCAGGTGTCTCACTGTGGGCTGGGGTCCAACAGGCGCCCCCTTTCCCGTGTGCGTGAGTGTGGAAATGCCCGAGTATACCATGATCAGACCCTCATTGTGGTAAAGCAGACTGTTTCATTTTTATGCTTCCAATCATCGCTATGCTTCTTAATAGCCTCCGAGTTCCTTTTATTCCTCAGTAAAGTGAAGAAATGTATTTCTCCACGATTTTGCTGCATAATAGGGGACAATGTATACGTGAAAGGGATTCTGGGGGGAAATATGAAGCAGAAATCAGTGTTTGCCTTTTTTCTTTAAAAACGCCTTCACAATCTTTTTTTTTTTCCCCCTCTCTTTTCTTGTTAAAAGGGAACATTTTCCAACAGCGTAGGTAACTGGGAAATATTTGAGTTGTTAACATTGCCATTACGTGTCCAGCATAACGGAAATGAACTGTACACATCTCTAAGTGTGAAATGTAATTGTATTTTACCTACAGATATATCTGTGTTGTCAGCACTTCTGGTCGAAAAACAATTCTTTCCAGGCCCCCAGAAGGATATGTTTTTTATTGATTTTAGAGAAAGAGGAAAGGAGAGAAAGAGAAACATCCATGTGAGAAACATCGATCGGTTGCCTCCCCTATGTGCCTTGACCGGGGATTGAACCTGCAGCCTCGGTAGGTGCCCCGACTGGGCATCAAGCCTGCATCCCTGTTTTTGGTGTATGGATGACGCTCCAGCCAGCTGGGACACCCCCGACGGCTGTGGCACCTTCCCACACAAGCTCCCGCAGATGGGCATCTCCCTGATGTGGCTGTTTTCCAGCGTTTGGCCTATTCTTGCGCTGCGTGCTTTTCTTCCTTGTTTGTGTGTTTCACAAACACTGTGTGACTAATGTCCTGCCCACTGTCACTTCATTGTATGCCTTGCTCTCTGGTGAACTAAGCCTTGACATTTATTTCTTCTCCTTCAAGATGACCTTGGCTAACCCAGGCCCTTTGACTCTGAGAACCAGCTTCTCAATGGCCACGAAAGAAAACCTGGTGACATAGGGACAGGGATTTCCTTAAACTATGCATCAAGCTGGCCAGAAGGGGTCCCTTGAAAGTGTTGAGTCCTTCCACGTATAACACGATGTTTCTCTGTCTAGGTCTTCATTACATTGTGTCGCATTTCTTCCTGCTTCCTGGAGAAGGAGTGCCATGAGGAGATACTTTCTTGGTATTAAGTGTCGTTCATGCTGTCGCATGTTAGGTGTTTGTTTGTTCCTTTGTATTTAAATTGTAATTCATTGTTGTCTGCGTCATTTCCAGGTTTTACTAAATCACGGAAGAACTATTTGAAGTTACTCTTTGGTCAATAATAACAAGTAATTTTCAGATTCCTCTCGCTGAGCCAGCATGTATCGGGACCTGGAAACAGCATTCTCTGTTCATCCCCTTTTCTCTCGGTTGTTTTGCAAGTTATCACAGACCCGACTATTTCTCAGTCAGTTTTTATGACGGTCCCCCAGTGAGTCATCTGTCAGTTCAGTCCAGTCTGGCCACACGCCCTCGTTCCATTCGTCAGTACTAAGGATCCCGATCGTCGCGTTTTCTTATCACATCCTCGTGGCGTCCTGATACTTCGCATTGTCAGCTCGCCTTGCTTCCAGCTTTCTCTCTGCTTCTTCCTCTGTCTGTTGTTCAGACACCAGACCCCACCATCTGCCCTGACGTGTGGCCTCGGTCACGCCGTTTGTGCTCCGGGAATCTCCCTCCGTATCTGTCTCTCCTGGGTCCGCCATCAAGAAACTTGTGTTGTCCAGCCGGGCCGGTGTGGCTCAGTGGTTGAGCGTTGACCCTGCACCAGGAGGTCGCCAATTCGATTCCCAGTCAGGGCACATGCCCAGGTTGTGGGCCCGATCCCAGTGGGGGGCATGCAGGAGGCGGGCAGTCGATGTCTCTCTCATCGATGTCTCTCTCATTGATGTTTCGTGACGGGATCAGTCTGGTGGACGAGCTCAGGTGGCCCGTGGCTCCGTGGGCTGGGGACCACCCTCCACCTCCCTGCACACCTCACAGATGCCGGTCCGGCGCAGACACGGAGTCGGGGGGAACGTGGGGCAGTGCGGTGGGGACCCCGTTCCTCTGTGGACCTCCTGGAATTCCGCTCTGGGCACAGGGACATACTGCTTTGTGTCATTCCCAGCATATTCTGTAAGTGTCCTCAGTGCCATGAGGCCCAGGCTTCCAACTTAGATGCACGCTCCCCTCGGACGGGCCCACGGCTGCTGCTACTTCTTCCTCCTCCTCCTCCTCTTCCTCCTCCTCCTCCTCCTCCTCCTCCTTCTTCTTCCTTCTTTTTCCTTCTTCCTTCTTCTTCCTTCTTTTTCCTTCTTCCTTCTCCTCCTTCTTTTTCTTCAATTGGTTTTAGAGCAAAGAGGAAAGGAGAGAGAGAAAGATGGGGGTGGGGTGGGGGGGACACCGACTTCTTGTTCCACGTATCTGAGCCCTGACTGGGGATGGAACCGCAACCTCAGCATATGGGGACGATGCTCCAGCCCACTGAGCTGCCGGCCAGGGCCCCACGGTTAATTCTTCATGGTTCACACGCCCGGGACACGGACACCCTGCTTGGTACCTACTGATACATACTCCTTTTTACTGCGTGATTTAGCTCTAGGAGTTGGCTTGCATGGGCCCCGTCTTCGGGGAAATCGGGAAGCCCGTGACCGGCTGCTCCTACGTCCATCCCACACCCAGCGTCGGCACCCGGACAGGCAGGGCCCTGTGGTGCGTTTCTGAACACGCCCACGCGCTGCTTGGGCACAGCTTTCACTCAGACGCGACCTGTCACTTAGTGGTTGTTTGACATCTCAGTGCCGAGCGACTTTGGACGGTAAAGCTCGGTCTCAGTCCCTGCAGCAGGGCTGGGAGGCAGCCCGGGGCCAGAGGGGTTGCGTGAGCGAGGGTGTCTGGGCCGGCCTCCCCTTCCTCAGCCCCGGGGGAGTCTGGGCAGTCTCTGTGCCTGACTTGACATCACGGTCAAGTGGGGTCATGTTTACGTTCTCCAAGCTGTGCTGGCGGCATGCTCCGAATGCTACATGTAATTAGTACTTGCGACGTGCCCGGCGTTCCTGAGATTCCGGCACAGCGCCGAGTGGGGCGGGGCGGTCGAGTGCCGCGTGGCCGCGGGGCTGTGTGATCTGCAGCCTGGGGACACTGGAAAGGCACGGCGACCCACAGCACACGTCTGGGGGATTGGGCACGTCTGGGGGATTGGGGATGTCTGTGTTTACCGCCACAGCCGTCGCGTCCCCATCTCGTGACTCAGTGACACGGCAGGGGCTCAGATCATTACAATCCAGAAGGGTTGCACCGGATTCTCTTCATTTCTGCTCCGGTGTATAGGTCCGTGATTTGTGAACAGGGAGAAATCCGAAAGCGGCGGCCCTGCTTTGGATACAAAGTATCCTTTCCCCTCAGACAACACACGCTCCTTCTACACCCGTGGTTTCAGGGGGCAAAGACCCTGAACTTCTGCTATAACACTAAGACCTAAAGATACATTCTGTTCATTGTTCCATTTAAAAAGATTCCTTTCCCGAGTGCTTGGATATAAGCAGTACTCTTAGGTAAGTAAACACAGGTTCTCAAACATTATTTTATCTTGGATACTTCACCGCCTGGAAAGATGATTCATGGAAGATTAACTATGGGCTTAAGGAAAGGCAACAATATATCATTTTGTAGCTCTGCGTCGAATGCCTCGCATTGTTTCAGTGACTAATGCAGCGCTAACACTTTCACGTTTGTGCCATGGAAACTGTTCGCCTCTGCTGAGCAAATTGCTGGGAGCGTCCAGGCATTCCAGGGGATGGTGCGCCCATGATTTCATTTGCATGTGGTTTTGTCAGTTGTTCCAAGAGATTACAGTGCGATCCAAGCACACAAGAAGTGAGACTTGGACAACGTTTGCATTCTGGCATGAATAATACTAGACACCAGAAGGCGTGTGTAAAAGCAGATTACAGGAGACCGTCCGTCTGTGCTCCGTGTCTGAGTTTTTCTCTTTTGTCAGTTCATTTGTTTTGTTTTTTTAGATTCCACCTAGAAGTGAAATCATATGGTATTTGTATATCTCGGTTTGATTTATTTCAGTGAGCATAATGCCCCCCAGGTCCATCTATGATGTTGCAAACAGCACAATTTTGTTCTTTTTCATGGCTGAGTAATATTCCACTGTGTATATGTACCGTCTCTTCTTTATCCACGCATCTATCTGTGCACACTTATTGCTTCCATATGTTGGCTACTGTAAATAATGCTGCAGTGAACATATCGATGGTCACCAGAGGGAGGAGGACTGGGGGGCTGGGTGAAGAAGGTGAAGGGATTGAGAAGTACAGACTAGTCATGGGATGTAAAGGACAGCACAGGGAATATAGTCACTAGTACTGCAGTAACCTTGTATGGCGCTAGGTGGGCATTAGACTTATCAGGTCACTTTGTAACGTATTTAAATGTCTGACCAGCGTGCTGTACATCTGAAACTAACAATATTGTATATCAACTGTAATTGGAAAATAAATGTAAAAGAAAAAAGGTAGAATAGGCAAATATATGTTATTTCATTTACTGTGTATTTTATCTGTTATATATCATCTTGCACGCCCCCTACTGGAGATCGAGCTCACACCCCCGGCATGTGCCCTGACCGGGAATTGAACCTGCAACCTCTCGGTGTACGGGACGATGTCCAGCCAGCTGAGCCACACCAGCCAGAGCTGGAAGACCAGTGATTTTTCATTGGCAAGCCAGTGATTCTTAAAAGTCGAGTGTGTTTTTATCTCCAACACCTGGCTGAAAAATCAGGAACCCCAGAGTTTATAACTGATGTAACATTTCTGCAAAGGTCCGACTTTCTATAATTCTGGACTGCAAGCTTCAGTGTCAGTTGTCCGGTTCTAGGTCATACCGTTGGCGTTGAACCAATGACGACACATTTTAACGAGTGTGTTTTACCTTGTCGTATCTTCTCACTTCCGATATGAGTCAATACGCAATAAAAATTAGAAAGACTACCCTGGCCGGTTTGGCTCGGCGGTTAGAGCATTGACCCATGGACCAAAGAGTCGCAGGTTCGACTCTGGTCAAGGGCACGTACTTCGGTTGTGGTTCTGTCCTCGGCCCTGGCCAGGGTCGTGTGGGAGGCAACCAGTCGATGTGTCTCTCTCACATTGATGTTTCTCTCTCTCTCTCTCCCTCCCACTCTATCTGAAGATAAATGGAAATATGTTTGGGTGAGGATTTTTTTAAAAAAACCAGAAAGACTGATAGAAAGCAGGTTCTCGTGGTTCCAGACCAATACCAAGACTTTGTATGAAGCTAGAGAAGGGAGTTCGGTAGCAGTGAATTGTGGAAATCCTGGCCTCCAAATATGCACACCCAGAAAACTGAACGGAGCTTCGAAGACCTGATCAGTCCAGGCCCTCGAAGGAGGACATGGCCACTGACCCCTGAGAACGGACTGTTCCCATCATTTCAAAGGCTGGGGCCCCATTGCCACTTGGCGTTTTAAATCATTGCTCGGGAATTGCCCAGGGGCTTGCTTCTCATCTGTGAAGTCATCTCGCTTTGGAATTACAGAATGCTGTCCATGACAGAGATGTTTTGAGACACTGTAGAAGAAAATCTGACCGGTGACCATGATAGGAATAAATAATCTTCCGTCCATGTTTTTGTCTTGTCTCCAAACGCCACGAACACTCTACCTTTTAGGAGGTTGCTCACAGTATTTGCACGAGTCCGAGGAGTGTATGCGGTGCGATTCTAGATGATCACCCTGTGTCTGTCTTCGTCTGTCCAGGCTGCCCCGGCCCACCATAGCCTTGGGGCTTAGAACCAACTCACGTTAATCCCTCACAGTTCCGGAGGCTGCAAGTCCGAGGTCAAGGAGCCCGGGGACTCAGTGTGGGCTGAGGGCCACCTCCTGCTCGCAGACGTCTGTCTTCCGGCGTGCTCTCACCTGGTGGAAGGTGTGAAGGTGCTGTCTGGGTTCTCCTTGATCAGGGCACTCACCCCCTCCTGGGGGCCACCCCACGACCTGGCCACCTCCCCAGGGACCCACCTCCTAACACCATCCCATCAGGGTTAGGATTCCACATGTGAAGGACAGTGTGGCAGGGACACAGACATCGTCATTACCAGTTGCACGGAGCGCTTCAATAAGGAGGTTTCTGCACGTCATCACACGATATTCGCACAGGCGTGGCTGTCCTGGGAGACAGACACCTGGACAGTCACTGTCAACACCAGTATTGGTTGAAAGTGAGGGTGAACATCAGTTATGTGACGTGCCTCACCAGGTCCAGTTCGTGACAGTTCCAGGCCGGGACAAAATCCGCGCCGGGAGACACGAAACGTGCTCCCTCCTTCGGGATTTCAAATTATAACTAGCACCACGGGGACATGTTCGTTTATTTTTTAAAGCATGTGAACGTGCATAGTTCAGAAGCTAAGAGTATTTGCTCCTCGAAATTGGAAAAGCATGGCTCAGTTTATTCCCTCGACATGAAGAGTAAGGGCTGTTTTAAGCTGCTAGTATCCATTAATTCACTTACCCATTTTACAAGGAATATTTCTTCAGCGTCTGCTCTGTGCCGAGGGTTGGGCTACGCATTGGGGAAAAAATAGTGGAGACGAAAAATCCGAACAGATGTCTGATTGCCGGCCTCACGGAATGTCTTGTGTCTTGGTAAACATGCATGTTAAGCAAATGACTAAATCTGGGAATTATGTATCTATTACCGGTGACATAGACTTGAGACTCCATGAATGATATTCTAGGGGAGTAGCATTTCAACTGACGTCAGGAGTTACAGGACTGTTTCAATGTCAAGAGAGTCATCTGAGCCAACACCATACCCACACAACGAAGAGATTCAAGTTCGGAGTGTCAGCCCCGGGGCCGGGGATGTTAATCCCAGGCGGATCTCATCGTCCAACTGCAAGTCCAGCTAATCTTCTTCCCCTCAGGTCAGATCTTCTCTCCCAATCCACTTAATTTAAGAAAAAGGTTTACAATATTTTATTAAGTTACAATTTCTTTGACTTAAGTTTTGGGAATTTTCTTTTTGTTTGTGTGTGTGTGTGTGTGTGTGTGTGTGTGTGTGTGTGTGTGTTTTCTGTGTAGATTTAACTTATATGTGTGCTTATCACTTGATGGAAGTAAACTATTATTTAATCAAAGTCAATTAATTAACCAAATCCTTTAAATAACTCTCCACACCATTTTATTTTATTTTCTTCTTTATTGATTTTAGAGAGAGAGGAAAGGAGAGGGAGAGATAGAAACATTGATGAGAGAGAACATCAATTGGCCGCCTCCTGCATGCCCCCCACTGGGGATCGGGCCCACAACCTGGGCATGTGCCCTGACTGGGTGTCGAACCGGCGACCTCTTGGTGCATGGGTAAATGCTCAACCACTGAGCCATAAATGTATCCTGTTAAAATAGCAAAGGAAAACGCGTCCCTTCCAAGAAAAATCACAGCTCAGAATGAACGAGACCTCCCAAAACACACTTTAGAACGCTGAAATATGTGTGCTAGCTATTTATTTTCTCCTGACAAGAACAAAGACAGAATTATCTAGAGATTTACTAGCACAACATGCTTTGGTGACAAAATGAGCATGAGTCTAACGTTTGAGATTTACGAAACACAGAACAAGAAAAAAAAACAACTTACCAGTTGACCTTTCACAGTTAGAGCATTTTTTCAAATAATATGCGACACTAGACACTTAGTCATCTATGCAAATGTTAGATGACTCAGCATTCTTCATCAAGGGGATCTGTAGGTCTACTTTAGAAATGAAGACAAACGGGACCGTGCACACTGGGACTCTCCGCAGCGTTTCTGCGTGTGGAGTGAGCTCTGAGCCATGTGGACGGTGAGCGTGGTTGAACCTGGGTGTAAACGGAAGCATTTGCTGTGTTTATCTCACACCCTCCGCAGCCACAAGAAAGTGTCAGACCGAGAGGGCAGAATCAGCAAGATGCTCATCTTCCCGTCTCTGGACTGACATTTTCCTGGAATGATTTTTGCTCCGCTGGGGTTGTATTGCCAGCTCATAGACCACGCAGACGGAAGGCCAGCACGGAGCTCAGCGGTGCCCATTCTCAGCAAGGCTGCGTGCTCGACTCCTTCTGGGTCAAGTGACGTTTATTTGGAGTCCTAGAGGACCTGTCTGTCTCGAGTCCCCTGCCAGGAAGCTGGTTTATGTCCCCTGAAAAGGAAATCAAGGAACAGGGAATGTCCTGGGGCAAGGCCCGTGAACGAATGGACCGCAGGCACAGGACACTAAGACGGCTGCTCCGAACCGACCAGCTTCACACCCTCCACACCTGCACCGTGGGAGGGCGCTCAGCGCACCTGATGCCCCAGCCGCTCCTGATCGTACCGGTGCCTGGTAGAGGGCCAGGCTGCCTGTCGTCGGGATTAGAAAGTGATGTTGCTAAAGGTACCCTGCAGGTCTGCAGGAATCCATCAGACTGGCCCATCTCCCAGGTCTCCTAGGCCCCCCGGTTCCCTGCTCAAAATGGGATTCTGGTCCGAACCAAGAGAAGTGGCTGGGAGCCCAGCCCCAGCTCTGTCTATGCCCTGGATCTTCTGACTCCCCCATCCTCCCCCCGTCAGTCAGCATGCTCGGTCTCCCCTCGTTCTGAACAGCGTGCTGGGGGTCACATCACCGATACCCACTGACCCCTAGAATTTCCCAGCAGAGAATGTCACAGGCCTCCCCCTGTGAGTCTGCGGGTGAAGGGAGGCCAGAAGGACTGGGTCATCACTTCTTCTGCCCCCGGCTGACTGTGTCAGCGTCTTCCGGAAGGCTGGGGGCTTGTGCCAGAGGGCTGCGCCCACAGACAGTCCGGAGCCTGGACTGCGGGGGCACGCGCTCTCAGGCAGAGAAAAGCAGAGTGGGTACCTGTGCAGTCTTGCTACAATCACCGACTCTCGGCCAGAGCCAGGGGACGAGTTGAAAATGTCATCGCGTCGGTGTTGACACAGATTAAGGTCTAACTTTGCTCTGTTTCACATGATCAAACGTCAAGCATTTAAGCACAGTCCTCCTCTAACTGCACAGAGGGCGAGTTATAAGACAAAAATGTGTTGAAAGGATGCCAGCAGACCTCCTACGGAGACGGTGGCGTTCCTGCCAGACTTCCCTGAGGCCCCTTGACGTCACGTGTCTCAACTGATCGCGGGGCTGGCGTCTCCCTATCAGGACTCCATAGAGCACAGATTAATTACTTCCAGGAGGCTCTTTCACCCAGTAAGCCCCGATGGGGAAAGGGGTATTGAAATACCCCACTGGACGACTGGCAGTTTGCGGTGAAATAGTCACTTCCGTACCAGCTGTTGTACACGAGACGTTCTCACACCGAGACAGCTCAGGAAGGACACGTGGCTGGGAAGGGGGCAGTCCTCGCTGGGAGCCTGGGGGAGATGTCATTGCCTTTTATTGGCTGTGCACCTGGGGGACGAGGCAGCGCTGGGTAAGGAACGATGCAGTGAACTATGATGCAAGATCCCAAAAAGCATGACTGTAGAGTGTCCTCCTTGTTTGTGACAACGTCCTGGGCAATCCCGGTTACCCCAGGGGCAAGGGGAAGCACAGAAATCAAGCAGAGAAAACTCGCTCGTGTCAAGTGCATCTGTGTTTGGGCAGCTTCAAGTTTTTAATAGAAGTCTATAATTTTGAAAAGTTTGAGAAGAACTGAGCCTGTGGTTTGCCAAGGTGAGGCACGCCGTGTGTCCACTGGAGACGAGATTCGGAAGACGCTTGGATCGTGGGAAGCCAAAGGTGTGTCACGGAGGTAGCCTTGTTTTGGAGAAAGGGCCCAAAACTGCAACTCTTAAAGCGGTTTCGAGTGTCACATCTAACAAAGAGCAAAATTCATTTCTTTCTTTTTTTTAATGAGTGCAAGAAGCAGAACAAAATAGCAGCTCATGAAAACTTGTTTGCTTTCTTCCAACGCTCCCTTTGGATCATAAACCACCTGAGCAACCTCAAGAATGGTGTTTGTGGGAGAGAAGGGAACGGGGTGGGGGCGGGGTAGGAGCAGGTGCCGCGCGGGGCTTTCCGGGCGCCGGAAGGGCTCGGCCTGGTGCTGTGACGATGCTCACGTGTCGTTATCTGTCCCACACCCTGCAAGGTGCAGCAGCAGGGGGACCGCGGGGTCAGACAGCGAGCCTGGTGAGGGTGACGTGCGAACGCAGGTTCAGCCTCGGTAGCCAGGTGCCATCCGCTGGGGTGCTGATCCGGGGGCTGTGCACGAGCGGGCAGGGGTGCACGGGACGTGTCTGCATTTGCCCCGGATCTTGCTGTGACTGTAAAACTGTAGGTGCAGGGTGACACACACATGCACCCGGTGCAGCCCTGGCCTGTTGCTCTGTCCCCAGGAGCCGCGGTCGCAGGATTGGCGGACACGGTGCAGGGTGGACACACGTGAACCGTATGCACTGTCTCGGAACGGAGCAGGAAACCCGGAATCTGAACCGAGGTGCAGGGCTTGGCGAGAAGGAGCCTTGCAAAGACCTCTCGTTTTATGACAAACCCGATGGCCTCAGAGCGGAGCTGCTGGCAACGCGGCCTGGCTTCCCCGCAGGGAGGCGCAGAGCTGGGGGAGGCCGCGTGCGCCCAGGGCTCCAGGCCGCAGCCTGCGCCCCGCCGCCCTGACCTGGGCGTCGTCAAGGAGACGGCCGGAGCCACGGCCCGGGCGCGCACCGCCCACGCCACGGCACACCGAGCCTTTGGGTCGCCGTGTTCCCCTGCAGCGTTATGTCACGTTAACTACGCTATGTGACGTTTCATCGCTTTGCCTGTTAATTATGTCGTTACGTTACGTCACGTCGTTACGTTGATTAGTTACTTTACGTTATGTTGTGTTACAGCCCTTTACGTTAATTAGGATACTTTAAGTTATGTTGTTTTGCAGCCCTTTACGTTAATTAGGTTAGTCTATGTCACATCACATCACTTTACGTTACTTGGAGTATGTTGTTACGCCACTTTATGTTAGGTAGGTTATGGTCCCGTTATGTTGTTACATCCCTTTACGTCAATTAGGTTACTTTACGTTATGTTGTGTGATATCCCTTTACGTTAATCAGGTTAGTCTAGGGTACATTACATCACTTTACGTTAATTAGGTTACTTTATGTTACATCCCTTTACATTAAGTAGGGTACTTCCTCTTTATGTTGTTACATGCCTTTACGTCAATTAGGTTACTTTACGTTATGTTGTGTTCTATCCCTTCACGTTAAGTAGGTTATTTTACGTTATGCTGTGTTACAGCCCTTTACGTTAATTAGGTTACTTCGTTATGTTGTTACATGCCTTTACGTCAATCAGGTTACTTCACGTTATGTTGTGTTCCATCCCTTCACGTTGAGTAGGTTATTTTACGTTATGCTGTGTTACAGCCCTTTACGTTAATTAGGCTATGTTATGTTACGTTGTGTTACATCCGTTTCCGTCACTCAGGTTACGGTTGTGTCACATCCCTTTACGTTAATTAGGTTAGTCTGCGTCACATCACTTACGCTAATGGGATTGTTTTGTGTCGCGTCACTTACTTAGATGATGCTGCCGTGCGTTGCATTCCGTCAGCACGTTATGTTCATTAACTGCACTGCATCAGTGCGGTTCCCTTACGTCACGCCGTTGGGGACGTCACTGCACGGCGCTGCGTGCTCTCTGCCGCTGTGCGGGGAGCGGCAGCCGTGAGCCGGCGGAAGGAGCAGGTGCGCGGGTGGCGGGCACGCCCGGCCTGCGCTGCAGAACCCACGGGCGCTCGGCGCTCACGTGGCCCCACAGGTGCAGGGCGTCGTCCCCGTGAGCGGGCAGAGCCGGAAGCTGTGCCCCGCGTGGACACAGGCGCTCGGAGGTCGGCGCTGGTCTCGGCACACGCCTGACGTGCCCTCCGCCCGCCGCTGGGGGCGCTGAGCCTCGTGGGAGCCGCAGCCCGTGGGCGCGCGTGGGGGGCGCGTCCTGCGCTCGCCGGGGCCTCCGCCGCGCGGACGAGCGGGCATGGACACGCGGGTGCGGACACGTCGTGGAGGAAGCCCGTAGGAACGACACTCACGTGCAATTTTCTGTCTCCAAATAACACCCAAAGGGAGCGTGCAGGGAACACGGCCGTCACAGCAGCGTGCAAAGCATTGCCTTCCCGGGTGGGACTCAGCAAGTGCCACCCACGCAGGGAAACGACGCGGAAGCCGCGCAGCTGCAGACGGTAAAGCGCCCCCTGCAGACTCTGGGCGCTGACAGACGTTCAGACCAGCGCAGCCGGGCTCCCTTCGCGCACTCGTCACATGCACCGGGCGGCACGGAGCTCGGAAACACCGCAGAGAGATCCCGGGCTCTGGAACCCACAGGCCTGGCCAGGCGAAGAGGATGACCAGCACTTGCCGGGAAGACAGGGAGGGGAGCCCAGGTGCAGCGAGACACGGAAGCAGGGTCCGGGGAAGCTGCGTGGCGCACCTGTCCTGACCCCAAGGAAGACCGCGTGCCCCTCAGCACGTTTGCAGGGGACGTTTAGGCTCACGGTGTTGAACACTAGCGGCGAAGTAGTCACGAACGGACCTGTTTTAGGAGAAGACTGGGCCTGTCATGTAGGTGTCAGTCATGGAGTGGGCCTTCATCGACTTCTCGCGTGTGTTTCTGCCACAGGGAAGAGGAGAGCCCGTGTTTTCCTCCCTGTGGTCTGATACGCAGGCCCGAGGCAGCCCTTGCTCCTCTGGCTGGCTCATAAGCACAGATTGTGGTTTGGGTGACTTTCCCCCGAGAGGCAGCAACGCACTCAGCCACAGTTCCATTACCAGCACCGAAGGGAGTCGTTTATAAACATCGCCTGCGCCCCGCCATCCCACGAGCAGACCCTGTTGTAAAGCTGCCTGATGGATCCATCCCCTGAGTGAAATTAACTAACTCCACCTGGCTTCGGCTTGGTTTTCAAGGAACCTGCCAGAACCTGTTAGATGATTTTTAACTTCATATTCAGGGTGGCTTTTATGTTCTCACACTGGCTTGTCAAGGACAAGTCATGTATCGACTTTGAAAAGTAAGGCATCAACATAAAGTTAATAGAAAGCTACAGGTTGACACAAGCGTGTAATTCGTTTCAACCTTGAGAGCGGAGTTCAGGACAAATTCCTGGCCACCCCACGAATCTGGATGAATGTTGGAAAGACAAACATGGTTTGGTGGAGTCCATAATTAAATAAAAAGAATTTAACCCAGCTCGTGTGGCTCAGTGGATGGAGCATCGTCCCCTGGACTGAGAGGTGGCTGGTTCGGTTCCCGCTCAGGGCACATGGCCGGGTTGTGGGCTCGACCCCCAGTGGGGTGTGTGCAGGAGGCAGCCGATCATTGTATCTCTCTCACATCAATGTTTCTACCTCTCTCTCTCCCTTCCGGTCTCTAAAATATCAATAAAAACATGTTTTTTTTAAAAATAATAATAATAAAATGAATTTAATGTTGCTATGTTATAAAATGAATACATATTACTTTAAAACCGTTTTAAAAATGTATGGTCGGCTAGCTGTTGACAGTCATTATTTTGTACGTGGCTTTCCATATTTACTGATTTTATTGCTTTGTATTTATCAAAATCTATTCATGCCCTTTCCATTTTATGTTATCACACCCATGCCAAATTTTTAAATAATTGCATACTGTTGCATCATATGTTTTTTACTTATTTTCTTTTGCTAGATATTTTCCTGTTTTTGGCTAACATTTAGTATTTTGACTAAGGCTTTGACAAGCTTTTGATATTTGTTGATCTCAATATTTGACATTATGATGGCTTTCTATAGGTAAGAATACATTTCCAAGTGTGAAATTGTCAAATAAAGAGCAAACCCGTATTTTAGGTACTTGTGACATATTGCCCAAAAGCTTACCAAATCGCAATTTATAGCCACTGCACACACTCAAGACAACGGTCTGACGTTCTCAAAAGTGTCGCTAGTTTAACCAATCGGAAGGCTGGTGTTTATTTTTTATTTTTTGCATTTTTTGCATTTATCTTCAGATAGAGGGAGAGAGGGAGGAAGAGAGAGAGAAACATCGATGTGAGAGAGACACATCAAGTGGTTGCCACCCACAGGACCCCAACCGGGCCAGGGACAAACTGCAACTGAGATACATGCCCTTAGCGGGAACCGAACCCGGGACTCTCTGGTCCGCGGGCCGACGCTCTAACCGCTGAGCCAAACCGGCCAGGGCTGGTGTTTATTTTTTTTATGTAGCGTGTGCTTCTTTCGCTAGTGAGGTTCAGTATTTTCTCCTGCATTTTAAGGCCAGTGTATTGAGGTGTGATTGATGTGAAAGACAGGAAGCTGTTTAACAGAGACAGCCCAAAGACTGAGGGTAACTATACACGGACCATGAAACCTTCACCACCATGGAGGCCATAGAGGTGTCCATCGCCAACCGAAGTTTCCTTCCACCGTTGTCATCGCCTGTGTTGGTGGTGGTGGTATAATCGTACGTGGTGAGGACACTGAACACCAGGTGCACCCTCTTAGCAGTACTGTTAGCCACGCGGTGCACACTGCTCGGTGCATCTCCGGAACGCACCCCTCTTGTATCACTGCACCTTGATACCCATGAACAACACCCCCCCCCTCGCCTCGGCCCCGGCAACCACCCTTCCACTTTCTGCTCTTTCTGAGTATTTTATTTTCCTCATGTCAGTGAGGCCATCATGTAGTTTTAACCACGTCTGCTTCTCAGTTTATGTGACTATTGTTTTAGCAGACAGAACCAGCTGTCTTCGTTGGAGTTGCCTGAAGAGGACCTTAATGTATTTGCTGCTCTATGCTAGACATTTTGCAAAACAGGTGCTTAAGAATGAGAAAACTGATCACAGGGAGACACGGCTATGGCATTATCCTCCGATGTAGTAAATGAAAAGCTAATAAAACATAAAACAGAGTACATCGTACATGCAGGAATGTGACAATTCCTTGGACGCGAGCAGTGGGTAGCAGGGTGTTTAGTTGAAGTTATGTAATTATTTCAGTGATACTCAGCTGATCCAAAATGTCCTGGGAACCTTGTGGAGAATTTCCTTCAAGAGTTCCAACATCGTTTTTTAAATAAGCATTGAAAAACAAATCTTCCCATAAAGATCGGCTTGGAATTCTGAGAAACATCATACGTTATCTGCAAACAATTCCATGAGGGGAAAAGGGTGGGAAATGTTAGCCAGAAAAAAAAAACCAAGTCTTTAGTATCAAGAAATGGAGCTATTTTTCATGTCATCACGAGCCAGCGTTCGCAGTGAAATCTGGTTTGTACATTCATCATTCTAATGCCTGGTCAGCATTCTCATGCTGAGCGTCAGGAGTCCACGTGGAATCGCAGAATCCCAGAACGCGAGCACGAGAGGGGACCTTAGGGAATGTCTTGTCCATGCCTCTTGTTTTAGATGAAGACGTCGATGCCCAGGGAGGACCGATGTCTCTACAGGGCTGTGAGTTCCTCAGGTTGCAATTCTGAGGAGGAGCTAAAATCTCCAGTCTCCCAACTGAGTGCTTCAGGGAACCACGGAGGAGTCAGAAGATGGGCTGGTACCAACATCTCCCGTGCGGGATGATCAACTAATGAGAACATCAGAGTTCATGGATGGGCACTTGGGCCGCTTGCGTGTCTTGGCTGGAGTACATAACGCCGCAATGAACACAGGGGTGCGTATACTCTTTCAGATGAGCGTTTGGGTTTCTTCGGATATGTTCCCAGAAGTGGAATTGCTGGATGATAAGGCAGCTGCATTTTTAATGTTTTGAGGACACTCCATACTGTTTCCCACGGCGGCTGCACCCGTCTGCATTCCCACCAGCAGTGCACGAGGGCTCCCTTTTCTCCACGTCCTCGCCCACACTTGCTTGTTGATTTATTGATGATAACTGTTTGTGGTTCCACAAAGCACTCGTCAATGACTGGGATGAGCTGCAACAGTTATTCGTCATCAAAAGAAGCGATTGGGATGGGTGGGGGCAGCATGTCCGGCTGCGCAGATTAAGTGCACGCGTGCAACCAGAGGATTTGACTCACAGCTCTGCTTTTGCACCCCAGCGAAACCCTGCACGTCACAGAACCGCCCCATGAAAGCCACTTCTGTCCAACACTCTATAACGTCCAACTGGGACAGTCACCTTTGACCAGGAGGGGAGCGGACGTTCCGGATGCGGGTGAGCCTGGAGACTTGGAATCCTCGTCGCTCACGCCGTGTGTACGAAGCGCAGCTCCGACTCGAACTTGAACTTGATGTCGCCATGGGAGCTGCAGGGTGCAGGCTCGGGATGCCCGAAGTGGCTGGTGTTGGGCCAGTGGCAGCCCCGCGGCCGTCCGCTGATGACACGCACGCGTGGGACCCACGCCAGCTCTGCTTGGGCTCCTGCGAAGATCCGCTCGCTAAACCAGAGACCCGGCTTTGCCTTCCCCAGCAACAGCCCCCGCGTGTTTTCAGAACAGACGCAGGTGCAGCTGTCTTTGGCAGGCCATAAATTTCTCGGAGAACGCATTCCTTCGTTGGCTTCCTTCCCCACAAGGGGCTGCCGAGGTTCGCCAGGCATCCGAGACCGTGCCCTTGAGGCATGACCTCTGAGCCGCGTGCCGTCCGCAGGGAGGCCCAAGCCCCCGACCCCCCACACGGCGCACCTGTTGAAGCCATCGGCAGAACCCAGACAGCATCAACGTCCCTTGCGGTTCATCTACACAGCGGCATCCCCGTGGGTGAAGCCGGACTGTTGATCAAGACAGCCACGGACAAAGCTGCTCGACCCGCTAGGCCACACGGTCAGCGCCGACACCCACCAGGTCCCTCGGGAATCCTGCTGCATCCTCTCAGGGATGACGGAGGCAGAGCATCCGATCGGAAGGGGACTGGCAGACGCCACTGGAAACATTTGCACAAATTCCAGGAGAGCCAGCCGCTGCTCACGTCCATCGTCATCTGTGAAGCCGGTCCCTTTGGAGAAGGACACGCTGACGGTCCTAAAGGGGCACTTTGTTTAAGAATCCGAGGACAGCGATCATGCCGGCAGTTGAGAATGGGAGGGGGAGGGTGTGCCGCTGCGTAACTGTTAAGAATACAGTGGCCATGCCTGGCCGGTGTGGCTCAGTGGTTGAGCGTCGACCCTGCACCAAGAGGTCGCCGGTTCAATTCCCGGTCAGGGCACATGCCCAGGTTGTGGGCCCGATCCCCAGTGGGGGGCATGCAGGAGGCGGCCCATCGATGTTCTCTCTCATCGATGTTTCCATCTCCCTCTCCCTCTCCCTTCCTCTCTCTCTCAAATCAATAAAGTTAAAAAAAAAAATACAGTAGCCTTCCTGACCACCCACTCACTCAGAGAGTCAGGTGTACCCCGTCCTCAGGTGCCCCCCAGCCACCAGGATGACGCCGCCCTCCCGACTCCACGTTTTGGACATATTTATGGCATTAGCGTGATTCTGAAGGAAAGAAGACAGCCTTCCAGGACATCCTCAAACGGGAGCCAATGCTCCCTGGACTTGGTCACCTTGCACCTGTCGTGGAACCTTGTTAATGGTTCGTTCGCGTCCGTTCCTGCCCTCTGACGGCGGCTGCTCGAAGCAGGACCGCAGGGGCTTGCGATGTCACCCGGGCAGGCTGCGGGGGCCAGTCTAACCCTGGGTTTCACAGGTTGAGAAAAGAAATGGAGAAAGGAGGAGACGTGGGGGCGGGGGAGATGAGTGAAAACAAAGAATTCGCGGCAGATTTCACGCAGGACACAAAGCCCGAGCCGGGCCCGGCCCCGAACAGAGGGTCCGCACCCCTGCTCTTCCCTGGATGCCAAGTGAAAACAAGGACGTCAATAACACCACGAGCTATAGAAGTCGGATGGAAGTTTGGCGAGGGAAGGATTTGAAACACATGTGTCCAAAAACGTATCGCCTTTACTACAAACATAAAGCACGCAGAAAACCCGCCGCTGGGTTTAGCTTTGACGTGACGTACAGGGGGTCTGAGAACGTCACGCCTTCACTGTCACTCCTCACATTTGCTGCCCTGGCCGGTTTGGCTCAGCGGTTAGAACGTCAGCCCGCGGACCAGAGAGTCCCGGGTTCGGTTCCCGCTAAGGGCACGTGCCTCGGTTGCAGTTTGTCCCCGGCCCTGGTTGGGGTCATGTCGGTGGTGACCACTTGATGTGTCTCTCTCACATCGATGTTTCTCTCTCTCTTCCTCCCTCTCTCCCTCCCGCTCTATCTGAAGATAAATGCAAAAATGTCCTTGGGTGAGGATAAAAAAAAAATCCATTTGCCATCTGGCTGGTGTGGCTCAGTGGTTGAGCGTCGACCCTGCACCAAGAGGTCACCGGTTCGATTCCCGGTCAGGGCACATGCCCAGGTTGTGGGCCAAATCCCCAGTGGGGGGCATGCAGGAGGCAGCCAGTCGATGTTCTCTCTCATCGATGTTTCTGTCTCTCCCTCTCCCTTCCTCTCTCTCTGAAATCAATACAGGAAAAACAATTTAAAAAAAAAAATCCATTTGCCAGACAGAACTGGAGGGAAAAAAAGGTCTCAACATTTTGGGTCATGCAGATTACAGACAGGTTGACTACTTAAATTCTTAACTCGTGTTTGTCCGGGATTTGGTGTCCTGGAGACAGGAAGGTACCGGCACAAGGAAGGTGGCGTCGGGACAGAAAGGCGTCACTCCTGCCCCGCTGAGGGGTTTCGGATAAAGGAGAGGATGCGTGGGAGACCCTGGGGGCAGCTGGAGACCACCCAAGGGGGCATTTCGAGGTGTCTAGGGTGCTCACCAGTGAGTTCCGGCTGTTGCTGACAATGTTCAGGCTTCACACCTCGCTCTGTGCTGTGCACCTGCGGTGACCAGACATTTGCATCTGTGGACAGCCAGTCACAGAAGCCACCAGCCTGCTTCTGCCTCGAGCAGCGGGTCCGTCCAGCACAGCTCACTGCCGCTCACCCTGCAGGGCCCACTCCCACAATCGGACGCCCGAGGCTGCCCTGTCCTGCTCCTGGGCCACGCGCCCATCCTCAGCTTTTTCTGAAGGGGGAGGTAGATAAATTGCATTTAAAGAAATGAATAACTGGTTACTTTTTTGTTTGTTTGTTTTTTTACTGGATTTCACGTTCCTTAGCTTCCTGTGTTATAGGTTTTATTTACATTCCGTGCGAGCAAAAACCCTGAAGGATGTTGCATCTTGCTTCATCAGAATGTTGCATCTCGTGACTGTTTGATGCCTGTGTTTGTAATTAGCAATGCGTCCTGATTGATAAATAGGCCTGAGAGTCCCACGAGCATACACATGGCTGGAGAAGAGTCGCCCAGAAAATACCAGTGTAATCCTTCCTCAAGGGACAGGACGTTCCATGTCCTTCAGTAACGACAGTGTGAATTTCTGCGGTTGCTCTTCCTCTCTCTCTTCACAACCGGCTTCCGAAGACAAAGCCCACCCTCTTGAATCTGAGGTCCCGGCGCCTGTCCGACTGGACGCCCACGGTGCCATCTGCGTGACGCAGGTGTACACCTCTCAGTGGGTTATGGGCTCGTCAATTTGACATCGATTTCCACAGCACAGAAGGCCTGTCTCGTGCTTTCATTTTGAAAATAAAGATACCAGCCCTCTGGTTTATTAATGGATGAGCACGGCCCCGAGGGGAATTTCTGACCCAGGTCACACGGTCCCTGGGGTCCGCGGGGCAGTGAGGTCACGCCTGGCTTTAGGAACCTGTAATCATTTCCGCATCGGCACTAATTGGCAGTGATGACAGATTTCCACGCGGGTCTGCTGCCTCCCTGTCAGCATACTCAGACACTACTCCCCCATTGTATCTCAAACATGCGGGTTGCCTACATTAAACTGAACGCCAGGCTTTACAGACTTGCGGGTTGGTGTGTAGGCACCCACACACACGAACGCTTCGTCTGCACGTGTTGGTGTCCGCGTATGGGTGAGAAATAAAGTCACGAACAGGACAATAAGGCGTGTTCCCAACGGTTCAAAAAGACCATTGAAGTGGAAATACTTTGTCAAGTAACAGCATGCCAACATGTGTTACTATGATTGAAAAATAAAAATAATAATGAAGAACAGAGCCTTCGTTTTGGCAAGGGATGTACCCTGAGGTCTTTGCAAAGTCATGAGTACCCCTAGAGCGCGTCCTCGAACCCATAAGGACAGTGACGATGCTGCCGGTGTCCCCTGTCAGTATCTGGACAGTCAAATCAAGTCAATTGAAGATGCTCCCTAAGACACAGCGGGTCTGCAATAAGGAATGGAGAACTGAAAAGAAAGAGAAATGGCAAACTGACGAAGGAGGCCGGAAGTTGTAGCATCGCCGCGAAGCTGCGATCACATTTACGCAGAGTTGAACAGATGCCTCAGCTGTATTCACTGGTGACTGGTGTGCAGTTTGCAGGCCCCTTATGAACAGCCCAGCATGAGGCCGCTGTGCTGCGTGTGCTGGGGGGACACCGCTGCCCCACACCCCTTCCGGTCCGGTGTGAGAACACAGACCGAGACCTCACCCACGGGGAATTCATGGACACAGCAAGTGTGGGAAAGGGACAGCGTCTCTTCCAGCATTGACCACGGCTCCATCTCGGGGCTCCTCACACAGCAGACCGCGCACAGACAGTGACTTCCCTGGACAATGCGGCATGTCTCTGCAAAGCATCGGACTCACTCCCTGTCCACGCGAGGCCCGGCAAACAGGTGTGTCTGCCTCGATCCTTCACTCAGAGTGTGTGAGGCGTGTGTCCGAAAGTGTGGGGGAAGGGTTTTCAGATGTCGAGAGGGACGGGGCTACGCATTCCCGCTGAGCCAATTTTAATTTTTTTTTTTTTTATCCTCACCCGAGGACATTTTTCCATTTTTTGTTCAGATGGAGTGGGAGGGAGGGAGAGGAAGAGAGAGAGAGAGAGAGAGAAACATCGACGTGAAAGGGACACATCGAGTGGCTGCCACCCGCACGACCCAACCAGGGCCAGGGACAAACTGCAACCGAGGTACATGCCCTTAGCGGGAACCGAACCCGGGTCTCTCTGGACCGCAGGCCGACGCTCTAACCGCTGAGCCAAACCGGCCAGGGCTACGCATTCCCTATCATATTTAGGCCACGTATACTATTTAAACGTTGCATTCTGCTTCTCATTTAAATGGAACGTTATTTTCAAAGGTAAGTCCATGTCTTTGAGGATTAGTAATGTATTTCGAGTGATAAAATATGTATTATTTCTGATAGAAATCCATTCCTGAAAATTCGGCATTGGGGTTTGATGAGTTACCTCGAGAATGCTTGTGTACGTAGATTTTTTTTTTTTTTTATCCTCACCCGAGGACATTTTTTCATTTTTTGTTCAGATAGAGTGGGAGGGAGAGAGAGAGAGAGAAACATCAACGTGAAAGGGACACATCGAGTGGCTGCCTCCCGCACGACCAACCAGGGCCGGGGACAAACTGCAACTGAGGTACGTGCCCTTAGCGGGAACCGAACCCGGGTCTCTCTGGACCGCAGGCCGACGCTCTAACCGCTGAGCCACAGCGGCCAGGGTGTATGTAGATTTTAATTAAACAATACATTGCCGCCGTGTGGGTTCCATACCGTATTTTTGCATTAATATCACGTGTTAGGTTGATTGTATTTAAAATATTAAGATTAAATATTAACGGTTTAAATACATGGAAATTCATTGCATTTTAATAGTGTGTTAGCCATTCCCTGTGTGTATTTAAACAATGAAAATCTTTGTTTTTATTCTTTAACACCTTCATTTCCATTGTGGAATAACTGATAAAATATAGGGTTTTTAAAATATAGGGTTTTTAAACGTTCTTCTTCCCCCTGCGTGGTCTCTATCACGCAGTTAATCGCTCATGGACAGCTGGGCAGGAGCAGCACCCCAATTCCAACAACAATTAAAACGAGACCCCTGTCGCCCGGCCGCTGTGGCTCAGTGGTTGAGCGTCGACCCATGCACCAAGAGGTCACCGGTTCGATTCCCGGTCAGGGCACATGCCCAGGTTGTGGGCCCGATCCCCAGTGGGGGGCATGAGGGAGGCGGCCAGTCGATGTTCTCTCATCGATGTTTCTATCTCTCTCTCCCTCTCCCTTCCTCTCTCTCTAAAATCAATAAAGAAAAAAAAATTGTTGTTGAAAATGATTTACTCTATTAGACGTGATTTTTGCTACAGTGGAAAGCATTACGGGTAGTCCAGGAATATTTACTGTTAAGCGTATGTGTCTCACACGCTGTGACCCCGTCAGACTCCCGGTGCCTTTCAGCAGATGTATGCCCGTATGCTGACCTTGCAGGTCTTACAGTGAGATTTCCCTCCTTTTATAAAAGCTTGTTTACTCTGTGTTCTTCGTCGTTGCAGATTCCGTATGATTCTTGCCTGTCTGTGCTCAGTCCAGTCTTTGACCCACACTGTGTAATGTTTCTGAAACATGCCATTGTCCCGTAGAAAAGCCTTCACTGCCTCCCCACCCTTTTCAGGAAAGTGTAGCCTTTGGCACGGCTTTGCAGGGGCATCTTATGCGTATCATTTTACCTAATTCATCTTTTTTTTTTTAGCACTAATCAGCATAATAACAGCTAACCTTTACGTAGTACTTCCTCATGCGATGCACTGGTCTCCGCAGTCATAATAAACTCCTGTAAGTCTGCAAATACAGCGTGCACGCCCTGTCAGTGTCTATTTAATGTCTACTTGTTCTTTGAAACTCCATTCAGACGTACTTTTCCGAAAGCTGAATTTCTGGGCTCATGTCCGGTACCCACCGCGCCCCTGAGGTGGTGAGCGTCAGGGCCATGCATGTATGATATGTAGCATCAAGCAGAAGGTGAGTTCTTCCTCCTCCTGCAGTGAGCACAGCTCAGTAGACTGCGTTGCCCGAATTTAAGAGCAGAGAAAATAGGAAAGTAAAACGAGAACTCTCTGCCGTGGATGTTGCCCGGGGAGCGCCGGGTGGCTGGTCCAGGTGCCACCGCGCCGTGTCCGCTCCGAGTCCCAGCGGCCAGTGGGGACTGCGGACCTGTGTGTCTGACAGGAAGCCTGTGACCGTGACAGAGGTCAGCACCCTTGTCTGTTCCGAGTGGGACAGTCTCCTGAGCTGCCCTTGTGTGTTCAGGCAGGGACTGCTATGTTATCTTAGACACATACGTGCCTATTATCCAACACTCTGAGGAAATGTAGCCGATAAAGCCTGGAAAAGCAAGAGGCAGACGGTGGAAAAGGCACTCGAAAGAGAGTGGGCATTGAACCAGGCCGCGTTTTAAATCGACGTCATCCGTGGTTACAGGTGAAGGATCCCGTGTGACCTGCTAGCTGCCCTCGGCGGGGCGTGGGGTGTGTAGGAGGCTGTGCTCAGAGCCGTGTGTTCTCCGTGGGTGGTGACGAGAAGCAGGGGAGGTCCCGGTCGTGTGGACGGTGCATGGAGCAGGTTGCGGGGGGCGGTCCCCCTGCGCGCCACCCCTCCCGTCCCGTGCCTGAGGCATCACGAGCACCCTCGCGGAAGCAGCCTTCGCGTGGGAGGCAAATGCCACGGGGAAATCCACGCATCAGTCCACAAATAGGCCTGCCAGGCAGACGTGGGGTTAGGACGGCACCCCAGACTGGTTTTAGACAGTGCCTTGCAGAGCCAGGAGGACGCGTCCCAGGAGGATGGAGGGTTTATTGCGAGGACTCTGGGGGGTTAGCTCTGCACCCACAGCTCGCGTGGCCTCAGCGGAGGCCCGTGTCGGGGTTCGGGCGATGCCGCTGGTCATGCAGGGGCAGCCCGTGCTGACGGAACGGGATGAAGGCAGGACGGTGAGAACTCACGGAATCGGCGCGGGGGCCTCTGCCGGGCGGCGCCCACACCCGGGGAAGCTGTGCGACCGCGCCACCAGGGGGCGCCGTTATACACGGGGGGCAGAAAGAAGGGGCACGCGTGAGCGATGCTGAATCAGGGCGAGGCGGCGCAGCGGACGCCGGAGGGACCGGGGAAGATTTCCGTAAGATGTTCATGGACAGGGATCGGTTCCCAGAAACAGCGTTGCCTCCTGGAGACTTTAAGCGTCTTAGTGACACTCGCACGAGCCTTGCTTTGGGGCGAGAAACACAAGGCTGTGTGTGAGGGAGGTGCCAGCCCCAGCGGTGGTGAGCGGCTCCCTCGTGCCCCTCGCCCAGCGTGTGTGTGTTTCTGGGGACACTGTTTTGCGGCAGAGCGCACTGCTCAAGGAGCAGCGGGACATCCCAGCGCAGAGGCCCGCGGTGGTCAGAGGCACGCGGAACTGTGCACCGAGGGCCAGCGCGCCGAGCACATCGCGCCGTGTCTGGGCGGAGGGACGCGGGCAGCCTCCCAACGTGCGCAGGTGTGGCTGGGTGTGCGGTTCTGTTATTGTCCCCCAGAGAGACAGGAGGTAGGTGGGGCGGTCGGCAGGCGGAGGTTTAATTATGTGTCCGTCACGGGAGACATTTCCATGGAGATGTATTGTCGGCAGCTGGCTCCGTGGCTGCGAGGGTGGGAGGCCCCCTCGTGTCCCTCCGCAAGCTGGAGACCGGGAGGGCTGTCCTGTCGTTCAGTGGGGTCCAGAGGCCCGAGAGCCGGAGAGCGGGGCGGATGGCATCACGGGAGCGCAGGAGCAGGTGAAGGGGGCATGGCGGGGACACGGGAGGCAGGGGTAGCTGGACCCCCTCACCTGGCCCGGTGCAGCCTCGCGGACGGGACGGCGCTGTGGAGGGCGGGGCAGAGACAGATGGAATTGCGTCCGGGCACGGATGGCGGCTGGACAGGGAAGGCCTGGGGATGAGTCAGACAATGAAGGTGCACCGGCTGCCAGGGTCACTGCCGCGGCGGGTACTGAAACGAAGCCGCGTGGGGCGGGGGCAGGAGGAGGAAGAACTCGGTCTGGGACTCGCTGACTTGGAGACGGAAAGGCCTCCAGGCCGTGGGGAACCCGGAGACTGGGGTGGTTCCAAAGGGCAGCCTGATGCGCGAGGCTGAAGTGGCCAGGAGAAAGTGTGGACGGGCACAGGTGCGACTCGAGCCCGCGATCTCTCCGTGGTTCGTCCCGGGGAAGCAGCCACGGTGAGGAAACGTGGGAGCTGGGGCCGGGATCTCGGGGAGACGAGGAGGAGTCCAGGCGCCCAGCGGGGCTCTGCCGGCTCACGGGCTGCAGGCACGGCGCAGTGAGGACGCGCCCGACACCGAGGCCACACCACGAAGGCCACCGCCGCCGCCGCCACGCGGATTTACAGACATCGCGCGAAGAGCTCGGTGACGCACAGGACGTGATTTTCCTGCCGTGTGAGCGCGGTTCACACCAGAGTCACGGAGGCCTCAAGAAGGGGGGAAGGAGACGGGTGAGCTATGCCCCAAAGGTTTGGGAGCAGACTTGAGAAGACGGGGAGTCGGTGTCCCCGGGGTTCCCCCTGGGCAGTGCTGACACCTGGGGTTGGATGGGACTGGGGGGCGTCCTGTGACATGTGGGGTGGTGAGCAGCCCATGAAATCCCAGTGCCAGCCCTTTCCCAGTCGTGACACACCGCCCAGACATTGCCACGTGGCCCCTTCAGGGCACGCAGCGTGGGAGAAGCCCGGTTAAACCCGAGCTGTGAGCAGGGCAGAGTGGGGCGGGAAGAGCAGCAGTCGTTTGCGTGAGGTTCTGCTCTGTGACCATCTCAGCGTCTGGCCACCCGCATCAATACGACAGACCCCCCCCCCCCCCCCCCCCCGTGGTATCGTCGGATGGTTTCGCCCACAGGAACCAAGTGCGTTGCGTGCCTCCCTGCAGCCAAGCCCGGTTTCCCGAGCGCTCGGCCCCTCTCCAAGTGGGAAGAACTATTGTATTTTTGCAGGCCCCGTGCCCAGGCGGAGCCGGGCCACACACAGAGCCACCGGCGCCCGGGGACGTGTGTTCTCCTGCTCAGAGGGCACAGCTGTTTGTAACAGATGCAAGGGACACGGGACCGGGGGCAGCCGGTGCCCAGGCTGACAGAGCGAGGAGGCGCTTTGCAAAGTCACCTCCGCCACCCCGCTCCTTGGCTGTCCACGTGTGCCCAGGAGCTCCGTTCTCCCGAGTCCCTTCTCTGCTCAGGCATCCCGTTGGCAACGTGTAACATCCATGGTCCGCGCCTTTCCAGAAGCTTCACAGAACCAGAAGAAGCCACGCGCATTGGGAAGTTGCTGCGTCACGGCCCGCACGCAGCGTCCGTGTCCCCCGGCGCGGTGTGGGCCAGGGCACCTGACCTCTGTGTGTTCTTCCCCCAAACCTGTACCCCAGGCTAACGCTCACAAAAGCATCTGTCAAACCCAGACTGAGGACGTTCTACAGAACACCGGACGGGCCCTCCTCAAAGCTGTCAAGGCTGTGAGTGACAAGGACAGACAAAGAAACTGCCGTGCGTGGGAGGGGCCAGTGGGAGAGGGGCATTGCAGTGGGGGGTTGTAGGAGGACGAGGACATTGGTGGGGAGCAGGGGAAATCCGGATGAGGCCTTGAGGTTAGCTCATGGCAATGGAGCCGTGCTCAGGCCTTATTTGTCACGACTGCCCTGTGGTTTGTATGTGCACAGTTATTCAAAAATAAACAGAGTTTATTTCAACCAAGCAGCATCCGTGAAAGAGATGGAAAAGTGCAGAATGTAAATTCAAAAAGCATTCGTGGGCAGCTGTTCCCGACGCCGGCCTGAATGGGATTTGCAAGTGGAAAACAGGGCCAAGAGGGTCTCCTGGTTGGAAGCCCCACGAAGGAGGAGGGAGGGCAGGGGACATGTTTCGGGGTCAGTGTGAGCCAGCGTGTGGGGCTGGACCTCCGTCGGCGTCTCAGGCAGCCTTCCCCGAGAAGGAGCTGTGTGTGCAGTGAAGAGATGTAAGCCCCGTGGTGAGGTCACCTGTCCAACACCACCCACTGCTCGTAGCAGACTCAGGTTCATCTGTACCCAAGTAAAAGCCCATCATTTCCAGTGCTCTCATCCTTGCACCCAGCACACGTTTGGTGCAAAACAATAGGACACAGGAGAGGAAATGGAGGAGGAACAAGAGAACTTACAACATGTTCCAAATTGGAAGTAGCTAAAGGCATGAAATGAGGAGTGTGAGGAGCAGCTGGGAGAGTGGAGAAGCGTGGAGTGTGAGGAGCAGCGGGGAGAGTGGAGAAGCGTGGACTGTGGAGTGTGAGGAGCAGCTGGGAGAGTGGAGAAGCATGGAGTGTGAGGAGCAGCGGGGAGAGTGGAGAAGCGTGGACTGAGGAGTATGAGGAGCAGCTGGGAGAGTGGAGAAGCGTGGACTGTGGAGTGTGAGGAGCAGCGGGGAGAGTGGAGAAGCGTGGACTGTGGAGTGTGAGGAGCAGCTGGGTTGAGCAGAGACACGTTGGAGAAGCAGCACTGAGGATAAGCAGAGGCAGGACATGGAGAGGTAGAGGCTGTTGGAATGTCGGATTGACCACACACCCACTTTTTCAGGGCAAGAAAGTTAACATCTGGAACTTCACATTCCTTACATTAAAACAGCAGTGCCAGGAGCCCCACTTCATGTCGCTTAGGGCTTCAGGACCGCCATCCAGGTGTATGGTGTAGTGTGGTGACTGCCGTACAGGATGCATTTCACTATAGGCTCCTCCCCGTCCAAGGAACCTGGGACGCACCTGCATGGGCATTTCTGACCCTTCTCTGTGGGGCTTGTGTGGAGCAGCAAAGAGTGGGGCCCTGGGGGCCGTGTCATCACTGCGGAGAGAGGCTGATGGTGAGTCTTGCCGCGACACTTGTCTCCACGCAGCCTCTGCACGGCGGTGAGTGTGCACGGACGCTGCAGCCCCAGGGGGCCGTGGGTGATGCTGGGCGTCCTCCTGGAGCCTGGGGTCCACCCTCAGGCCACATGGTGTTCCAGCGTCAACAGCGGCCACGCCTCAGGCTGGAGCGCAGCGCCTGTTTGGAAATACCTTCTGGAGCCAGCTCCTTTCTGCACCTCCCGGCTTTCTCCGTTCAGACGTAAGAGAGCGTCTGACAGTTACCAAGCGATGTTTCCAGAGGCGAAAGGAAAACAAGGACGGCTTTCATGCCTTATTCCAGCTGTGTGTTGAGTTCAAGGAGAAAGTTCCCTTTGGATGGCGAAGCGTGATGGTTTGCAAACCTACGGGTAAGCTGAGAACCTGCTCTGGGACAGTTCCACTGGCAACAGCCAGCGACCGCAGCAGTAAGGGGCCCGGGAGGTGTCCTCGGTTCACACTTCATCATGGTGGGTGTGAGGGTCTGGAGGCAATGACTGAGGCCGGATCCCGCCCTGGGCGGGGCTCTGTGGGCGGCGACCCAGACCCTGTGACGTGCCCTTGTCTCCAGGACCAGTGAACCCTGTTGGAGGCCCCACAGAGTTAAAGGGCGTGTATATTATTTCCTCCTTTGCTCGTTAACTTAGTGTATTAATCAGCAGTGAAGCCCTGGCTGCTTTGGCTCAGCAGTTAGAGCGTCGGCCCCGGACCAGTGAGTCTCGGGTTCGATTCCCGTAAAGGTCATGGACCTCGGTTGCGGTTCTTCCCCGGCCCTGGTTGGTTCGTGCGGGAGGCAACCACTCGATGTGGCTCTATCACATGGACGTTTCTTTCTCTCTTTCCCCCTCCTGGGGGACCCACACTCGCCCTGGGCCTTCCCATTTCTCTCTCTCCTGGAAGCAGGGGCTCATTCCAGCCTAGTGGCCTCCTGGGCCCCACGGAAGACCTCGGGGCCCCGAAGGACTGTGAATCAGAAACTCAGGGCCCTGGCCCTGGCCTTGTGGAAGACACGGCTGCACTTTCTCCATGGCGGTCGGAGGGCGAGGGGACTCCGGGAGCCCAGGAGGACAAATGCCTTGATTTTGCATCACGAAATAAATCTCACCTCCAGATCGCATCCTCCCTTGAGGGTCCCTGGAAATGCTTTTCCTCGAGACACGCGAGAACCTGCTTCCACAGGCAGTACCTTTTCCTCACACAAGCCTTTCTTAAAGGGTTTCTTCTTTTATTGTTAATCCCCACCTGAGGATATTTTTCCATTGATTTTTAGACAGACTGGAAGGGAAGGAGGAAGAGAGAGAGACAGAGAGAGAGAGAGACAGTGACATCAATATGAGAGAGACACATTGACGGGTTGCCTCCCACACGACCCCAACTGGGACCAGGAATTGAACCTGCAACCCGGGTACATGCCCTTGGCTGGAATCACACCCAGGACCCTTCGGTCTGCAGGCCGACGCTCTAACCGCTGGGCCACACGGGCCAGGCCTCTCCTGCAGACAGTTCTTACATGCATGTGTTTGCCTTCGGAGGAGACCTTGCGTCCTGGAGAGGTTCGGTGAGGACGGGGCACACCTGCCCAGCAGCAGGAAAGGTCCCTCCATCCGGCCTCTTTCCGTTAAAACTCTCACCGCCTTCGCGGGGGGACGTGCTGGCCTCACTGTGCGTGTCTCACTGCAGGGTTAAACAGATCACCTTCATGTGTGTGTTCTCCGGGATTTGCCTCTTGACATTCAAATGCAAAATTTGGACTAAAAAGTACATTCTCAAGCACCAATTTCTTGGGGGAAAATGCTTTGCTTCCAGAGCAATATGAACTGCGAGTTTGACCTTGCTGGTCACAACCATGGATTGGACCCTGACCCTCCGGGTGCTTCCGTGTTCGTCTCTCGTGGGGCCATCAGCTTCCGCCCACAGGCTGCAGAAAACAAAGAAGCACCAAGCAGAAAAATGGCAGCAGATGGTATTTCACAAAAAGTAAATTGGGTCCGGCTGGTGTGGCTCTGTGGTTGAGCGTCGACCCATGCACCAAGAGGTCACCGGTTCGATTCCCAGTCAGGGGTCAGGACACATGTGCAGGTTGTGGGCCCGATCCCCAGTGGGGGGCATGCACGAAGCAGCCAATCAATGTTCTCTCTCATCAATGTTTCTCTCACTCTCTCTTCCTCTCTCTCTAAAATCAATAAAGGAAAAAAAAATTTTTTTAATAGAAAGTAAATTGGGCTTCACCCGTACGGTTGGAAATGGGAGTGCAGATTCGAAGAAGATCTTTGGGGTGATTATGCAGAGAATGAGCAACTGGCACGTTTTTAGCGGCACTGGTTGTTGTAAGGGTTGAATCAAGAAGCTGGCCTTATTGGAAATGTTTTCATCTCTGTAACTGACCTGGATTCTCAACGAGAAGCATTTATCGGAGCCGAAACGTCCCCCCTTTCACTGACATCTCAGAGTGCTTCTAGTGAAACGGTTTTGAGTGCTTATACGACAAGGCACAATTCTGTTTTGTTGGTTTCGTTTTTGCTTTTGTTTGCCATTCTCTTTTCTTAAGGCTTTCTTATCTGGATATCATCTCCCAAATTAAGGATGAATCCTTTTTTCCCCCCTGTCTTTTTGAATTGCCACTAAAGGAAAGTTTCATTTTTTAAAAAAATGTTTCTAGATGTTCTTATTATCCCAGGCTAGGTAAACTAATATAATGTATAGTAATAGCATAAACATGGAAAATTCTTTTTTTTTCCAAAAGGGCAATTTCCCTAAGTGATAAGTGATAGAATGCAGGTGGGCATGCCTGAGTCCGTGCAGACGCGGGCCGAGTGTTTTAACACGCGGCTGTGCACCAGGCTGTCCCGCAGGAAACGGGTGTGCTGGGACTTGTAAATCCCCGAGAAGATGCTCGGGAGTGATTGCAGACAGATGTCTGCTGGAGCTGACACTCAGGCACACCAGCCCCTCGTAAAATCCCCACACAAGCCTGTTTAACTCGCTCAAAGTGTACGGCTCCTGGATCCAAAGATAAAACACCTCTGCATTGGGCGAGTGTGCAAAATCACTGAGCGGTCCCCACCCTCCACGCTCGCCGAGGGAGGCCTCCAGCTGACGTCAGCGCCAAGGCCACGGACCATGGATAAAACCCGCAGACATGGAAGATGATATCTCCTCCAGGAATTTTTGAGATCTTTCCACACCGGGAAAAGGTACCCTACGCATGGTCGGTGTTAACGATGTGTGTCTCCTCGCGGGGATTGTCTTCGGGATAAAACATTCTCAGCCCTTCTGTTTCACTACCGTACGTGCGATGAAGTGAAGAATTCAGTGGGCAGCGCCCCATTTCTCCATTTGGGCGTTATTCCTATTTTGGGTGAAAAAGTTCATAGTCACAGAAAGAGCCAAGGTGCAAAGGAAATCGTGAGGAATACAGCCAAGTCTCTTTTTAAATGTTTTCCCCTTATTGATGTGAGAGAGAGAGGAAGGGAGAGGGAGGGAGAGAGAAACATCGATGAGAGAAAACATCGATGGGCCGCCTCCTGCACGCCCCCCACTGGGGATCAGGCCCACAACCTGGGCATGTGCCCTGACTGGGAATCGAACCAGCGACCTCTTGGTGCAGGGTCGACGCTCGACCACTGAGCCACTCCGGCCGGGCAGTACAATTTTCAAGGGACGTGATGCAACACAGGTCAGCAGCGTCACCGTGGCCGTGGTGGGGATCGTGCAAACGGAAATCCGTGTCCACGGAATGTGGCCTTGGTGGTGTGGGTCTTTCACTCCCCGGGTGATGAATTCGTGGAGAGCACGCAGCACGAACGAGGTCAGGCTTTCACAGGAAAATTGGTTCACAACTAAAGGGCTATTCCATGAGCTGTTAACGTTTCAAAACTTGGCCGCGTCCACAGAACGGAGCAGGGGCCGGGACAGGGAGGTGGGAGTGGGGCCGGTGGAGAGATGACGTGTGTCGGAAGTGGCGTGTGTGTGTCTTGGGTACGAGGGCCCGTGGCAGCGTCAGTGTCAGGCCGGAGGGAGGAGGTGGCGGTGGAAACGAGCTCCCACTGGAGCAGGTGCCCCTGGGCACCCTGCACTGTGATGACCCCGGGCTCGTTCACTCTCTGGGGCGGAGGCTTCGTCTAACCTGATGTCGTTTGGCTTCAAGACACCACCAGGAGCGTGCTAGTGGGAGGAGCGACATCTTTTTCTCCATCTGAGCTTTGCAATCTGCAGTTTTGAAACACGTGACATCACTGCCATTCTGAGTCTCCCTGCAGGCCCCGAGACCCTCCCAGACGCTGTGACCCGCCTCGAAGGCTTCAGGTACCGGGGGCCACAGCCCGAGAAGAACATGGCCATCGTGCTTTAGCTGGAGCCCCCTTAGCTGCAAGCTTTCTGCCCAAATGCCATCCCAGACTCGGGCCTTTCCTAGAGGAGACCCTGTGGCAGAAGGGAAACCACGTTTTGGAAACCACAGTCACTTACCACTCAGCATCGAGGCTTCTGTTCTTGACACTGGGTGGCTAGAACTACTTCTCAGATCCCTGAAACCCATTCTGAAATACAAATAAGAAACTCAGTGGTCGTTCATTTTTATTTATTCTTTCTTTTTGTAAACGTTTATTTTTATTGTTGATATTATTACAGATGTCCCTTCTTTGTCCCCTCCATTGACCCCCCCACCCAGCTCTCCCCGACCCAGGCCTTCACCACACTAGTGTCTTTGTCCATGGGTTGTGCAGATATGCATATAAGTTCTTTGGTTAATCTCTTCCCACCCCTGCCACCCCGTCCCCCTTGAGGTTCGTCAGTCTGTTCTCTACTTCCATGTCTCTGGACCTATTTTGTTCATCAGTTTATTTTGTTCATTATATTCCACAAATAAGTGAGATCATGTGGTACTTGTCTTTCTCTGACTGCTAATTTCACTTAGCATAATACTCTCCAGGTCCCTCCATGTCGTCCCGAAGGATAAGCGATCCTTCCTTTTTTACAGCTGCATAGTATTCCATTGTGTAAACGCACCACAGCTTTTTTATCCACTCATCTACTGATGGGCACTTGGGCTGTATCTATCTATCTATCTATCTATCTATCTATCTATCTATCTATCTATCTATCTATCTATCCATCCATCCATCCATCCATCCATCCATGTATCTATCTATCTATCTATCTATCTATCTATCTATCTATCTATCCATCCATCCATGTATCTATCTATCTATCTATCTATCTATCTATCTATCATCTATCTATCTATCCATGCATTTATCCATCTATCCATTGTATGTCTATCATGTATCTATGTATCTACCTATTGATCTCTCTTCTCCTATGTTTTTCATGCACGCACACACACACACAGAACACATACACATAACACATATACTCGCCTATACACAAAACATATGCATCATTTTTCTGAGCTATTTTAAATTAAGTTGCAGAGTCCACATCCACATAGCCCTAAATATTCTGGTGTGTGTTTCCAAAGGAAAAAGTCGGCATACACCTGGGACAAGGATCAAAACCAGGGACGTCGGTTCCATGGTTCAATACAATTACCGAATTCATAGCCAAATTCAGACGTGGCCCACTGTCTGCCTAATTTCCTCTTCAGCTGCCGTCCCGTGTCCAGACGCAGTCACCACCGTGAGCTGTTCCACATGGTCACGTGCCTGTAATTTCCTTCTGTCACGTCGGTCTCTCACTGAGTCGTGTCGTGAGACTGTTGGGTTGCATGCCCTTCAGTGCGAACTGGTCTAATGATTCCTGATGATGGGATCCTGTGGGTTCTTTTGGGGCAAGGATGCACGCGAGGGATGGCGTGTGCTCTCCGGGGCATCCCATCAGCAGGCACACGGTGGCCCCCTTGTCTCGTTGGTGTTCAACGTCATCGCTGGGTTAGGTGACACCTCCCGGAGTTACTAAGTGTCCCTTTGTGGTTCATAAGGAACGTGTGGGGTTGGCCAGGAAGCAGTGAGATATTTGGGGCTACGTCTCTATCAGCTTGTCCACAAAGCCTGTTTGGCATCTACTTGCCACCGGGACATCTCTTGATTGGACATATTGAGAATAAATGATCACGCAGAACTGAAGAATACGTGAGAATTTACTTCCCTTTTTTTAAATCTTTTTTTTTTTTAATCCTCACTCGAGGATATATATTTTTTCATTTATCTTCAGATAGAGTGGGAAGAGAGAGAAATATCGGCGTGAGAGGGACACGTCGACTGGTTGCCTCCTGCACGACCTGACCAGGGCCAGGGACGAACCGCAACGGAGGTACATGCCCTTGACTGGAATCGAACCTGAGACTCTTTGGTCCGTGGGCTGACGCTCTAAGTGCCGAGCTGAACCGTCCAGGGCTACTTCCCTTTTTTAATATGAAAATTATTTTGAATGTGTCGAGCTTTTCAAGGGAAAAGCTGTATTTACCTGTTGAATCTTTACCATACGCTCACTTCGCTGAAAACATACAACAGTTCCCTTCTGCTGACACTTCCAAGTCCCCTCTCCTAACGCACACGCTTTTATTCGTCTTGCCATGTGCTTCTCTGTCGTCTGTTATGAATCAGGACAGTGTTTGGGGGAGGAACAGTTAGCCACGACTGGAACACCTAGCCTCAGGGAAAAGACCTTGCAGGGGCCGATCCGGAGATGACAAACTCGGTCAGGGGTGACGAGTGGGACCGACCGGCTTTCAGGTCCCGCTGAGCGCAGGCGGCCAAACCCGCAGCAGCAGAGAGAGGGCTCCCCCGGAAAGCCGCCGCCAGCTGTCCCCTACGGGGCGCTGCCCGGGGGGAACCGCAGCTCGGCTTTGCTCTCCACAGACGCCCCTTCTCTCGCCGCCCATCGTCCTTCAGGTTCCACGCACCCACGTCCCAGAGGGCCGACTTCCAAAGATGACATGCGGATCGGGGGACACGAATACCGTTTAATTTTTAGCCCTCGGCCAAAGATATTTTCTCTAATTCAGAAAGACAAGCTGCACACCGGTTATTTAAACCCGTGAGTTCTGCCCTGGCCGGTTTGGCTCAGCGGTTAGAGCATCGGCCTGCGGTCCAGAGAGACCCGGGTTCGGTTCCCGCTAAGGGCATGTGCTTCGGTTGCAGTTTGTCCCCGGCCCTGGTTGGTCGTGCGGGTGGCAGCCGCTCAATGTGTCTCTTTCACGTCGATGTTTCTCTCTCTCTCTCTTCCTCTCTCTCCCTCCCACTCTATCTGAACAAAAAATGAAAAAAATGTCCTCGGGTGAGGATAAAAAAAAAAAAGAAAAAAAAAAAAGAAACCCGTGAGTTCGGGAAGCTGTTGCCAGTCGTAGCCCCCGGCACGCCCTGGCCCTGCCCTCACTGCAGGACACCAGCGGTCTGGTCCGTCTCTGCGCAGGGTCCGGGGCAGAGTCACGGGCTGCGTGCCCCCAGCACCCAGAGCAGGTGCTCAGACATCCTCAACCCTCAGCAGCACACTGACCTCGTCCTCCAGAGACACTGCGCGGGGCCCGGAGCTGGCAGCCGGATTTTCCCAGCTGTGGCCTGAACACGGGGAGGGCCACCCGCCACACCACAAAGCGGCCTCCCCCTGCCAGGCCGGAGCACTGGGTTTCCCAGCTCTAAACCCAGAAGATCGCTGCATGTCCTCAGAGGAGGAGGAGGGATGGCAACGAGGAGCCGTAGTCAGAGGCACCGTCCACGGAGGCTCCCCTGCGAGATCAGGGGCCCGAAGACAGCTGTAGACCCGGGAAGAGTCAGACCCCTTTCTTGGTTGCTGGCCTGGCCTCAGAAGTGACCGGTCTTCACTGGGCGGAACCAGATCATTACTTTGTTTGAACGGCCGTGCTGTTAGACCGATGCTTTCAGGCAAGATGTGGTCATGCGGGAAATCCATGGTTCGTCATCCGTTCCGGAACGGTCACCACGCCAATGAGGAAGAGGAAAACGTCCCCAAACCCAGCCAACGACACTCATCTGAGGGCCCATGGTTCTGCCGCTGAGCTGAGCTCCAGGCTGCGGTGGCGTCCGCCACGCTCCCTGTGCCGCCTGGCGCTGTCGTTGGTGACTCCTTGGGACATGCTCTCCCGGTGGCAGATCACGCGATGTAGGCCACATGCAATGCTTCTCGAGGCTTCAGCGTGAGCCGGACCGCTGTCCCATCACTCACCCCCTCGGCCCAGCCCACGTCACCGGGGCAGGACACGTGGGTCCCACCCACTGCCATGGACAGCTGGGATTTTAGGAGAAGGGCAGCTGGAAGGACTGAGTCCACGACTCAGTTTCCTCTTATGATTACTTAGCACTGTTCTCCATAAGCTCCTGGGATGTTTCTCTACCGCTGCATTCTCCCAGAGGCAGTAGGAGAGGATCGTTCAGAACAAAACAAAAACAACAAACTTCGATTCAAGCTAGATGATAGCAGAGAGAAATCGAGACACTGTTCCCCGGCTTTACAGAGATACACGGTTTCTATTACCAATAAGACAATAGGAACTGCAAGACGATACAAATAAGATAATAACTATAATATAATACAAATAAGATACTAGTAACTATAATATGATACAAATGAGATAATAGTAGTTATAATATGATACGTAATTGCTTCTATCCACATATATCCACTGCAAGTCCTGGGAAACTCTTGGTAACAACGTATCATCACTGGGACTGTTTAACATTTAAAGACCAAGAGTTTATTTTGTCTGCTTAATCACGAACTGAATAGGGAACTGTTTGGTTAAATACACAAAATACTGTAAGTATTTATTTATTTATTTATTTTTAATTCTCACCCGAGGACGTTTTGGCATTTATCTTCAGATAGAGCAGGAGGGAGAGAGCGAGGAAGATAGAGAGAGAAACATCGATGTGAGAGAGACACATCGACTGGCTGCCACCCACACGACCCCAACCGGGGCCGGGGACAAACTACAACCGAGGTACGTGCCCTTAGCGGGAACCGAACCCGGGCCTCTCTGGTCCGCGGGCCGACGCTCTCACCGCTGAACCAAACCAGCCAGGGCACTTTAAGTATTTGAACATCACATCCACAAGATCCCAAAGAGTCAGAGCCTGGTTTTCCCCGGAACCAGCGGACCACAGTGAGGAACCGTTTGGCACACACCTGTCGCGCAGGTGAACGCAGGACCTGCAACCTGCCTGTCGCGGCTCCTGACGAGCTCCTCTACAGGTGACAAGCCCGAAGGAGGCTTCTGTCTTTACAAGAGAAATGCTCTCGGAACCCTCCCCAGCGCCGCTGAGAAAGACCAGGTGGTGTCGTGTGGGTTTCATCCCAGTGGGTACCCAGTCCCTTCCGAGGCATTTAATCCCTGGGAGCACCGCAGGTGTCCCGGGACTTACCTGGCATGGGGGGGGGTGTCATTTGCGCATCCCTGGTTGGCCGCTGCTGCCATCCAACAGCAGGCACCCCGAACCTTTACTGAAGAATTGAGGAAGGATGAGCCCGGGACGCCCTCGTCTCCATCAGCGGAGAGAGGTGCGGTGGCAGCTGTTTCTAGCTCGGGCCACACCGGCTCTGGAATGATCCGGACTCTGGTCATCAGCATACACGCTTTACCGGCTTTGTCCGCGCTGGGCTTCTGCTCGGACCGGCATCTGCGCGCACAGCCCAGGCTACGTCGCACCGGCCGTCATGGGGATGCCACCCTTCCGATCTTTTCTGTGCAGAGCGCTGGCTCACAGCCTGATGTGCACGGCCCCAGCGGGCATCTCTGCTGCTGCTGAACTGAGTAACATCAGCCGCTGGGCGGGTCTAACGATGCCCCTGCTGCAGGTGGGATCCCTCACACCCGCTGGCTGTTGCTCTGGAAGCATCATCAGCCCTGTTGAAAGCATCACTGATGCCCTGGCCGGTTTGGCTCAGCGGTTAGAGTGTCAGCCTGAGGTCCAGAAAGACCAGGGTTCGGTTCCGGTCAAGGGCAGGTACCTCGGTTGCAGTTCGGTCCCCAGCCCTGGTCGGGGCCGTGCAGGAGGCAACCAATCGATGTGTCTCTCTCACATCGATGTGTCTCTCTCCTCCCCCCTTCCCACCCCAGTCCTTTCCTCCCTTCCACTCTCTCTAAAAATCAATAGAAAAAATATCCTCGGGTGAGGGTTAACAAGCAAATCAGTGATTGCTCACTTACATTGTTTTTTAGGTTCCACGCAACGTAAACAGACTCATCGATGCAGAGGACAGACTGGTGGTTAGCAGTGGGAGGAGGTTGGGGGTGGAGGGCACAGGTGAAGGGGTCAGAAGGGCGGTTACAGAATAGTCCTGGACGTACAGTACAGCACAGGGCATACAGTCAATCACAGCGTCATAACTGTGCTGCCAGTGGGCATGGAAATATCCGGGGGGCCACTTTGTGAAGTATATGACTATCTAACCACTGTGCTACGCACCGGAAACTCATCCAAGATGTTGAATGTACACTGTAATCGAAAATAATAATGAAATATGGAGAACGCGAGCGAAAGGGGAACTAAGACAAGGGCACCGTGGGCAGCTGGGGCTCAGTTGCACTGACGGCCTCCAGGAGGCAGCACGGAGCACCAGCCCAGGCCGTCTGCCGGGCCGGGAACAGCAGCCCAGCCGGGACTCATGGCACCCACCAGCCAGGGCGAGGCCCAGTGGGAGGTTCAACTCCCTGGCACCTGCCCACTGTATGCTTTGCCAGAGCCGAGGAGGTGGCCAGGAGGCCCTGACCACGGAGACACAGGTGCTGGGAGCTGGAAGCCTGCAAGGCGGACAGGTGCAGAGTTGGCGAAATCACAAGGACGAAGAACAGACGGGCAGACCATCTGTATCCACGTGTGAATCTCTCAGTATCTACCTCGCTGATCGTATCTGCAAATGTGCACCTGTGTCCGTAACACGTGTGTGGCATCCGTTTATCTACAGGCTACTGGGACCCTGCTGAAAAATCTGAACCCTGAAATGTCCACATCTTACAAAACGGTCTTTTTTTTTTTTTTTTTTTTTTTTTTTTGCAGAATACTCTCTTGCGCCCCTAGCTAAGGAGACTTGGAAGTAAAAAGTATTAGGTAAGCCCTGGCCAGTCTGGCTCAGCGGTTAGAGCATCGGCCCGCAGACCAGAGAGTCCCGGGTTCGGTTCCCGCTAAGAGCATGTACCTCGGTTGCGGTGTGTCCCCAGTCCCGGTTGGGGTCGTGTGGGTGGCAGCCACTCGATGTGTCTATCTCACGTCGATGTGTCTCTCTCTCTCTCTCTTCCTCCCTCTCTCCCTCCCGCTCTATCTGAAGATAAATGCAAAAATGTCCTCCAGTGAGGATAAACAAAAAAGGATTGCGTAGTTGGCATGAGGCTATGAAGGGTTAAGTCCGTCTCTGTTCAGCCCCACAGGGGGGAGAAAAACAGTACTCATAGCTTTCAGATGTTTTGTATGTACCCACATTCTGCCCGTACCTTATGTGCAATTCTTACGTCATTTCGATGGCTGCATACCCTCATCAGGGTCCTGAGGAGAGTTCTGTTGATATTGAAATTGTTTCTAATATATATTTAAATACAGTCTGAGATTTTAAAAAATACATTGTTTCATCACTTTTATACCTACTTCAACACTACATCTGGCCTGAATTCTGTCACCTTAATTAATGTTATAGTTTCTGTTTATATGGCTTCTTTTTTAAAAGATTTTAAATTGATTTTTACAGAGAGAAACATTGATGTGAGAGAGAAACGTGGATTGGCCGCCTCCTGCACGCCCCCTACTGGGGATCGAGCCCACAACCCGGGCATGTGCCCTGACCGGGAATCGAACCCAGACCTCTCAGTCCATGGGACGGCCCTCCATCCACGGAGCCACACTGGCCGGGCTGTTCATGTTTCATGCTGGGGTTTTCCTTCTCATCTAATAAATTCTAGTCCCTGTATGGCAGCCAGATTCTTATTTCAACAATGCAGAGATTTCTCACGGTGATATCCTGTTCCGGGGTTGAGCGCTGACAAACCCGTCACAGGGGGGCCCGAGTCCGGCCTCGGAGCTGAGGGAAGGCGGATCCGAAGGCTGCCTGGGGCACCGGGTTCACCCCCGCCAAGGGCACCTTCCCAGCGCCGACAGCCCGTCGCTTCCCGTGTCCGGGCCCCTGCCCACCGGGGTCCTCGCGTGGGTCCCTTTTGTTGATTTGAACGAAAAGTCCCAACTTGATTGAAGAGAAGACACTGCTGCCTTCGGAGCTCTGATTTACTGCAGTCGATGTTACTGTGAGCTTTCTGGACGTTAATGACGGCGTATCCCAGGAACTCCGCTTTGAAAACCTTACGCGTGGGACAGTCAAACTTCATTTTCCGTAGTAAGTTTTAAAGCGCCGTGTGCACACGGTGTGTATTGCTGTGTGCATCGCCGTGTGCTCTGTCCGCACATGCTAGCGTGCCGAGTACTGTACACCCCGGGCTGGTGACGGAGACTTCCTCGGTCCCCTGGCAGGCTGCGGGTTTCCAAGGCTTCCAAAAAAGCTTTCTCTGAAACCTCAGAGAACATACATATATTTTAAGAATTTTAAGAATCAAAATGTTTGCTTTGTTCTGTTTATTGACTATTCGTTTTTTCGCGGGGAGGGCTATGGAAGTGTTTCTGCCTCGGAGGCCTTTCCGGGAGAGCGGTGATTCATGTCCACTGTCCGTCGTCCGCGTGAACACGGTCCTGGCTCTCGAAAGAGCGTCGGTTCAAGGTCACGCACGTCCCGTGTTTGCCCGAAGCCCAGTGTGTGGCTTGGATTTCGCGGGGTCTCCCTCGTGGGCTGGTCCTCACAGCAGAGACATCAGCACGGTGGCTGCCAGGGCGAGTCCGTAACGACCCTAAGTGCACGGTGCGTGGGGCTGGGGTCTGGGCAGGTTCTCAGGAACCGCTCGCCAGCCTGGTCTCAGCTGCAGCAGGGCCCGTGGGCTGCAATGACCTAATGACTGCAGAGGCCGGGAACTGGGCAGCCACTGGGGATGAGGGCACACTGACTGCCACCACGTTCCGAGCGAAAATCAACAAGCTCATTTTCATGTTTGCAATATCTGTAAGCAAAGCAGGAACAGCGTGAAAGGGGTGGAAAGAGACTTGGTTGGAGTTGGTGAACCCACGGTACAATATACAGGTGATATATGCAGGTGCAGTACAATATACAGGTGATATATGCAGGTACAGTACAATATACAGGTGATATATGCAGGTACAGTATAATATACAGGTGATATATACAGGTACAGGTACAGTACAATATACAGGTGATATATGCAGGTACAGTACAATATACAGGTGATATATACAGGTGCAGTACAATATACAGGTGATATATACAGGTGCAGTACAATATACAGGTGATATATACAGGTGCAGTACAATATACAGGTGATATATACAGGTACAGTACAATATACAGGTGATATATGCAGGTGCAGTACAATATACAGGTGATATATACAGGTGCAGTACAATATACAGGTGATATATGCAGGTGCAGTACAATATACAGGTGATATATGCAGGTGCAGTACAATATACAGGTGATATATACAGGTACAGTACAATATACAGGTGATATATGCAGGTACAGTACAATATACAGGTGATATATGCAGGTACAGTATAATATACAGGTGATATATACAGGTACAGGTACAGTACAATATACAGGTGATATATGCAGGTACAGTACAATATACAGGTGATATATACAGGTACAGTACAATATACAGGTGATATATGCAGGTACAGTACAATATACAGGTGATATATACAGGTAATGTACAATATACAGGTGATATATACAGGTGCAGTACAATATACAGGTGATATATACAGGTGCAGTACAATATACAGGTGATATATACAGGTACAGTACAATATACAGGTGATATATGCAGGTGCAGTACAATATACAGGTGATATATACAGGTGCAGTACAATATACAGGTGATATATGCAGGTACAGTATAATATACAGGTGATATATGCAGGTACAGTACAATATACAGGTGATATATGCAGGTGCAGTACAATATACAGGTGATATATACAGGTACAGTACAATATACAGGTGATATATGCAGGTGCAGTACAATATACAGGTGATATATACAGGTGCAGTACAATATACAGGTGATATATGCAGGTACAGTACAATATACAGGTGATATATGCAGGTACAGTACAATATACAGGTGATATATGCAGGTACAGTATAATATACAGGTGATATATGCAGGTACAGTACAATATACAGGTGATGTGTTATAGATCAAAATATGTTACAAATATGGACACCCTTTGGCCACCCCATATATTTCTTTTCTCTAAAATTTATCCCACACGATTCCTTGTGCACTGTGAGATTTTATCACTAGGCTCCAAAATAGGTCATTTGCACACTTTGAGATGAAAAATAATACACTTGTACATAAAAACTCCCCAGTAATGCAAACTTTTTAAACACCTTTGTTTTCCATAAAAACCAAGATGGGCCGATGTTTTCCAATAAACAATCTGTACGTTTTTGGCACACAGAACGGTGTTTATAATTATCTCTCCTAAGAACAGTTGAAAAGGAGCACCTGTGCGATATACGTTTAGACTTTCACACAAAAGGTGTGGCGAGAGAGGTTCACTCTGTCGTGGCCCCGCGTGGCTCTCTAGGACGGACGGCACACGGCCTGTGGAACAGACGGGCTCCGACCATCGATGAATGCTCGGCGGGGACCAGCCAGTCGCAGCTGGTTAACAGCATAGGTCCATGTCAGCCCGAGCTGCTCTGATTCGGGTTTTTGCTCTGAATGTGAAAGAACAAACCCACCGCAGACACAGCAGACCTGACGGTGAGGCCGGTCCAAGTCAGAGTGCGACAGACCCCTGAGGAAGACACCTCGCTGGGCCATTGTGTGGCCCGAGTGCGCCTGAGACCAGCTCTGTGTCATCCAGTGGATGGTGCCGTGGCTCCTAGCTCTTCACCAAGGACTTGAAGACAGGATGAAACGCACCGAAGTCAGAGGACATCGAGGGGCTCCCACGCGCCGAGCACGTGGGCGGTCCTCTAGCTGCTCCATGGGACGGAGGTCAGCAAGACCAGCCGGATGGAGGGCTGCTTAGAACGGAAGCCCTGAAGTGCACAGGCCTGGCTCCAAAGCGAGCTCCCGACCCATGTCAGATGACAGCCCTCTGGGCTCGTCCAGAAGCTCTGTAGCCGTCGTCCGATGCAGACGCTCGGAGCAGTGAGGGTGCGGTGACCGTGGGCTCTGTGTGCTGGCCTCGCCGTCTTGCCGTGCTGAGAAATTCAACGACGTTCTCGGGAGAGGGCCGGGCAGTTAGCCGTCCCTCTCACCGGATCTAGCGAACGGGTTTTCGACGCTGGAAATTCACTCTGCACATGCTGCCCTCTGTGTGTCCTGCATACCTGGTGTCTGTGACTGCCGCTGTTTCCCGAATGAAACGGATGTATTTCAACCATGAGGCGCTTGCAGGGAAAACGAACTGGGATTCGTTGCTGCTTAGGAGAGAGTGTTCGACCTGAACCACGATGCCCAGAGCCGTTATGAAGGCGTCCTTGCTGTACGGGGATAAGTGAAAAACAGTGGTCCTTCCATCGAACGAGGTACCCAGACTGTTTGTTGTGCCAGGAACAGCCAAGGCCCATATGTCTTCAAGAGCCAGTACTTTCTCCTCTGGGACCCTCTGAGGATGCCCAGGGGAAGTCTGAGAGGTGACGCTGGGAGGGGTGGCAACCCTTTGGCGTGGGTTCCCTGGACGCAGGGTGATGCCCTGAGGTTTGGGAGGAAGGGAGAGTTGTAAGTGAACTTGGTAATAAAGATGCGAAATGCTTGGCCTCACTGCTCCCGGAAACACTGGGCATCTGCCATGGCCCATGCCCTCGGCAGGACCACCTTCAGGGGCTGGAAAATACTTCCTAATTAAGTCCTCAACCCTTGCATGCCACCGATTTGGAAATTATAATCATCCTCGTGTGGGTAAACAATAATATGGGGTCTCTGATCTACTTATCAGTTAATGACTGTTTTTAAGTTAAGGAAAATAACTGTTGAACGAGGCATTTAACATTGGAGATTCATCTCTGAAGAAATGGAGTGGAGAGGCATTGCAACTCATCCGCCCACATAAAGTGCCTGCAAAATGCATCTTCACGCCACAGTGTAATCTGAGTTTGAGGGTATTCGGGGTTCAGAAACGGGGTGTGGATCTCTCCCCTTTCATGATTTTCCGACCAGAACACTTAGTCATCTCGAACTTGCCAAAGGGGCTTCTTTCCAATCCTCTTCTTAGAACCTGCTGCCGAGACTTCCAAATGTACCTCGGATGGCCTACTGGACAGGAAGGGGATGACAGAGGAAACGGCCGTCTGTGTGACCCCAGGGCGCTGCACAGGGCCAGCAACACCGTGTCTGTGTAAACAGCACTCCCCCCGTCTTCAACCAGGTCCTTGGGAATCTGTCTCCTGAAGGGACTTGAATTTACTCAGACATGGAAACGTAGGTGTCGGTCTCTGTGCAAAATCATGAAACATGCATAGTGTCTCCCCGGTGTCTGGGTCAGGGAAGGAGGACAGGACCAAGGAAAGGACCCTGTGAAGAATTGAAAGGCCACCCACATGCGTTAGTATCCGTGCCAGTGGCCGAAGCCAAGTCACAGGGGAGAAAGCTAGGTCACCAGCAACTTGCCAAAGCCTTTGATTCTGCGCAGAGAGGACAGGCCCGGAAGGCAGGGACTCTCCCAGGCTGCGCATTGGAATCAACCCAGAAGCTAAAAACATCCCCCCTCCGAGATTCTGACAGAATCAGTCAGTCACGTGGAACTATAAACAAGAACAAAAACATGAAAAACCACAGCAAACAAAAAACCCTCCTGCCGATCAAGGCAGCAATGTCTAACTTGCTCTCTGTGCGTACATAGGTAAACATCTTCAGCATCACACCCATTCGGTATCACACAGTATCTGCTGCATATACATTGTGTCTCACGCCCGCCACATATAGTTGCAAATGTATAAAGTGCCTTGCTCACTCCCAGGCTACATGGTATCTTTTGTGACTTGAGCTTTGGACAGACAGGCTCAGACTTTAATGGTTAACTCGTAGCAAGGATGCCAGCCAGACACTGGTGTTCAGACTCTGGCCAGCTGGTCTTGGGCATGGACTTATACCATTTGTTTCTCCCTGTGCTCAGCTCCAAGGTGTCAGCGGCCCCCTAGGGCGGGGCGGATGAACGAGCTAATGTTACAATGCACGCAGCCAAGTGCTTCGCAATTAGTTGGCCGTCAGTGAACGTTTGTTCTGGAGGTTAATTCTGTTTGCTGTTTCTCCAGCCAAATACAAAGGGGGCTTGTGATCGAGTCAGCGCAGCACTGAGGGTCCACTCAACCAGGGAATGAGGGAGGGTTTCCATTATCCCTGGCGAACCAATTGCATTTGGCGGGCTGCTGTGAGAGATGAGGCAGGAGATGTCTGGGATGAAAAGGTCAGTCGTGATCGGCATTTGGTTGGGCACAACCGTTGCTGGAAGAGACCCACTGATGGATTCCGATTGGCTGGTTTTGACTCCGTTTACATGGCCACAAGCCGCCTGTCTGAGAGCTGCACCTGGAGGCTGGGAAAGAGATGTAATTTCCTCCAACAACCGACTTGCTGGTCTACAACTGGCCTGGACTCGCCCTGTGCTGAATCACTATTCCCCGCCATACATTCCACCCGCAAGGAGACTGAGCGGACATGTCCGCGTACACGCTGCTGCCTGGGCCTGTGGACATCAGCACGCACACTCATACCCACATCTGTATCTTTATGCGTCATCTAGGCAAGCACTTGGCGGGGGAGGAGACTTCAGTTCACCGCAGTGCAATTAAACTGGGCCGCTCCTATAGGACGTTTTACCTCTTCGGGTCTGCCGGCAGGAATGTTTATGACACCGGTCGATCCACATCTCTTCACGGTCTGGAGGACCGCTGTGCAACACTGCGCACATACCCCAATTACCCGGGGAGCCTTTAAAACGGCCCCGATGTCCGCGCGTCGCTCCAGATCTGAAGGCACAGCTCATCCTAAAAGCTCCGCTGGGACTGACAGGCAGCCGGTTTTGAGAGCCTCTGACCCAGGGTCAGGCTCATAATCAGGGGCGATGGTTCAAAAGTCCATTTTATAGCGCCACATTAATCCGAAACTCCAAACCACGTTCCTATTCTGGGCAATGTTTAACTCTATAAATAGCAATGGTTTACTCGTCTTTCTTTCTTCCTCAAATCGCCGTCTAGACCGTAAGCGAGCGTTTGAATGCCTCTGTGTTTGCGAAGCGACTTGCAAATCTACAGGTTCTACTTACATATCAGTTCAGTTTCATTGGACAGGCAGATTTTCCGAGGCAGACTCCGTAGGCCTGCAGCCCCCTTATGAAAACAACTCCCCGAGTGAAATTCAAGACAGTGTCAAATGCATGCAGAGTTGATCGTTTCTATAGACTTCAAGTTAAAATCAGCTTTAAAAAAAAATGTATTAGGCTGTTGGGAAATGTGCAAAAATAGGCAATACTTCCTGAAAATGAATTTGAGTAATTGTGTGTGTTTTACATGTTCTGGTTCAACACAGAGGCATGCACATGTGAGAAAATTACAAAGAAATACACACACGCGAAGTGTGTGGGTGCAAACCCACTGAAATCTGAGTGAACTGCAGGAGGGGTGCGATCCGCTCCCCCACACTCATCCTGGACACGGAGACTGAAGCCTTCAGCAGAGTGTGTAGTGTTTGGGAAACCCAGAGATTCACAGGAACGCTTGTCAGCACTCCTTAGGTCTAGCATTTTACGGCTACATTCTGGGGTGGGGGCAGTTGAAAGTTGCAGACAGTTGATACAGAATGCCAGGACAGCCATCAGGACGAACAGTTGCAGATGCGATCAGAGCAGTGTGAAGCGTGCATCGTCAAACTCCAAAACACTTTCAGGAGGGCGAGGTGCCGTCTCCTCACCGTTACCAGACCTCCAATCTCACTCACCCTCACACGGAAAGTCAAGCCTTTTGAATCTCCCTGGCAGCACAGAACACCGCTGGTTTTTCTTCCTAAATGCAAAATATATATAGCGTTTTGGTTTTCTTTTAGGCAACCAATGGGTCCAGTCCACCGGCAGGTTGAAGGAGACTTTATTACGGAATCAGTATGTACAAACTCTAACATGAAAAGAATGCGTCACAGAACGTCAGGCTATTTACAATAGTTTTTTTTGTTGTTGTTTTTTACAAATTGTCTTTACAAGATTATGTCTCTACATGACATGACACACCCACACAAATCATATTTATTACATACATAAATAAATATGGGCTGTAAGTGGCCACTGGAAGGGGCGTGGTCGCCGCGGACCGTCTGGGCGGCGTGGAGCGCTCGGTTACCGGGCACTACAGTATAGTTAAGGAAAGGAGATAAGGACTGAGCATATGGGCCTCTGCTACCCACTCTGTCTGCTGTCCAACTTGCCAAAATATTCAGCAGAAGTAAAACGGAGAGTCCGGACACGCCAACCCACAGACGAGAGTCACCGCCTCTGCTGCTTACTTGTGTTGTGAATGATTCTGACGTCCACGCAGCAGATCCTTGCGTGGGTTCTGGTCACAGGTGCGAGTTTGTGTGAGAACGTGGAGAGACACCTCCGTCGTGGGAGGAAGCCCATGCACACAGTGTGAGAAAGGGTGAGTCACCAATGACACCGAGGACACGGAGGACGTTAATGTTTGTACCGCGAGATGCAGACACAAGTCAAAATTCGGTCTTTTAAATGGGCTTTTCAGTGGACATCAAAGGCTCCGTTTAGGGCTTTGAAGTGCAGTATAAAAAGTTCCCAGCTGCTCCCAGCCCGGGGCTCCTGATCGGGGGCAAATTCTCATCGAGTCTGCAAAGACCACCCTACGATGCACTGTGCCCACCAGGGTGACCGTGTCCTCCCCTGGGGTTAGTTAGCAAGGTCTGGTTCCCACACCTTGGGGGAGGTGCTCCTGACAGCTGGTGGGTGCAGACCAGGGGTGGTGCTCAGCCCCCCATGGTGCACGGGACCGACCCATGGAGCACAGGACCAGCCCCATGGAGCACAGGACCAGCCCCATGGAGCACAGGACCAGCCCATGGAGCATAGGACCGGCCCCATGGAGCACAGGACCAGCCCCATGGAGCACAGGACCAGCCCATGGAGCACAGGACCAGCCCGATGGAGCACAGGACCAGCCCCATGGCACACAGGACCAGCCCCATGGAGCACAGGACCAGCCCCATGGAGCACAGGACCAGCCCCATGGCACACAGGACCGGCCCCACGGAGCACAGGACCAGCCCATGGAGCACAGGACCGGCCCATGGAGCACAGGACCGGCCCCATGGAGCACAGGACCGGCCCATGGAGCACAGGACCAGCCCATGGAGCACAGGACCAGCCCGATGGAGCACAGGACCAGCCCATGGAGCACAGGATCAGCCCGATGGAGCACAGGACATAGAGCACAGGACCAGCCCATGGAGCACAGGACCAGCCCCATGGAGCACAGGACCAGCCCCATGGAGCACAGGACCAGCCCATGGAGCACAGGACCAGCCCATGGAGCACAGGACCAGCCCATGGAGCACAGGACCAGCCCCATGGAGCACAGGACCAGCCCATGGAGCACAGGACCATCCCATGGAGCACAGGACCATCCCATGGAGCACAGGACCAGCCCCATGGAGCACAGGACCAGCCCCATGGAGCACAGGACCAGCCCCATGGAGCACAGGACCAGCCCATGGAGCACAGGACCAGCCCCATGGAGCACAGGACCAGCCCCATGGCACACAGGACTGGCCCCATGGAGCACAGGACCAGCCCCATGGAGCACAGGACCAGCCCATGGAGCACAGGACCAGCCCCATGGAGCACAGGACCAGCCCATGGAGCACAGGACCAGCCCCATGGAGCACAGGACCAGCCCATGGAGCACAGGACCAGCCCATGGCACACAGGACCGGCCCCATGGCACACAGGACCGGCCCCATGGAGCACAGGACCGGCCCCATGGAGCACAGGACCAGCCCATGGAGCACAGGACCAGCCCCATGGCGCACAGGACTGGCCCCACAAGGGCCAGCAGTCCAGCCCCCAGATGTCAGCAGTGCTATGGGGAGAACTTGTGTACAGACTTGGTTACAGGCTCTTTAGGTTTCTAGGATGTGGACATGTTTTTAAACTTTGAATTTTGTTTGATAAACATCTTTAAAAACGCCTGTCCTAACTTCATTGTCTCCAATACATCATATTAAACCGTGAATGAGTTGAAAGGGCACAGGTTGGGTCACAGAGGTCACCCCACGGGCTCCGCTTAGAGAAGCAGGAAGCAGACATGGACTCATCGTGAACGAGGGGGTGTCGTGAGTAGGAAGAACGCACAGAACTGCAACGTGTATCGTGAGCAACCTGTATTTCATGCGCTTACATATTGATGAGTTCAATTTTTAAAAATGTTTTTATTGTTTTTTAGAGAGAGAGGAAGGGAGAGAGAGATGGAGGCATCAATGAGAGAGAGAAACATGGATCGGCTGCCTCCTGCACGCCCCCTACTGGGGATCGAGCCCATGACCTGGGCATGAGCTCTGACCGGGAATTGAACCGGGACCTCTCAGTCCATGGGACGACGCTCAGTCCACTGAGCCACACCGGCCGGGCAATGAGCTCAATTTTTTAAAGAATAAATGCCATCACTGGAAATGCAGGGTGGGGCAAATGGAGGTTTGCAGTTGTGAGTACACAAAACAGTATTCTTGCGTTATTACTTATTATCGTACTGTTCTCCATACCAACAACTGCAAACCTATGTTTGCCCAACCCTGTATTTTTTTCTGATATAACAAATGCATCTAATTTCAATAAAATGCATTAGAGATTTAGCCAGTAAAGCCATGTGCATCCCTTCATCAGGGGACTACATTTTTATCATTCAAAAAATTGTACTGACATTTTTTCTCATTTGAATATTATTGATGATTTGGAAATCCATAAAAGAACCTCATGCTTCTTTTATTGCCTAGCTGACAGCATTTTCTTCCAATAATACCAATAAAGTTTAAGCTATTGATGATTATAGAAAAATGAGACGCTCCTGAGAGCTGCGTGGGAGTTTCTAAGGAGGATGGAAGCGTCAAACCTTCATTAAAACTAAAAATGTTTGGTCAGTGTCGATCCCCAGACAAAAGAAACATAATTAAATTTTGTAAAATTGAACACATAATAATGATACTTTGTATCGATGGATATACTTCTGCATTTTCAACTACACAGCCGTGGGAAACGGCCAGGGTGTGTTCATGAGGAGTTAAGACGAAAGGCCAGCTTGTAGCGATCGCTGTGGTCTGATTTCCCAGATCTGAGGACTCTGAGATTCTGCTGCTCATGGCTCTGGAAAGACCCGGCGCTTCGGAGATGTGCCCGGTGTCTGCTGAGCCAGGGGGTTTCCAATGACGGCCGTTTCCTGTTCTCTCTATTCAACATACTTAGGTCTTAGAACAGGGTGACGTCGCTGCACCTGGGACGCGTGCGTCCCGGACCACGTGAGAAGCCGCAGAAAACCGTTCAGGAGCAACCCGAACCTGTGTGCTGAGATGTCCCTGCAGGTCACTGCACAGACGCCCGGACGCTGCTGCATTATCAGCTCTCTCGGTATTTTAGCGCACGGCAGACAGCTGTCAGCATCTGTGACCAGGCATGCACGCATCTAGGTTTGCTTCCTAGGCTTGCATCGAGATAGTAATAAAACCCCTGTCTCTCCCTCTCTCTGTGTCTGTCTCTGGCTCTCTCTGGCTCTCTCTGGCTCTGTCTCTGGCTCTGTCTCTGGCTCTGGCTCTCTCTGTCTCTGTCTCTGGCTCTGTCTGGCTCTGGCTCTCTCCTCTCTTGTGCTGACTGTGCTTGGAGACACGGCAGTGAGGCCGCAGGGAGCAGGTGCTGTGGGCTGGACGCCCTTCCCGGGAGTGGCCGCCCTGCAAGCGCTCAGGGACACGCAAACGACCTAAGAGGATCGTCACCAAGATGCCCTCGTTTTACCTGGGTGGGTAACGAAACGAGGAAGCCTTTCCTTCAAAACGCTGACACATGGCTCTTCCTCCTAGAATTGACTTTGATGGGAACACGCGTGAGCCGTAGGAGGTTTATAAGAACTGTGTCTTTTCACCAGTGGGGGCTGTGAAAACGATTTCTTCACTGACTCACACTCAAGGTGCATGTGTGTATATCTATGTATGCATGTATATACATATGTGTATGCACACACTTAAAATGACACGGACACACACGCATGCATATTGGAAACGCGTATGTGGGCATTCCCTTGAGAAAAACGGTGCAGCTGAACACTAGTGTTGGAGGTGGCCCCATAGACACGGCAGCCCTGTCCCGAGGACACCCTTTGACATCAGTTCCTGCTCTAAGGGGGCAGTTGGGAGCCTGGGAAATTTTCCAAACAGGAACATACAATAGGTTTGAAAAAGTAAAGGTTAATTAAACGGAAATAATTGTCCCTCTCCATCAAAGCTCCCCTCTTACATCCCGGAGAAGATCCTCGCATACCAAGAGCTCACCGGGATTAAGCAAACGCGAGTCTCGGTAAAGATTTAAAAATATTCACGCGTGGGGATGCTTTCCTTTTAAGCGAGAGGTTGTGTAAATTTTGAGATGCGTGAGGGTGTTTAACACGTGGAATAGTGCTGTTTCCGTGAAGGAAAAGGGGGATATAAATAACATCAGGAAAATCTCTCGTCTTATGGGACCAACTAGGAAAAAGCGGCTGAGAAGAGGGTTTAAGATTCTCCCAGGTGACATGCGGATGGCCGCTGACTTCACCGCCTCCTTCTTGCTCCCGGCATCCCTACAGATCTCACCTGACCGACGGGGCCCGCGCTGGTGTCTGTAAAACGCAGCGCACAGTATTACAGTGGGCGCATTGTAGACGTGTGTCAATTTGGTCTATTCCGGGTCCAAATGTCCATTTGAAAGTCACAGGTAATAAAAATCATCTTCGGTGACATTTGAGCAAACTGGGCCTATGAACCATCGAAACACAACTGGCTTTGCAAATGACGTCGATAGTTTGGAAAGTTCCAGGGGTGACCTGGATGCTGACGGTGTGTGGCTTGTGCGGTGGTCCCGCGGGTTTCTCGTGAGAACCAGCTGCCCCGGGTCCGAGGGACCGCAGCTCTGGGACACCTCAGGAGAGACTCGCGGTGCACCCGTGCAAGCAGAGAGCGGCTCGCCGGCCCCGTCCCTGTCCTCTTCTCGCGCGGGGGGTGGGCGACCGAGGTCCTCGACACGTGGGTCCATGTTTTCAGAGGCGGAGGTGACACAGAGACGTGACCGGGGAGGGGGTCCTGTGGGAATACCATGTTTCCAGAGGCCCGGGCGAGTCCGCAGCCGTCCTCAGGCATCTCGGAGCAGTTTAGTATCTTTCTGGAGGAGCGCCGTGGAGATGCGGATGGCGGTGTTTCAGGTGGGGTCCTGAGAGGAGACAGACACGTGTCAGTCCCTTCGCTTCAGACGTGCCCGTGGGACCCCGAAAGCACCTCGAAGGAGCCCCTTCTCTCCCTGGTCTCTCCCTGCCCGGCTTCCCCTCGCCCCTCCTCTGCTTGCTGGGCCGAGTCACAGGAGAAAGCGTACAGTCACACAGCAACCCAGACTCTCTTTCTGTCCGCGGAGAGTTTAAAAATTAAATGCTTGGTCTGGCCGGTGTGGCTAGAGGTTGAGCGTCGACCTTGCACCAAGAGGTCGCCGGTTCGATTCCTGGTCAGGGCACATGCCCAGGTTGTGGGCCCGATCCCCAGTGGGGGGCGTGCAGGAGGCGGCCAGTCGATGTTCTCTCTCATCGACGTTTCTATCTCTCTCTCCCTCTCTCACTTTCTCTCTCTCTAAAATCAATACAGGGAAAAAAAATTTTTTTTAAATTAAATACTTGGCCCTGGCCAGGTAGCTCAGTTGGTTAGAGCGTCAGCCCAATATGCCAAGGTTGTGGGTTCGATCCCTGGTCAGGGCTCATACAAGAATCAACCCATGATTGCATAAGTGGAACAACACATCGATCTCTGTGTCCCTCCCTCCTTACCTTCTCTCTCTCTCTAAAAAAAAAAAAAAAAAAAAAAATCAATAGAAATTTTTTAAATTAATAAATCCTTTTATGAAACTCTGCTGCTGGAAGAATGTTGGGAAAGTGTTCGCTCCGCTGTGACAAAGGTAAACGATCGCTGAACTCTGCCACGGTGTCAGACTTTATTTTCCTTCAAATTCTAAACATAGAAAGGTCATTGGGGCAAATACGAGCTGTCGTTTGTAAAACATCGGCAGTTAAACGAGGATTACGTCTTAATTTTTATCAACACAGAAATCTTTAGATATGGCTTTCTTAGTTCATGCTGGATCAAGATAAAAGGTGCATTTAAAATCACCAAGATGCTCACTGTTTTGAAGAGTAGGTAACCTTTTTATTTTGTTTATTTTATTTTCTTATAGAGTGGGAGGGAGAGAGGGAGAGAGAGAGAAACACTGATGTGAGAGGGACACATCGACTGGCTGCCTCGTGCACGACCCGACCAGGGCTGGGGATCGAGCTGCAACTGAGGCACGTGCCCTTGACCGGAATCGAACCCGTGACTCTTTTGTCGTCAAGCTGATGCTCTAACCACTGATCCAAACCAGCCAGGGCTAGGTAACACGTTTTAAGAACATTTTACTTGATTTAGCTAGCTCGATGGGGGCCATGCTTTGAAGAAAACTCATATACTATATTACAGTAAAATGTACGTAATAAGAAAATAAGCTTCTTAGCAAATTATTATTTCCTATATTGTCATATTTGACAATCTTAATTTTGAACAAAAATCCGATATGATTATACAGTTTTTCCATATGTATTTATGCTTCCAAAGACAAAAAAATAAAAATAAAATAGGATGCATTGAATAGAAAGTAAATGGAAGGACTTTATTTCAGCAGATATGAACGGGGAGGAAGAGTCTCAGATGCAGAGAATTCCTGATGTCGCAGGAGCCTGTGGTTATTGATTTTAGCTTTCCCCAAGACTGCTGTCAGTGTCGAGAAGACACAGCGGGGTCCTTACTGTGTGCGGGAGGCGGGAGGTCGGGGGTCTGGAAGGTCCTGATGGTGGCTGGCCCCTCGCCCCCGGTGGTCAGCACTTGGACCTCCAGGCGGTACAGGGTGGACGGCCTCAGGTTGGGCACAGTGAGGACAGAGTGGTCCTGGGGGGACACAAAGTGACACGCTGTCAAAGACCTCTGAGAAAGACAGCACAGTGGGGTGGCTTCGGGGACCGTTACCTCCCGTGTGACATGCTCGGTGACCGTAACCTCCCCGTATGACATGTTTAGTGACTGTTACCTCCCCGTATGACATGTTTGGTGACCGTTACCTCCCCATATGACATGTTTGGTGACTGTTAGCTCCCCATATGACATGTTTGGTGACTGTAACCTCCCTGTATGACATGTTTGGTGACTGTAACCTCCCTGTATGACATGTTTGGTGACTGTTACCTTCCGTATGACATGCTCGGTGACCGTAACCTCCCTGTATGACATGTTTGGTGACTGTTACCTCCCCGTATGACATGTTTGATGACTGTAACCTCCCCGTATGACATGTTTGGTGACTGTAACCTCCCTGTATGACATGTTTGGTGACTGTAACCTCCCTGTATGACATGTTTGGTGACTGTTACCTTCCGTATGACATGCTCGGTGACCGTAACCTCCCTGTATGACATGTTTGGTGACTGTTACCTCCCCGTATGACATGTTTGATGACTGTAACCTCCCCGTATGACATGTTTGGTGACTGTAACCTCCCTGTATGACATGTTTGGTGACCGTTACCCCCCATATGACATGTTTGGTGACTGTAACCTCCCCATATGACATGTTTGGTGACTGTAACCTCCCCATATGACATGTTTGGTGACTGTAACCTCCCCATATGACATGTTTGGTGACTGTAACCTCCCTGTATGACATGTTTGGTGACCGTTACCCCCCGTATGACATGCTCGGTGCTTTCTGGCACCCCGGGGTCATTTGGAGTCTGGCTCCCGGTTCCTGGAGTTCTCTGCTGAATGTCTCCCCACACCCAGCTCCGTTCCTGGCAGCCTGAGACCCTGGCAGAGTTGACGTGTGCAGGGCCAGTCCGCTGGGTCACCCTGGGGTCGCCGATGTGTCCCCTAGGGGAGGACCCCCACGGTCTGCAGTTTTCCGCGGCACACCGTGTGATGTGAATTTCTGATCATCCCCATTTCCGGGAACGAGCTCCCCGTTTTCCTTCGAACACACCATCTCCGTCGGTGCCCAGAGCGGAAGGCGTGTACTGTTATGAGCACATGCTCCTCAGAGAAACCTCATACCTTTACGGGATCACTACTCCCTAATTCCATGGGAGTTTTCCTTCTGGGGTTTTAGTTTTTCTTTTCTTTCTGAAGCAGGACTTGCCTGCTCTGGGGCATTTTTAAAGAGGGTCAAAGCACCCACACGGTGTGTTCTTCAAGCCCAGGAACCAAGCGGGGGACAGACAGGCGGTCGTCACGGCCGTAGACGAATGAAGGGGCGAAGGAAGAGAGACACAAGCGTCTCGTAGCTGTCTTCTCCCCAGTGCACAGCCCAGCTGGCATGTCACTTGGGCTGGGGGCGTGGGGGTGAGCAGAGACGCCAGAACCGGTTAAGTGACTTGGATACAGTGTAGACGGGACAAGGTGGGCTGAGGAGCTAGGGGTGGTCCCAGGATTTACGGGGAGGGCAGTTTATTCCACTGTCAGCGACGCCGGGGACACCTGTTTCCTTACAGAGCTGGGGGTGGTCCCCAGGATTTACGGGGAGGGCAGTTTATTCCACTGTCAGTGACGCCGGGGACGCCTGTTTCCTTACAGATGGAAACGTTGGGAAGGAGAAAGGCGGACTTAGACCAGACAGCGCGCGTGCCTGGCAGCTGCCGCCGGCGTGAGCAGTGGGCGTGCGTGACGGCACGGGGCGAGGGGCACCTACCGCGGGCAGGATCTGTGACTGCGAGATGATGCTGTTAGGCAGGCTGTTCTGCCTGCTCTCGGTCGTCACCTCCGCCCACGTCACCTGGAAGCCCGTCATGGGCTGGGGCAGGCTGGCCTTGGCCATCTTCCACGCAAAGTGGCCCGTGACGTTCCCGTCCAGGATGGCGAAGGACGCGGACAGGTTCTCCGGCTTGGCCAGCACTTTGGAGGGGAGGTGGCCTGTGTGGTGTGAACACGGACCGGGCTTAGGGACAGGGGCCGAGCAGAGGTGGGGCTGGCCGACGTGGGGGCAGGTAGCGGCCTGAGTCTGGACGCGTGCTCTCAGACCATCAGCGGTGGGACGGGTGGGACCCTGGGGGAGCCGGCCTCTGTCGTGGCAACTCTGTGCCAAGTGCTTCTAATCCTCTGGGGCTGCGTTTAGAATCCGGCTTGGCGGAGGGGAGACAGGAAGGATGCTGGAGTCTGGGAAGACCTGGCCATTGCGTGGAGAACACCACGGCTGCCGCGGGGAGGGCACACACTGACGGTGTCACGGAGGGACCGTAGGGCCTGCCCTGGAGAGACCTGGGGTTGTCCCCCTGCGGGAAAGGGGCTTCGTGGGGACAAGGGGTGGGGGAAGGTGCGGCTGAGGAAGGTGTGCACAGGTGCCCCACACAGCCCAGGACAGGGAGGAACGTGAGCAGACGCACACCCCACACAGCAGTCTCAGCAGCAGAGTCTCAGCATCTGCTCCCCCGGACAGTGGTGCCAGCAAGGACGCCGGCCCCGGGGTGTCACATGGCAGGGTCCTGCAGACACCCGGTGTACACAGCACCTCCCCCCGGCCGCCCCCTGCAGTGTGGACGGGGCACCCCGTGGGCAGGGCGCTGTGAGAAGGCTGGAACTGTGTGCGGAGCGCGACCTCGCCTGCGCACGGCGCTCGGTCCCACGCACCTGCGTCCCCGGGGCAGCGGCCGAGCGCTCGGCTCTTCCCCTTGAGCGCGGAGCAGGGCGGGGTCCCGAAGGAAACCGAGTCCGCCTTGACGGGGCCCTTGGGCCGCAGGGGCTGCACGATCACCTTGTACTTGCAGGAAAATGCCAGGTCCTGCAGGACGATGTGATTTTCCTAGAGCGAGAGAGGGAGGGGGGGAGGCGATAATTCTCATTAGGGGTAAAGAAAGGATTTCCCGACACGTGGGGTGGGTGCCGTGCGGCGTGTGTGAGGCGTACAGGGGACCCGGCGGGCTGATGGCCCCCCTGCGCCCTCCCCGGGAGCACAGCCCGGAGCCCCAGCCGGGCGCAGGAACGCGTCCAAGCGGCCCAGCCGTCAGGACCAGCGTGGGCGGCCGTGCGGGGCCGCAGCACAACCTATTCCTTCCCGAGAGAGAAGCGCTCCCTGGGGCTGCTCCGCGACTCGGGCTTGGTTCACCCACGGGGACGTGGGAACAGGAGGGACAGGAGAAACCGCTGTGGATTCGGGCTCCGGGAGCGCAGCCCGGGCACAGGGAAGAGGGCGCTTGGGGTGTACCCACCCGTGGGTGCCACGCTCGCCCAGTCCACTGGCAAGTCGCCAGGACGGGGTCAAAGCGGCGGGTGGGGGCCTGCTGTCCTTGGGGGAAGGGCAGGAAAAGTGTGAGACGAGAATTCCCATAAGAAGGCGCACGGCTCAATGCGGAGGAGAAGCCACGCTGCGTGCCCAGGGTGGGGCTGGCCCTGCGTGTCGCGGTGCCAGGGCCAGCTAGAGCCAGAGCGCAGGGCACACCCACGGGGCGGAAAGCGAGTCCCCCCTGCTGTGGCCGTGGGAATCTGTGGGGCTGTGCTCGGGGCGGTCTGCGCTCCGCAGGGAAACGTGTGGGAACTCCCCACTACCTGCGGACACGCGCAGGCCGGCACCTGGCGGACGGGAGAGCGCGGTGGGGCGGGTAAGGGAGCCGCGCACCAAGGCAGCGTGGGAGCGAGGGGGCCGCTCCGGGTCATGGGGACAGAGGAGTCCTAGGCCTCAGCACAGCTTTTTCAGGACTTGAGTCTTACTTCTACAGCTACGCACACGTGCTCAGTAGAGACTCGTGGTCACCCCGAGTTTGTAGAAGGGCCACGCCTGGGACGTCTACCCCGGAAAAGCAGCCAGGCGAGTCCCCTGCCAGGAGCCAGAAACAGCCTCCCCTGCTCACAGAGCGTTTACTAAACCCTGGTTCTGTTTACGTATTTCTCCGCCTTTTCTCCACGTACGTGTCCTCCTTTTATTTTTTAAATTTATCGTTATTGTTGAAAGTATTACAGACGTGCCCCCTTTCTCCCCAGGGGCACCCTCCTCCTTTTTAAAGGTCTGTTTCTTGCTTTCTTTCTTTCTTTCTGTCACACACCTTAGGAAGAGGTCGAGGATAAAGGAAAAGGACCGTGTGGCAGCACAAGTCCCATCGGGTAAAAAGAAACTCCAGTGTGTGTTTCTGCAAAGCCAGGCCGTGTTTTCGCTGACGGTCTTCAAGTTATGTGCTCAGACAGGGTCCTAAAAATACTGCCCTTGTTGCTTCAGAAAATATTCAGAAGACAAATGTCCTAGTTAAATCTCACATGTCAAAACACTCGACACGTGGGGCCGCGCCACGGGGACGTCCACGGGTCCCGCTGTGTGGCCATCAGTGGCTGTCGCAACGGCGGGCGTGGCCTAGCGCCCCCTACGCGTGGCTGGGGTGTGCTGACTGGTGTCTGAGGCCCACTCACACCCCTCCTCGTTAGAACAATGTACTGAGTAGTACTGACAGGTGACAGTCCCCGCGGACTTGAATGACCTCTGCACCTTCAGAGCCCCAACATGGGGGCGGGCTGCACGGACAGGTAACGTCTGTCATTCCTGGATGACTCGGTGGCACTCACGGACGTGGCCACGTGAGACACTCAGTCACAGGGTCGGTAGAACTTCACTGGGAAAGGAATACTGCGAGATCTCACTGCCAAGTGAAAATTCAGAGGCTCGTTCAAAGCGTTCGTGCAGTGAAGAGGAAAACAGCCCCAGGGCATCCACGTGACCTGGGTGTTCCTGGGTGTCTCCTGTCCGCACTGGGGACCTGCCCCGGGTGACGCAGAGTAACCTCGAGGCAGCGCCGTGGATGGATGGAAGGAGGAGGGGACAGAGGGACCCTCTGCGTTCAGTGTTCCCCGGGGCCTTTGCTCAATAGCGAATTTGTGGGAACAAGGTATCCCTGGGACACACCATTGTCACACCCTTCGGTCCAGTCCTACACACCTCGAAGGCGTCCAACGACCATCCCGCATCGAGCGGTGGGACCGTCGACTCACCTGGGTCATGCTGGACGCCGCCTCCGGCCTGGTGCTGTCGTTGTGGGCACAGACTTCCGGAAACCAGTGCACGTGGTAACGAGTCACGCCGGGATCTGTAACGGCAGAACACACACACGGACCGCACACAGCCCGTTCTGAGACGTGACCCACAGGAAGGAGAACAGGCGCTGTGCAGGTGCGCCCGAGGGCACCCGCGCCCCGAAGGAGGTCCGCCGGACGTGCGAAAGCCTGGCTGTTGTCTCCTTACCAAGGCCAGAGTCGGGGGGAAGTGTAACCCACGAGCCCCAGGAAAACGTCTGAGATGCGAGGGCCGGAGAGAAAAGTCAGTTAGTGAAACCACAGCGAAGTGACTGCAGCGATGTCTGGCGAAGAACCTGGCCACGGTGTCTGTGTGAGTGACACTTACAGGACCAGCAACCCCAGGAGACGGTACCTTCGTTCCGGGAAGACACTCAGATCGCCAGTGTGGGAATCCGCCAGAGATCTGACGAAGCCGAGAGAGGCTACCGAACCCCCCACCCCACGCAAGGACAAAGCACCTCCAACACGCAGCCTGGCCCTCCGATGAGGCCTCCTGAGCATGGCTTGCCCACCCCCCACGTGCGCCCTGGCATTTCCCCCTGGTCCCTGCTGAAGGGTGACTTCACTCTCTCACAGGCAAGAAGAGCACCCCCTGTGCACAGCACACCTGCGGTCCCTGCCTTGACCTGGGCGACCAGGTGGAAGGAAGACAGAGTGGTGGCCAGTGGCTCTCGGAGGGTGGGAGAAGAGCCCTGGGCCGGCGGGCCCGTGCCTCACCCCGCTGCCTGCCGATTACCATCTGGCCCGAGTGCGCGCTCACGCCAAGCGTTTGATGGGTTTCGGAGGGGAACGTCTGGATGAATCGGTGCCTGTGGTGGGCACTGGCTCGGGGCTCTTTGGAACGAGAAGAGAAGAACTCTCCATCGGAGAACACGGGTAGCAAGCGGGCCGCACCGCTGTTCAGTGAAAGGGCCTGCACTCGAGGGAGGCTCTGACGTTCCCACGTAGACATCAAGGGTTGTTTTGTGAAAACAGAATTATATATCGTACACAAGCAGTGAGTGAACACGGGCCCTTTGATGGCGCAAGCTGCCGTTGCAGGCTCAGGACGGAAGGAACCACCCGGGAACAGCTGCCTTTCTGGGTCTCCACACGAGCAGGGTGGACGCACCAGGGCCCACACGCACGCACGGTGAGACACAGGCGAGCCGGGGGCGGGCGCGGCTGCAGTCCCTGTCCCCGCAGGGCTGGGAGTCGCCGAGAAAGGCGTCTCCATTCCTGCAGCTGGGAAATTATTATACAGCTGAGTGTGTCATCAAGTCCGGGGGACTGGGCCTGTGGGTCCCCGGTGACTGCCCACAAGGGTTCTGGGAGGACAGGAAAGGTGCCCTGAGCGTGGACACGTGGTCACTGCCTCCGTCTGCGTGGGAGTCCCGGGGCTTCCTGCCAACAGTTCTCCACCCGGCGCTCTGCGGTGTTTCATGTGTTAATTTGGCTTTCTGATTGAAGATCAAAGGGAGATGGGATGGATATCATCTAAAGAAGAGGGCTACTGGGGAAACTCGCAATGCTAGACACGACTTGTTCCTAGTACACCGCCAAAGTGGCCCCGCGACGCGTGGAAATCCCCAACATTCGCAGAGCGACAGCAGAGTGAGTGATGGCACTGCTCCCGTTTGGATCCGTGTTCCTGCCACACGGCCCTGGCTCAGCTCCAGGGCTGCTGAGAGGGTGTGTCCGCACACACACGCGTGCACACGCACACACACGGAGCCGCCCGCTGTGCTCCTGGGTGCACCCAGAGTAACGCATCGCAGCGCCACGTTCTGTTCCTATTCACGTCATCCACGCATTTAATTCTGACTTGAAACCGATTGATACTGCAGCTCACACAAATTTTACATGGCTTATAAAACTGTTATTAAACTTAGTAATATGACTACATTAATATGTGCTTTTGAATTTAATCAGTGATATGGAAATGTAAATTTAATGAATGTGAGCGTGATAAAACGTGAATATTAATGGTCGTGTTGTTTTAGGTGCGGAGTGGACGGCAGCAGCCTGGGAGAGAATTCTGGAAGAACCAGCCCCAACATCAATGTTCGTCGCACGGGGGCGGCCCCCCTGAGTGAAAAAGCACTTTGGAGGAATCAGAGGTTTTTTAGAAGTGGATTTTTGAGCCCAGCCCATGTGGCTCAGTGGATTGAGCATCATGCCATTTACTGAGAGGTCCTGGTTCGATTCCCGGTCAGGGCACATGCCCGGGTTGCAGGCTTGATCCCCAGTAGGGGGCGTGCAGGAGGCAGCTGATGGATGTTTCTCTCTCGCATCGATGTTTCTCTCTCTTTCTCCCTTCTTCTCTCTAAAAAAATCAATAAAAACATATAAAAAAATAAAAGTGGACTCTTGAAAAAAAATATTTTGCTTCTGATTTTAAAATGCACGGGAGAGATAAAGACTGAAATGTGTGTCAAATCACCCTGAAGGCGCTATTTCAAGAATGAAAGTAAATACCCTAAGAGTCAACAGAAGAAGCACACGAAAGGAATTTATCCTGAAGGTAAATGTGCAAAGAAAAAGAATTTGTTCTAAGGACAAATGTTCATTGCAGTGGCAATGATAACACATTCTGAAGGGACCTAAATGTGTCTCTGTCAGGCCCTGGCCGGTGTGGCTCAGCGGTTAGAGCGTCGGCCTACGGACCAGAGAGTCCCGGGTTCGGTTCCCGCTAAGGGCACATGCCTCGGTTGCAGTCTGTCCCCTGGCCCGGTTGGGGTCGTGTGGGTGGCAGCCAGTCGATGTGTCTCTCTCACATCAATGTTTCTCTCTCTCTCTTCCTCCCTCTCTCCCTCCTGTTCTATCTGAAAATAAATGCAAAAAAAAATGTCCTCGGGTGAGAATAAAAAAAAAAAGATAAATGTGTCTCTGTAGGGAATAATGATACATTGGTGTGGTATCCCCACCAAGGTACAGTCCGTCCATGACAATACCGAATGCTCATGGAATGTTACCTGAAAACGTGTCTGTTTACACACATGTATGTACATACTCACATGCACGCACACTCTTGCACACATGTGCACACACATGCACATGCGTGCCTGCATACACATGTACACACATGTGCACTCACACTGAGTGACAAATAGAGGCACAGGAACCCCACTAAAATGCTGTTTCCATGAAATGATGTTTGAAGATAAGTGACTTTTCTCTAGTTTTAAAATTACTTCTGTATGGGTCTTTTTTAAAGTAAAAAACTAAAACCAAAGACTGCAGTGCAAAGCAATGACATTTTCAGTGCTGTGGTCACAAGATGAGCCTTCTAGGAAAGAAACAAGATGGACCAATGCCCCTGAAATGATCACATTTAAGCAGTTGACTCTTGCTGACCTCAAAATGTGATGTGGTCCCCGGGGGCAGGAACCCACTGAGAACTGAGAACAGCTTTAAAAAGTCTGTGTTTCCTGCCCTGGCTGGTTTGGCTCAGCAGTTAGAGCGTCAGCCCGCGGAACAGAGTCGTGGGTTCGATTCCAGCCAAGGGCATGTGCCTCGGTTGCGGTTCATCCCTGGCCCTGGTCGGGGTTGTATGGGAGGCAACCAGTCAGTGTGTCTCTCTCACGTCGATGTTTCTCTCTCTCGCTCTTCCTCTCTCTCTCCCTCCCTCTCACTGTGTCTGAAGATAAACAGAAAAATATCCTCGGGTGAGGATTAAAAACAAAAAGTCGGTGTTTCCCGGAGCTGCTCTATTCCTCAGCATCAGTGCTGTGGCTGCCCACGAGCCCCTCCCGAGGACGTCGACACCCTGGGCCATTCAAAGCCGAAGACTGACAAGCAGACGAGAGCTGGCGTACCTGCGGTCTTCTTCCAGTAGACCTTGGCTTGCAGCTGGTCGTCCTGGAAGAAGGGAGCACCCACCTCCAGCACGCGGCTGGGTCCTCGTCTCGGGAAAGGCGGCTGCGTCCGGACCACACCTTTTCTACTTTTGCCAAGTTGCTCTTCTGCAACAAAGTACAGCACCCCAACTTATTAGTCAAAAGTCATTACGAGTCCCCGCCGTCCGCCCCGGTGTGTGGGATTTCACAGCGATTCACTCGTATTCAGTGACGATTTTCAAAGGGACATGTCATGAAACTGCACCTTTTTTATGCTCAGGTGCTAACGCTCCCTGCGTGATAACTTGGAAGACCTAAAATTAGATGTGACCCCCAGAATTTCAGTGGGTGATCAATACATTCTCGAGCCTCAAAGGGGCTCACGGAAGCAAGAGGTCTTTCTCATTGCAGACGATTTTGCAGTCGTGAAGGAAGTTAACAAAATCATACGAAAATGATAAAGATCGCCTTTCAGAGAAGTACGGGTAAGACACGGGAGTACCTGCCACGCAGCCCTCAAGGGAAATACGGTTCAACCTTGTGAAGTAAGAGTGGAAATTGCATCCACCAAAGGTTTCCGGGGCGGTCAGCTGCCAGCAGCCCATCTCTGCGCGTTCAGACAGGGACGGACAGACATGCAGACTTCGACCAACATTAACATGAAATGGCCAGACACACGAGAAGATGCTCCACTCACTAATTATCACACAGATGCATATTCAGACCACAGGGAGAGATCCCCTCACACCTGCCAGAATGGTGACCCTCATTCCACAGACGACAAGTGCCGGTGAGGACGTGGGAAGGGGAGCCCTCGTCACTGCTGGGGGGAGTGCAGACTGGCGCAGCCACTGTAGAAAACGGTATGGAGGGTCCTCAAAAAATTAAAAATGGGCCCAGCTGGTGTGGCTCAGTGGTTGAGCATCGACCCTGCACCAAGAGGTCGCCAGTTCGATTCCCGGTCAGAGCACATGCCCAGGTTGTGAGCCTGATCCCCAGTGGGGGGCATGCAGGAGGCGGCCAGTCGATGTTCTCTCTCATCGATGTTTCCATCTCTTTCTCCCTCTCCCTTCCTCTCTCTCTAATATAAACGAAAAAAATATTTTTTTTAATTAAAAATGGAACTTACCTTATGACCCAGCAATTCCACTCCTGGGCATGTATCCCAAGAAATCCAAAACACAAATTTAAAAAGATCTCTGCACCCCTACGTTCCTGGCAATGTCATATGCAACAGCCAAGATGTGGGAGCAACCAAGTGACCATCGATAGACGGGTGGGTAAAACTTTCAGCAAATGAAATGAAACGCAATGCCAGCGATCCATCCATCCATCCATCCATCCATCCATCCATCCGTCCATCTGTTCATCCATCCGTTCGTTCGTTCATTCTGTAAACAGTTAGTGAGCACTTCCTCAGAGCCAGGCACGCAGCTGGGGCTGCAGACAGTCAGCTCTTCTGCCAGAGGGCGGCTGAGCCCCAGTGCACCAGGTGGGTACGCGGGCAGCGGCGGGACCGCAGGGAAAGGTCTGCCCCAGGCTGGGGGCGCAGCACCGGACGGAAGGACCTGCCTACGTCTCAGCGGCCACTGTGGCCTCGTCTTTGGAAAATCAACCAAAGACTTCTCCGGGAAAGGACTTACAAGAATGCATCCGAGGGTTGTTTCCATATGAGGTGGGACACTTTAAAAAGACAAGATGAGAACTTGTGGGCGTGCTTACTACGTTTAAGGTGAATTTTCCTGTGTCTGCTGGAACTGTGCAGCGACTCATTGTTGCAAGCAAGGGCAATAGAAAGCCCATCCAGAACGCTCCCGAGCCTTAGGTGCCCCATCTCCAACGGGACATGGGGACGCTGCTATCAGAGAAGTCCCCACGAAATATTTCTTTAAATCAGTTATGAAATGCAAACTGTATCTCACACTTTCTGGATTTGCTCTGCTTTCGCTGTTCTCTTTATTTTGCTGTTTCAATGTAGCTACCTCATTCCCACTGTGCCAGTCTTAACTGCTAAGGTCTGTTGGGCTCCCTGGTAACTATGTTTCGATTGCTTCAGCTCAGGGTTCCCGCGCACTTCCTCCTGCTGGTCCCACCCTCTCTGTCCTGGAAAAGCAAGCTCTCCTAGCTGACGACCCCGAGGTCAACGGAAAGAAACCCGTCTGCATCTTCCCAGTTTTAAATTACTATTTCCCCCTGTAATTTGTTCTTCCAACGACCAGCAAAAGACTTCACTTTCATCTCGCGTGGATTGCCACGGCCCGCTCAGCACCCCCACGGAGCAGGTGCTCAGTCCGTGCACACAGGGTGACAGGAATGGAGCCCCTGTGGACTGATGTCCCCAGAGCCGTCACTGAGGTGTGTCTGGGCTGCTGAGCTATGTCCGCCCAGGGGCCCTTGGCCTCGATGCAAGCGTGTTTGCCTAGGGCACCTTTCCCCTGTGGCGGCAAGGGGAATACACCTGTGTTCTGGTGAGCTCCCGGTGGCCTTGGAGTTACACGGTGACCTCTGACACCACTGGATTAAACTCTCAGCCGTCCTATGGAGACGACAGGCTCAGCACACCCTCCGGTAAAGGCTGGGTGGGAACAGTCCTGGCTCTGTGGGTCTCAGGGTCTCCCCCAGCACCTCCCCTGTCATCACGGCATAAAAGCAGCCACCAAAGAGTGCGCCGTGGGCCAGTGAAACGGACTGATAGAGGCAGACGGCCGGGGGCTGGATCTGTAGGCCACCGTCTGCAGACCCCCGAGGAGAGGGGCTGGCGCGCGCGTGGGAAAGACACACGCAGTAGGACTCCAAAACACTCAGGCCCGAGTCCAGTTTCACCCCACTGAAGAAGTAACAAAGGTGGGACTTGGTGCAGGGCCATCTCATGCCACCTTTATGCGTGTCACCACGCGCGGCTTCCTTTCAGAGGGCCAGGTGCACTTGGCACGGGTTAACCACAAGGGATCGGCAAGTCCCCAGCCCCCCCACCCCCTGATTCTCGAAGCTGCATGCTTAGAAAGTCTGCCCTGTGACGTAAGGCTTTTCTGCTTTCTGGATTCCAAGTGGCCCTTGGAGAGACCACAGGTGAGGCAGTGCTGGTCACACACTGATAAGAAGTGCGCTGTGGACATTTCTCTAATGCAGCTGAGAGGGTTGCCTTCTTGGGATGGGGAAGGGAGAGGGAAGATGGGATTAGTGGAGAGAGGACACCAGGGGGGTGAGGCAGGGCAAACGGGGGCGGGGAGCCCGGGTGCACCCGAGGGTGCCTTCCTGACCCCGATGCGGCAGACTCATCCACCAGGGGCTCTCTCGGGAAGGGAGTGGACGCTTACATTAGACTCATAGTTGGAATATTTTAGTTTCAATACTCCACACAAATGTTTGCACACTGAGAAACAGCTATTGGGCTTAAGGGTTCTTCACCCAAATGCAGTGAGCGCTTGAGGGGTTTCTCAAACCCACACGGGCAAGCGGTTGCCATAGCAGACGGGCGTCCCAGTTCTCACGTCTACCTGCAGAGAGGAAGGATGTGACAGGTGGGGGAGGGGCTCAGCCCTGCGAGCTGCCTCCCCCACCCCCACGCACGCTTCAGGCAACAGGTGCCCCTCGAGGCTCGTGGAGTGACGGAGCCATCCGCTCATGCACCGAACGCACGGCCTTTGGGAGGTTAACCAGCGCACCTCCATCGGCCGGGGAACACGGTGTCGTTTCAGCAGACGTACTGAATGGGACCTGAACACTGAGACCCGGCCAGCCTGAGTGGGACCTGAACACTGAGACCCGGCCTGCCTGAGTGGGACCTGAACACTGAGACCCGGCCTGCCTGAGTGGGACCTGAACACTGAGACCCGGCCTGCCTGAGTGGGACCTGAACACTGAGACCCGGCCTGCCTGGCGCAGAGCGCTTGGCGGAGGCTGCAGGTGGGGGAGGGGCAGGGGCTTCCCGCACGTTGATGGAGCAGGACCGTGGACCCCGCACCGGCTTCCAGAGCACAGAGCCACGGATTCGTGGCCGCCGCAGGGACCCCGAGAGAACGTCCGTGTTCCCACGCCCAGATGGGATTCGGTTCCGTGGATGTGGTTTCCCAGGCTGGGAAGACACGGTCTGCACCCCACCTGTGGGGTCGCCCCATGGAAGAGGAAGGAGGCTTCCGCCTTGGACCCCAGAGGACAGCGGAGGCACAGGAAGGGCTCGGGTGGAGCCGGGGGCCCCCGTGTGGGCCCCTGAGCGGAGGGACTCACACCATTCCGCACCCGGCGGGTTAGCGGGACACAGAGGTTCGTTCTCATGCGTGAGAGACGGAGAAGAGGCGGCAGCAGGCTACGGGGCTGCGTGAGGACGCCCCGGGGCGAGGGAGAAAGAGGGCCTTCGAGGGCTGTGGAGACCCCGCGGCGCGTGGGCGCCCTGCTGGGGCCAGACCAGGACTTTGTGGATGACGGTCCCTCAGCCGGCGGAGATGGGACTTGTTTCTCCTCGTCCGGGCTGTGGGAAGGAACGTGTTAGTAACGGGACTGTGCATCGCGTTCGTTTCTCGTCGGGAAGGATGGTAGTGTGTTGGAAGAAGCAGAGGAGAGCAGAAGGCGGCCGTGTTTTACACGGTAGATGAGATGCCACCAGCAGGGGTCACCGAGGGCTGGGCGCCGCAGAGGGTGCTGGTCTGACAGGAAGGTGGAGGCGGAGGACAGCACAGAGGGCGGGAATGTGGGGACAAGGCACAGGGAGACGAAGACGGGGCATCTGGTGAGCGGAACTCAGAAGGGGGGAAATCCCTCAGATAGTCCATCTTTCCCAAAGCACGGTTTGTACAGAACGGATATTGGACAAAGAGTAGAAACAGAATGGCTCGTTGGGACATTGTTATAATTTTACTAGAAAGAGGGGACCATGTCCTGCGAAGGGAAAAACTGGACAGCCCCACACGGACGTGGAGATGGGAGACGAAAGGGACTTGCTAAGACTTGGAGTGAGCAGGAGAGCGAGGAGCGGGAGGGCGCCCTTCCCGTCTCCGCTGGGACCGGAGGGCGGATGGTGGAGCCATTGGCAGCGGGAGCCCCTGGGACAGGAGCAGGTGAGAGGGAAATGCAGAGTTCCGGGTACGTGACACTAGGAATACCCGTTAGCGTGTGTGTGCGTATGAGTTTGCACATGGCTGCGTGTGTACATGCATGCACACACGTGTACATGTAAACACAGGGCACGTGTGCACTGCAGAATGCACACACAGTCTCACGGTCTGCACAGGCAACGTACACGTGAGGTCCGTCCGGTCGTCTGTAGGAGTAGACACCCATCAGCCGAGCCGCGTCATATTCCCAGGCCTACATGTCACTGATGGCTGAACAGATGCCTGGGTTTAAGAGCATCAGTGATGTGAGTACACACGGAGACGTTTCCATGACATCCTTCAGGTGACAGTGCTACTGCACCCAGAGAAAGTGGAACACGCGTCGTGTAATAGAACACACACACGGTATGCACAGAAACCGTACACTCCTCGAACCACCGAGTCCCCAGAGGGCTCCTCTCAGGCAGGTGGCAGCGTCCTGGAACCTTCGCAGCATCCTTGGTCCCAGGTGTCCCCAGGCGGCGGGTGACCATTACGAGCAGTGACTGTCCCTGGTTGCTCCAGCCCGAGCTCCCTAAACCCTAGCCAGCCCCTCGCACGCTCCTGTCCCCCTCCTGAAGTGGGCAGACGCCCTGGGCTCTGCCAGCCTGGGACCCACATCCTTGGAGCCCCAGACCAGCGCCCCCCTTTTAACCTGCCCCTTCCCAGAGACCTGGCAGGAGCCCCCTCGTGGCCCTGGAACCAGCCCCTGCCCACCTCCGCACAGCAGCAGGAACGCCTCGGACACGTCGGGCTCAGACACGGGTTCACATAAACTCCCTCCCGCTCTCGCTTCCAGGCAAACAGACCAGTTTAGAGAAACTGGGAATGCGGGAATCAGTACAGGCAGGACGCAGTCGCCACGCGGGGACTTGGGAGCCTTCAGCCGTGCTCACGAGCACTGTCAAAGCACCAGAAACAGCGTCTCCGTTTTAGGAGGGACGTGGCGGTCTGTCACAGCTCACCTGTGGGGGTTCGCCTTGGAAAACAGTGCGCATGAGCTGTGACCCTCAACACGGGCTAGACAGATGTGACGTTTCCTTGTCAGGTTTCGATCATGACACCAAACGACAGCACAGACATCAAAAGGAGGAGACGCGATTCTAAGACAAACCTGTCTCACCCATCGTCGCTGAGAGAATACAGTCACATGCTTGGGGTGTGACACTGACCCCGGGGAGATCCCAGACCACACGCTCGCCCTGCGTGGGACCCGCTGGGACTGCCCGGCAGGTGGGCAGGTCTCTGATGAACCGGAGGACACTTACGGCCATGGGCGGGGAGCGTGGTGGTGAAGCGCAGGACAACCTTGGCGCTCTTGAGACGCACCTGCCCCCAGTAGGCGACGGCCTGCAGTTCCACGCTGTAGTCGCTGTCCGGCTGCAGCCGCTGCAGGACCACGGCGTTCTGAGACTGTGGAGAGAGCGAGCACCGGCCCCATGGCAGCCGCCCGGCCTCCCAGCCCGAGCACAGCCCAGTGCCCCGCGCCGTGAGCGGACCAACCTCTCCTTACGCTCATTCCGCCCTCAACTCGACCTCGTGTTCATCGCTAAGATCTGGAAATCCAGCGGAACTAGGGGGCAAAATACGTTTCCTAGGAAGGCCCCAACATGTGTTTCTGACATTGTGTTCCCAGTCCTTGGGGCTGGCACAGGAATGAGGAATTCTGCCCCCGCCCCTTTCGAGAGACCGCCTCACAGAGAAGAGGGGGATGTTTGAAACAAAGTATCCGAGGCTCATATTGGCATTTGGTGGCCAATGTTCACCACCCCAGATGCCTCACTGCAAAAATGGTTCAGGGAAGATTTTCTGCCTTGGCATCTGGAGAACAAAGCATTCCAAGTTCTTTTAATCAACGAGAAAAATATATAGTGCATGCCCCCAAAATGTCTACACACTGATGCTCCAAAAATGTCTACACACTGAACAATTACAAACCCCACGGGGTTAAGTCTGAAAAGAAAGAAACGTCAGTTGAGTCGGCTGTTCGTGTGTATGCATTTTGGGGGGACACCCTGAATTGTTGAAGATGCATTTTCCACTCTACTGTTCCACTGATTGGATTGCAGGTGAAAACATCTTGCAACAGAAAGGCCATCAACGTTGGCTCTTCAATTTGCAGGGATCTCCAATAAACAAAACAAACCGACCTAAACGTCAGGGGCACCCTTTCTATGACGGGACAGGTGACGTGAAGATGTGTGCTCCTTGGATTTCTGCAGCTGGGACTGCCTTTTGGCTGTGAGCAGGTAGCAAAGGGGTGGGGACCCTTCCTCACGCACGCCCTGTCTTAGCCGAGCAGAGACCCCCGCTCAGATCGTCCGCCGGGAACTCCAGCGCCCCCGGCAAGCAGACCACACTCTTCCTCTGCCTCTCACTTACCCCGTCCGTGGTCATCCTCCGCTTCTTCTTCGTCGGGACGAGGGACTTGCTGCTGACGGTCCAGCTCCAGAAAACTTTGTAGTGATGCACGGGGAGGTCGGGCTCCTCGGGGATGTCCCAGACCAGGGTCACGGTCACGCTGCCGTCACTGTTGCTGGTGGAGTTGGCCAGCCGGAGGTTGACGGGAGCTGGAGGTGCAGACGGATCTGAAATCCAGGAGAAAGATGGGCCGGGTGACTCGAGTGCCGAGCAGGACACGACACGTGCATCTCTGTGCGAGTGCTGACCACGGGGACAGCGCAGGGAGCCGCCCCTCCCAGGTGCGTGAGCCTCAAACTAACCGTCTACCAATAGGGTCGCTGCACTGGGGTCACGTGTATAATATCTAGCCGAACCCTCCTAGACCTTTCCACACCACGACAACCCGCCACGGTGTCCCTGCACCGAAGGTGATCGGGCCTGTAAAACACGGTGAAATGCGATTGAAGTTGGCTGACTCTACACAGGCAAGCGGGATAGAACTGCCTTGGAAAATCCTGGGAAGGAGAAGAAGCCCAGGTTCACTGTCTTATCTCAGGCCCCGGAGCTTTGAAACCTCGAAGCTCCTAAGAACGAGCCCCAGTGATCGGCAGACACAAACCATTTTTTCATCCACATTGCAAAGCGGATGGCGTGCAGATAACATCCGTGTCTGTGACTTCACCGTCTCTGGTTTCTCACATAAACCAAAGCCGGCTCGGCTGTGAGGAGAGAGACCAGGTTCTGGAATTATGATGCTACAGATCTCCTCCTGAACATACATATGTATAGATTCATGACAGGATATATGGAAAGCGACAGGTCTTCCCTGTATCTTTGGACACAGATCAAGCAGGTGTAGAGTCCTCAGTGCAAATGGCTTACAGGTATGTCCAAGCCCAGCCCTGGCCGGTTTGGCTCAGCGGTTAGAGCGTTGGCCTGCGGTCCAGAGAGACCCGGGTTCGGTTCCCGCTAAGGGCACGTACCTCGGTTGCAGTTTGTCCCCGGCCCTGGTGGGTCATGCGGGTGGCAGCCACTCGATGTGTCCCTTTCACGTCGATGTTTCTCTCTCTCTTCCTCTCTCCCTCCCACTCTATCTGAACAAAAAATGAAAAAAATGTCCTCGGTTGAGGATAAAAACAAACAAACAGCTATGTCCAAGCCAAGACGTCTCCCCAGGAAAACTGTCAATAATTCCAATGATAATACCATCTGCAGAGATGCCAACCAATTCCAGCTCCCTGCATCTCAGGGGAGGAGATTACGGGGACAATGCCCCCATTGTCACTCCCAGGATCACGCGTGTTTTGGAATGATGGAAACGGGAATGATTTTCCGACGTCTCTCGCTTTCCTCTGAGATATATAAAGACTGGAGGTCTGGCTGGTTGCCTCCTTGTTAAAAATGAGAACATTTCCCAGTTGCTGTTTTAGGGATAAGCCAGGCGCATCACGCGGTGATGCTGACCTCGCAAGTCTTTTATTTTATTCTTTTTCTTTATTGATTTTAGAGAGAGAGGAAGGGAGAGGGAGGGAGAGATGGAAACATCGATGAGAGAGAACATCGACTGGCCGCCTCCTGCGTGCCCCCCACTGGGGATCGGGCCCACAACCTGGGCATGTGCCCTGACCGGGAATCGAACCGGGGACCTCTTGGTGCAGGGTCGGCGCTCACCCACTGAGCCATCCGGCCGGGCAGATCTAGCAAGCAGTAATGAACGTGCCAGACCTGCCGGTGCCGACCAAGGCTCCCTGGGCTGGAGCGGCGCATCCGTCTGTGTTCAGCTCCTCCTCTCCGCCCTCCTCGCTCGAGAGCAGCTACAGACAGTAAGCACACAAATGACCGTGGCTGTGTGCCAATAAAACTTTATCGGTAACAACAGAGAGCGGGCAAAATTTGGAGCATGGCCACAGATTGCCACGTCCAGAGGTAGAGTCTTTCAGAAGCAGGGACACGAGCTTTCTGAACCTTGGCGGGAGCACCGTGGCGGTAATTTTACCAACGTGTGGTTGTCCTTGGTCGATGACACGCTGGCATTCTGATCCCATTTTATGGATGAGGAGAGCGAGGGTCAGAGGATACTTCACTTGTGCAAGAGTGTCGGGTGTGAGGGTGAGATCCATACCCGAGACACTGCTCCCGGACACCTCCATCTGAGGCTTAAGTCAGAGCCTGTCTCCCATGTCACAGCCCCTTCTGCTCGGCTGGTCCCCTGTTCACAATCTCCGCCCTTATCTGCAGGAACACGGCTCAGGGAGCAGAGACAAGCACGCTTCGGACGACAACGGGAGCAGGCAGGCTGCACCGGTCCTGCTTGCCCTCGGTGTGGGTGACGCCCAGGGCGATGTAGCACAGGGAGCCGACTCCCGCCTTGGAGAGAGCAGTGGCGTTAGTTAATCCCGGCTGACGGTGCGTTCGGTGGAGGAACGCAGAGGTTTCCGAAAGACAGACTTAGGGTTTCACCCTCTGGGCTTTGGTGGTGAAAACCAGGAGTGACCAAGGGACCCACGGAAGGTTCGGCACAGACGCACGGCTCTGAGCCCACGGTGAGTCACGTGAGCAGTAAAATCACGCGTCACCCTTGGAGAGGTGTAGGTCTGTGACTGCGCTGATCGGAAATCTCACAGGGGCCCTGGCCCGGGAGCTCGGTTGGTTACTGTGTCATCCCAACGCAACAAGGTTACGAGTTTGACCCCTGGTCAGGGCACATACAAGAATGAACCCATGAATGTGGGGAGGAGCAACAAATCGATGTCCGTCTGTCTGTTTCTGTCTCTCGGACCACTCCTGCCCATCCCGGCAGAAATCCCAGGCTCACTGGGAGTCAGGCTGCTCCAGGTTCTCAGACAACACTGTTTGTTAAATACGAGCCCCCACCCCCTGCAATGAACAGGATGCAAAGGACAGTAAGGACAGCAACCATTATAAATGAGTGAAAATCGTAAAATACATACCAATATTTCTAAAATCATAGACAAATATATACATGTGCATATTTGCATACACACAAGCTATAGGAGAACAGTATATGGTTTAAGAACATGAATGTTGATTTGGGTATTTATGTATTGGATTTCCTTAAATGAAGCTTTCCATACATCAAACTCCCCACTGAAATGCATCATGGGAATATCTGTTAAGGTATATAACATGGTCAAGTACAATTGTGTTTTAAAAGCCATGAGAAAACTAGTCACTAAGTCTCCAACGAAATAGAGGCTGCTTTTAACATTGAGACTTTTCTTTTCTTTCCAGACTTGGCAGTTGGGAGAGAGTCCCTTTCCGCGTTACAAAGCAGACATCACCGGCAGGACGGGACACCCACCGCACGGACGTCCTTGAGAAGCCTCGGAGGCTGCACGGAAGGTACATCACCAACTAGTCACTAGTTTCACGGGTGTGAACGGCGGAGTCCTGCTCATTGCAAGTGGGCCCCCCAGAGCAGCTGTGGACAAGCACAGTCCCGGCCGCCATGGAGCCAGGGGCAGCTTTAAGGGTGCACGGACATGCTGTCATGTACACACAAATCGCATCGATGGATGCTTCCAGCTGTCCAGACCAGGCTGCCCGCTCCTTTCCCCTTTTTAAAAAATATTTAAATTTTTTATTGTTGAAAGTATTACAGATGTCCCCCTTCCCCCCCCCCATTGACCCCTCCTCCCCGCTCCCAGCCCCCTCCTGCTGTCCCCCACCTGATGTCTGTGTCCATTGGCTGAGCATATGTGCATGTAAGGTCTTTGGTTTATCTCTTCCCACCCTCCCACACCCCATCCCTCTGAGGTTGGTCAGTCTGTTCCCTCCTTCATGACTCTGGACCTCTTTTGGTCAACAGCTTATTTTGTTCATGCTGTTCCACAAATAGGTGAGATCACGTGGTACCTGTCTTTAGGGGCACGGCACTTGCTTGAGGATTTGTTGACGGCGGCCCTTGTGGCAGGTGTGAGGTGACACCTCACTGTGCATTTCAGTCGCATCTCTGACGATCAGTGACGTGGAGCATTTCTCCATGTCTTCTGGCCATCTGTGCGTCCTCTTCGGAGAACTGTCTGTTCAGGTCTTCTGCCCATTTGTTAACTGGGTGGTCTTCCTGGTGTTGAGTCGTACGGGTTCTTTGCGTATTTTGGAAATGAACCCCTTATCAGAGGAATAGTTACTAACACCGTGCCTCCTTTCACGCCCTCGCGGGATTCCGTTCGTGAGCCTATTCGTCCGTTTCCTTTAAGCCACAGTTCCGTTTATTGGACACGCTCTGTGACAGACTCGTCTGGATACAGAGACGAGAGAAACAGCGGGCCTTCTCGGGTCCCGACCTCATTCTCCTGTTCTGAGCTATTTCAGGGCACATCAGCTCAACTTCGAAATGCCAGCCTCCACCCCCGAGCCCTCGTCCGCACCCAGAGCGAGCCGTGCCCTCGAGCAGGACAGACGGGTGGGGACAGCTGGCACCAACGGCTGAGTCCCCATGGGGACGAAGCTCGTGCCCACCAGGGTGAGCGGTACGAGAACATAGTCTCCATGTGCGTCCTTCTCTTTCTGTCCTTCATCCCTTGTCACTCACCCTCATTTCCTGGATCGCCTCCCAAAGAAACCCCTTCCACTCAACGTCTGGGGCTGTGGGAGACGCCACCCTGTGACGGGTCACCTCCGTGTGTGACGTCCCTGTGAATTCCACACCTCGTGTCCTGATGCTGCCCGGGGTCTGTTCCAGGTGGAACAGAACGGGGAAGTGGGACCTCAGGACCTGGCAGGTGCGGGCTGGAAAACCCTTCTCCGAGGAGACAATTCCCCACGCGCAGGCCTGCCACCGCCCTCTGTGTTAAAGAGGCGGAAAGTAGGAAGGGACAACTATTTATTAGGCTATTAAATGATTTGTGATTTTAATGTTTTAGTGTTGAAGCCAATTTTCTTTCTCACGTACCACAGTCAAAGACAATACAGAGGATTTAAATACATAAATGTAGAAATTAGCCCAAGCTCTGGTCTTTCCGCTGCCGGTGGAAATGACAGCTTTTACCCATTCTATGATCATGCTTGTGTTGTTTTTCCAGGGAAAGTTAGGGGTTAACAATAAAAATATCCACAAATGGTATTCATCTCGAAAAGAAGAAGCATGAAACTGAGTTACCAATTTCGGACCAACTCAGAAGTGTCTATAAAAATAAGTATTCTAAGGGGTTAGGAATAAATTTTGGGAAACTCAATGTGTTAAAAGGAAATCAGCTTACTCGGTAGCCAAACCGTTCTAGCAAACCACAGAGTAATTTTGCATTCAAACATAACCATAAAGAAGAGAATTACAAGAATTTTGGTTTTTCCATGAAAATCAGGATTAGAGCCCTTGCATACCAGGCAGCCAGCCTAAACTAAATGAAAGCCATTTTGTCAGGTGGTTTTTCTTTTTCTATTTGATTTTACGTTTGTTTTCAAAGGTGTTCATGGTGGGTGAAAAATAATCCCTTCCCCTCTCTTTGCCCAGTCTTAAATGATCAAGGCAGGCCTTCTTCCCAACTCAAATGCACTAGGTAATTGCTTATCCTTTGGGCGGAGTATTCTTTTGGAGGCCACAATCCTTTTATAAGCAGTGTTAACCCCGAGAAGACTTACAACTGGTATAGTTTCAGTTCTGGAGTATGGCAGGAATAAATGGGCTTTTATGAAATAAAAAGGCACCATTGGCTGAAAGACTGCAGTTACCGTTAAAAGGTTAAGACATGGTTAGTCTGTTTCCCGCTTTTATAAATATACCCAGACTCCATCATCTCATGGTGAGGGGCGCCCAGACTTTTCATCCGTGCCCTTGCGTAGGCCGGAGTGTCGGCACAGAATTCACTGGAGGACCTTCTCTGCTTCCAATGAAAAGGCAGCTTGGAAAGTGGGGGTATAGAGCTCCGATAAACAGAGGAAGACGCTTCGTCCAGGACACGTCTAAAGGGTACTTAACTGTTCACAAGATGCCACCACATTCTGATAGGGTGGACGTTCAAAACCAGCAGTGGTAAAGTAGGCACAGAAGACACAGAAGAACAGCTGTCTCTGCGCTAATGTTCTCCAGTGAGCCAGGAAGGAGCCTACCAGAGTGACGAACTGTCCTGAAATGGGATGGTTGCAGCACTCCGCGAATAGTAAATATCACTGGATTATGTACCCTCAACGTGAGTGAATTTCATGGTATGTAAGTGGCATTTCGATAGGATTGTTCCGCCCTGGCTGGTTTGGCTCAGCAGTGAGGGCGTCGGCCCGTGGACCAATGAGACCCAGGTTTGATTCCGGCCGAGGGCACGGACCTCGGTTGCAGTTTGTCCCTGGCCCCGGTTGGGGTTGTGCGGGAGACAAACAGTTGATGTGTCTCTCTCACATCAATGTTTCTCTTCTCTCTCCCTTCCTCCTACTCTATCTGAAGATAAATGGAAAAATGTCCTCGGGTGAGGATTTAAAAAAGAAATGATGGTTCCTTTTCCCCCCAGTAAGGCTCTTTTGTACGTTCGATGAGATTTGAGCATGATTACAAAGATGCGGTCAACGCTGCCGCACCCATTCGACGGGTCCTGGAGGAGATGGCTTCCAGCGCTCACCGGATCTGTTCTACTCCCACTTTCCGACACGCGTCTGCACTGAAAACCGCATAGCATCTCCCGTGGATTCCGTCCAGACACGTTTGGTCGGCAAGACGCACAGAAGGAAAGTTGGATTCTCGGCGTTGGGTGGATTGGTAACCGCGGGCCGTGGGACATTTTAACAGCGGCCGCAAGGCTTCAGAAAACGTGCTTGCATTAGACATAACCCATTCACATTCTTGGGCGCAGCTCTCGTTCTAGGCTGTTAAGGTGTAACGAGAAGGACTGAGCCAGCAGGGCCGTGCCGCGCCCCAGGACGGATGCCCCATCAGCCCTCGACAAGCCCTGGGCACCGGCCAAGGACCGCTGCTGGGATGGCGCCCGACGCGCCGAGGTCCTCAAGGTCGGTCTGCAGAGGCTGAGAACGCCTTTCATCTGAGGTCTGCGCTTGCAGCTTCACCCGAGAGAGAGCGCAGCCCGAGCCCACGGCCGCCGCCAGACGGTCACACATTTGGGCCGCAGCGTGCCCACGACACACTGGCACGTGAAGGTCACGCTGAGGAACCCTCGAGCCCTTCACTGGTCCTGGCGTCCCGGCCTGCCGCTCACTATTTACTTCACGTGCCTCTCCGCACCATGGGGCCGGTCGGAGACATCGTTTTAAGACAAGGCTTGAGGCCTTTAGTTATAATTTCACTTTAAATCTTGCTCAATGTATTGACCTCAGTGGGGGGGGGGGCTGTTGTGAAAGTTTTTTTTTTTTAAAGGAAGAGTTAAACGTTTAACTCTTGCTTGCCCTGGCCGGTGTGGCTCGGTTGGCTGGAGCGTCATCCAGCGCACCAAAAGGGTGCCGGTTCGATTCCTGGTCACGGCACATACGTAGGTAGGTTGTGGGTTTGAGCCCCGGTCGGGAGGCAGCCAATTGATGCTTCTCCTCCTCTCTCGCCTTTCCTCTCTCTCTAAAATCAATAAAAACATATCCTCAGGTGAGCATTTAAAAAAATCCTACGCCCAGCCGGTGTGGCTCAGTGGTAGAGCGTCGACCCATGCACCAAGAGGTTGCCAGTTTGATTCCCGGTCAGGGCACATGCCCAGATTTGGGGCCAAATCCCCAGTGGGGCGCATGCAGGAGGCGGCCCATCGATGTTCTCTCTCATCAATGTTTCTATCTCTCTCTCCCTCTCCCTTATTCTCTCTAAAGTTAATAAAGAAAAAACATTTTTTTTTAACCCACAACATAGTCTGTAAGAGAACCCAAATATTAAATCGTTCTGATGGCAGGTTTTCCCTAGAGACCTATGGTTATGTGGAGAGAGGGGCCAACATTACGCAGCAAGAAACGGACCGACTGGCTGAAACGTAGTTTCCCAATGTTGGTGTAAAAGTGACGATTTCCAGCGGCCAGTTGAAACCTTTCCACAATGCAAGACATGTGACTGCTGTCAGGTCTTACGTCGTGCACTAAGATCACAAGGCGGTTTGGTTAAAATAAACCCACGTTCGCGTCCGTGAAGAGGCTGGCTCCCGGTTAGGACACGAACACGGGTTCATCCACGTCCATGAGCCGGGCAGGTGGACACCTGCTTCAGAAAGCTCACAGACACCCACACAGCGGAGACATGAACTCGCAGGTGCTGTGAGTATCTAGTGAGATCGTGTTCAGCTACCACAGACCAGGAAACGGACTGTAGTTAGCATTCATCGGCGTCCACGGGGCTTTCGGGACAGCAGTGGGCGTGGAACGGAAGAAACGACACACGGGGAAGTGACTGGAGGGGACTCCGTTCTGGGCGTCTGACACCGAGGACAGCAATTCGCACTGAGTGTCACCATCGTTTCCAGAAGCTGCAGACGCTCACGGGGCCCTAACTAAACCTTTCTCTCCAAAACCTAATGCCAGGGTGCTCGACAGAGACCCTCCCAGGCAGGACTCTACAGAGCTGACGGTGGCAACGCCCAAGCTGAGACCACCCCATCGTGCTGTCCTCTGCATCGTCCCCAAGGCACAGCCAGGATGCCCTTGGTGGGCGTTCACAGGTGCCCTCAAGCACACCTGGCCCCGTTTGCCAGGAGCAGCAAGCCACCGGGTGGCCAACCACAGACACGGGCATGGACACACGATGAGTCTGCATTGCAGGTGTGTCCAGGAGGGAGGTAACGGAGGGAGGTGAGGGAAGGAGGTGAGAGTGCGGGTGGGCGGTGAGGGTGCGGGAGGGGAGTGAGGGTGCGGGCGGGAAGCAACACTGACCTCTGGACGAGCGGAAGTGTTTGCTGGGGGCCGTGAATCCCCGGGTCCCGTGTGCGTTGACTGCAGCCACCCGGAACTGGTACCACCGGCTGGGCCGGATGTCACTCAGCTGAACCCGCTCATCTGTGGTCTGAGGAGGAGTCCCAAAGCACAGAGAACCCTTTTATGCTAACACATTGACTGGGGCTGTTTTAAAAATACACTAACTCATTGGCCAGTGCGACTCAGCCTCGCCTCCCCAGACCCCTCTGGACAGGTGCGTCCAGTGGTCAGCTGTGAGCAGAGCTGGGAGGGATCAAAGAACTCCCAGGAGACTCCCCATCACCTAAATCTGTGCACAGACCTGTCACCCCAAAAAGCTGAAGATCCCTATAAGCCAGGCCTTTTGACAAATGTCTGGGCTATGTTTAAATCTGGAGACTAAACACAACATTTGAGGGATGTCAGCAATGATTATTCAAACGAGCCAATATAAATCAGGACATTACGGAGAAGAAAATAAACTCACCTTTAGGGTACAGAGCAAAGGCCTAAGACACCTGCAGGCCCAAGGTAATCTGGGAAGGAAGCGTGAGAACGCACACCCTTGAACAACCCACTTTCTGTTGTTGTCATTTTCTGTCTTTTTAAATTTGAGTAAATGACGTAAGACACGGAAGGACCTGTCAGGTTTGCGAAGGGGGAGGTGTGTTCATGCATCTTTGTCCAGTAGAAAGGCAGACAAAAACCAGACACTGGGGACGACCCGTAGTGTTGACTCTCTCCACGGCTACCGTCCCAACATATCAAGTCACTCGACAGCCTTCCCTCATCCCTCCTTCACGGAGCGAAGGGGAAATCCACCTGCCGTCAGCACTGTTCCCTGGGAGATCTGAAAACGCCTGCCTTGATGGCAAGGAATCAGTGCTCCAGCTATGCCCTGTGCCGAACCCAACGCAGGGCTCAGTGGATGAAGATCGGAAGTTGAACTGAGCTAACCCGCTCTCAGTTTAGAAGAACTTATCAAAAAGAATTGTGGCATTGCCCTGGCCGCTTTGGCTCAGCGGTTAGAGCATCGGCCCTCGGACCCAAGAGTCCCAGGTCCAATTCCAGCCAAGGGCACGTGTCTCGGTTGCAGTTCGTCCCCGGCCCCGGATGGGGTCATGAGGATGGCAACCAGTCGATGTGTCTCTCTCACATCAATGTTTCTCTCTCTCTCTCACTCTCTCTCCCTCTGTCTGAAGATAAATGTAAAAATATCCTCGGGTGAGGATTTAAAAAAGAAAAAAAAAAAGAATTGTGGCATCTGTTCTAATATCTAAACGAAGCTAAACATTTCCGCAATCAAAGACAGAATACGAACTCTTAACCGTGGCTTTCTGCCTCGTTTGGTAGAATTTGAGACAACAGTTTCTCCGACTTCACCACTTAGAGTGTTCGCCTCGAATTTAGAAACCGAAGTCAGCATGGTCTCCACAGTGCTCAGCAGACAAAGGAGGACTGCATGTGGGAACTGTCAAAAAGTGGAAGTGATCATTCAAGATTTTCCCTCTCTCCAAAAAACAAGGGATGAAAGAGATGAGCTAATCATCAGTTCCCTTCATGAGTCTTCAGATAATTCAGACAATGTACAAATGACGTGGTGCCATTGCTTAAGGGAGCTCAGCATTTAAATCAAAGAGAATTTTAGGCTGAATTCTGAACACGTCTATGTTTTATTAAAGTAAATTTTTTTTCTACCAAATAGGTATAGAATAGAATTATTAAATTTATGTGACCAGCCCGGGCGGTGTGGCCCAGTTGTTGAACGTGGACCCATGCACCAAGAGGTCGCCGGTTCGATTCCCAGTCAGGGCACATGCCCAGGTTGTGGGCCCGATCCCCAGTGTGGGGCATGCAGGAGGCGGCCAATCGACGTTCTCTCTCATCGATGTTTCTATCTCTCTCCCTCTCCCTTCCTCTCTCTCTGAAATCAACAAAGAAAAAAAAATTTTTTTTTTTAATTTATGTGACCAGGGTCCCCCCGACCCCCACCCAATTTAAGATGTTTCTTTCACATCAAACTTCTCCTTTATTTTAGAATCTTTAAATTATTTTCGAGTTTCTCCTTTTGGGAGGCTAGTACTATTGAGCAAAGACCCAAATTGCCCTCCCAAATACCTCAAGACTAACACTGATTTTATTTTTTTGGAAAGACAAGAATGGGAATGTTGTTGGAGGAAAATGATCTGAGACACTGTCCCAGGAGAGGTGCGTGTGGGGAAGGCGTCTGTGTTGCAAAGTGTCTTACAGCTGGTAGTGCGTTTATCAGCTCTTTAAAAGAAAGAAAATATTGTGCTTTCCTCCTGCACAAGACAGAGAGGAAGGGCTCCGCTGAGATGAAGGCCGGCGTGTGGCCGTCCAGCTGGGCATCGTGTGGCAGTGAACCAAGGCGCCGCACAAAGCACTTGGCAGAGATGAGCCCTCGGCTGCTTCCCACTAAGTCTGGGACGTGAACTCAGCCTCAGAGATTCAGAAACAGAAGAGAAGCCATTTCGACGATCAAATATCCCATTCACTAGTCCTAACTGGGTTGCGTTTCTGATACTCTAGTCGGTTGTAAGCTTATCTCAAGGAAATGTAGTTCCTGAAGGAAATAAATGTCAGCACTCAGATTAGAAAATTATCTCCCTTCCACATGGATGTTGAGCAACATAAGGCGATAGTCACGTTTCTAGATGTATTGGTCACCCCTTCTCTCAGCAGAGGCCCCCAGTGAAATTATTGCAGGCTATTTGGACTCAAGTGGAGGGAGGTAATTTGGTATCTGCAGGTGTGCAGCGGGCATTCCCTCCAGGAAAAGCGTCTCTGAGGCACTCACCTGAGCTACCGTCTGCCAGTGCGTGGCGTCATCTTCGCTGGGATGGAGGCCGTAATTCCACCTCCTCTGTACCACGTACATCACAGGCTCAATGGAGATGTTGAATTTCGAGGACCACCTGATCTCCAGCTGTCCGGACTGCAGCTCTGTAAATCGTAACTCCTTCCTGGGCTTCAGGGGGACCCCTACAACAAGATTACAACCATGTGCGTGGGACTCCGCCTGAGAGAGGTGGAGGAGGAGGAACCGCAGACAAATCCCACCTACCGAGGAGGACGCACCTCTTCCTTTCGTATCAAGGCTTCACATTGGAAATCTCTGACACAGAGGTCAGACCATCCCATTTCTGCAGAGCCTGACCCCTGTTCCTTTAGCTTTCTCGCCTTTTAAGAAGGTCTAAATTGATTCCTGATGCCCGCACCCCACCCAGTAATCTGAAGAGCAATGTGTTTCTGTGGGTTCTTCATGTCACCAGGTTGCATCGAGCGAGGTTACCATGGAATTCACAGGAGGGGCACCCTAAAGAGTGTCAGCGTGTCTCCCATGAGCGTGTGCCATGCTCACGCACTGTTCCAAGGTCATTACCACATGGCTTCCAAGTCTGCTGTCCTTTGCACCTCCCCTTTTAAGGAAAACAGTATAAACTCAATGCTCTCAGGTGGGCAAATATTTCAGGAACGATTTCCAACGTGTGAGGACTACAGACTCTCCAGATGATGGCTGGGGCTCCCCCCTGCTGACTTGGGGTTCACGGTTGGAAAATGAGGGGTTTATAATGTTTCGTTGGGCACCGGTGAGTGCGTTGCTCCAGACGCCCTTCCAGCTGTCTCAGGGTGGCATTGCTACGCACTCTGACTTTCCTTTTGTGGTGCATGGAAGCCGTCGGGTGAGGACAAGAGGCTAGAATCACTGTTCACAATAGGAGCCACCGCGGAAAGGGAATCTACAGCAATTTTATGACACTATCAGGATACGCGAAGCTAACTGCCTCGGATGGAGTCTGCAGCGCCACGATGGTCCGGGCCACCCACCCAAGGACATGGCTGCCGGTCAAGTCATTTCCTGTTGAGAGTGAGCCCTTCCAAGATTGACAACGCTTTGAAGCAGTCAGCTCAGGCCCGGGCGGGTTGGGCTCAGGGGTTAGAGCGTCGGCCCACAGACCAAAGAGTCGCGGGTTCAATTCCGGTCAAGGGTTCATACCTTGATTGTGGTTCTGTCCCTGGCCCTGGTTGGGGTTCCGTGGGAGGCAACCAATCGATGTTTCTCTTTCTCTCTCCCTCCCTCCTTCCCTTCTACTCGATCTAAAAATCAATCCTCAGGTGACGATTAACAAACAAAAGAAAGAGCAGCGAGCAGGCTCAGCTGGTTCCAGGAGTTAGATGCATTGCTGCCCCCAAGTCCCAGGGCACGGTGCACCCCAGTGCAACCCAAGCCCCAGCAGCTGTGAGCCCAAAGCTCCCCGGGCACCTCAGCCAGTGACCGCGCTCCTGTCCCTGAGGAGAACTGTGCACAGGCCCCACACAGCAGGGCCAGCAGACTCCACTCCGGTCGCCCCAGGGCCCTGGAAGCTGACCAGGACCCTGATGGCCCCCACACACGACACCCACTTTGTGCTCGCAAAGCCCAGCACTGGGTCAGCAAGGACCCTTCCCCGAGAGCCCGGGCCATGGAGCTTGGTCCTCCTCTGCGGGGCGTGAGCATGGGTCTGACTCCTGCTAGGATGGTACCAGGGCCCTCACAGGGCTCAGCAGCTAGACAGGGGCCCCCCGCACCCCCGATAACCTCACACACTAGCTCATTCCCGCGGAGGACAGGAAAGCCGCCTCACTGCGCGGCTGCCGCTTCAGTCCAACGCTGCTGGGAGCAAGGCACACGTCCCCACGTGTACACATACGTGTACACACACATGTGCATGCTCAGCCCCTCTATAGTAAAAATAACACGCGTCATCCGAACACGCATCATGCAGAGGTCGCCTGGTCCATGGACAGTGTTGATTCTATGTGTGGTTAGTTCTGCACAAACTGCCTCTCTCCCCCAAATCCAAGTTCACAGCTGCTACGACATCAGCGCCACACACACACCCAGCCACTCAGGGCGGCACGGGTTCACACCGCCGCATCTTCTCAGAATGAACCACGGGCGCCAGCCCTGTGCGGGCGAGTTCGCTCGCACCCCGTGATCGCGGCACGTCTGAAATTCACACTGACTCTCCAGCTTTTATGTAAAACGCTCATCTTAATTTATATCCCCTCTTCCAAATGCCCTACTCGAGGTTCGATGCACGCGAGCTCAACCACCATCGTAAAAGCATCCGTTTTTACAGGTCGTGCTAACGCTTAAACCGCCAATGATGTGTGATGACGGAGAACGTGTCCTCGTCACAGACGATCGCATGGTGCTAGACTTTGCAAAGTGAGGTTGTGGCGTTCATGACGAGAGGCGGGAAAACAGTCAAACCTTAAATCTATGAGAGGAACGTGTCACGGCAAGAAGGGACACAGTGACTCTGCATTGCACACGGGGTATTTCGGCCGGGTTTCCAAGCATCCTAGGGGCCAAGGGGAGACGGCACGAATGGCATGGTCTCAGGTGAGGGTGTCTCCAAGTGAGAGCGAGAGGAAGGAGGGGAAGGCCGGGGACTTCGGGACGGGACCTAGGTGAGGCAGGAACAGACTTCTGAAAACGATTCGTCAGCACGTAACAACATAGGCAATTGCGGGGCAACACTATCCTATACAAAGATTCTTTTAAGAGCTTCCCTGTGGTTAGAAATAATATATATTGAAGTCTGTGGATGAAAGTGAGAGCGAGAGACGGAAAGAGAGGAGAGAGCAATTACTTTCAACTCGTGATGAATAAATGAATGACTAGGCATTGATTCTATTTCACTCTGAAAATTAGGCCCTAGGGGCAGTGAAACGATACATCTCGTGGGATCCTTGGAGGGCAATGGAACCGCACCAAAGACAACAGCAGCAGTGGCCTGGCCTCCAAGCAGCAGGACGCTCCCAGGAGGCCGGGAACACGCAGCGGAGAGCAGTGCGGGGCGTAGGAACCGCCGGCGGGTGTGGACGCTACACCTGCCCGGCTGACTGACCAACTGGGTCCCATCGGGAAGAGGGCAGTTCCCGCATCTGGATCTCAGGGTTCCCATCAGGACATTCAGAGCCCACACAACGGCACTTGTGCTCTTGGGTTATGCCAAGAGGAAGACCACCACACTGGTGCCTTATTCAAGGGTCCCCACCCCCAGCCTCTTTTCCAAGGACTTTAATCTATTTATTCTGATGTACCAGGGGAACTTGAGGGACTTATCCTCACGGGAGAAAAACACTAAAAGAAGTTCCCGATCTCACGCCATCCGTTCTGCCCGTTAAACGTGGAAAGCATGAGTAGGAAGGGTTTGAGTTGCAAAGTGATGTTGAGCCGTGAGCTCATGGCGGCTGAGCTGCAGGGCTGGTTAATACTCCCAGATGCTCGCATGTGGCATGGGGTACATTTCCCTCGTTTTATGTTGTTCCGCAAGGGTGGTCTCTTCAGTGCACACCCACCCCATGTGCACCCCAGGGAGATGACGGTGTCCACACGGACGCGCAGGCTCTTACCTTTGTACAGCGTCTTGGGCACCTGGCAGGTGTGCCCACAGCCATTTGGACAGCATTTCTTCACCCCGGAGCATTCGCTGTCAACCTCGCAGCTCTCGACACAGGCAGCCGCGAAGCCGCTGGCCTTCTCGGGCGCCGGGCAGTCGCCCTGCTTCACGGCTAGCACGTACTTGAGGAACGCACAGCTGGTCAGACACTCGTAGTTCTTCTTGGGGAACCGAGGCTGA